>CP092884.1:59022447-59054371 GCA_030710605.1 Cordylochernes scorpioides
AAAACTAACCCTGTGTTGATGTTCAAAGAACATGGATGAGGTATATGTCAAGGTAGATGGGTGGATGAAGATAGTTCTAGAGGGTGAAATGGATGGAAAGTATCGTTAAGAAGAATTAGACTGATGGACTGGATGGGAAGATATGAAGAAATAACGAGAATAACTTAAGATATAGAAGTCACTGGAGACCCGACAAGAGCGGAGAAACGCAAAAAGAATACTTTGGGAGAAGGCTTGGTTCTATTCAACCGTTTGTTAAATAGCACTCCAGGGCGGTGAACTGTATCAGCATTCTATGTGCCGGCATCGAGTGTCTATTTAAATATTCATCTGAGCATCACTGCTCATTTAACTCCAATCAGTATCGACTGGACTCAATCCATCAATTCCTAATTAACTCTCTCTCCCGCCTGTCATTCCTCGAGCCTTCCCGCTTTTTTATATATATAAATAGATATATATAGCTGTCACCTTTAACCCATATACCTATACCCATGCCCATATACCCCCCATACATATATGGCTATTACCGTCAACGCATATACACCCCTCCCACACATATATAGCTGTCACCTTCAAGTCACATACACCCCCACATTTATAGCTGTCACCTTCAACCCATATATACCCACACGTATATATATTGTATGAAGCCCTATTCAAGACTCCCCCACACAGGTCCAACCTCTCCATTGAAGTAGCTGGACACAGCAGGAAGTAGGGATGTAGGAGGGAATACGGTTAACCCTTGGTGAGTTCATATTTAACAAAAAAATCCACACACAACAACCTGTATCTACCATAGTTTCGGATTAAGGCCTTCATCAGTACAGGGACGGATTTCTCAATATCCTACTGGAGGCTGAACTTCCAAAAAGATGTTTTACACCAACAAGTATTTCATGTCGAGTTTGTGTTTCCAGAAAGTAACGTCTTCGAGAGATATCGCCGCCCCATTACCCACCGCCTCATTACTGTCCTAATGAACGCCACAATTCCGTTCAACATTTCTAACATATTTTTGGGGACACAAAGCTACTTAACGAGATCAG
The DNA here is from genome assembly GCA_030710605.1 of Cordylochernes scorpioides. Lineage (NCBI taxonomy): Eukaryota > Metazoa > Arthropoda > Arachnida > Pseudoscorpiones > Chernetidae > Cordylochernes > Cordylochernes scorpioides. Next base: position 59,023,500 of record CP092884.1, read on the forward strand.
ATTTGGAATAAATGACACAAGAAGGAAACATTTTTGAGATTGTTTAGTGGAATGTTGGTATTGATTGCCGTGGATACTGCGGTGGTAAGACCTGGATTAGAAGTTTTGAAGTTCATTTGTTGGTTTAAAATTTGTTTGGAAAAATATATGACTACATTAACCAATTATTCATCTTGTTCTCGATATTTCAGTGACTCGCTCTCCACAGTAGAAGGATTTCCCTGTGGAGGGTGACAAGAGTGACTGAAACGTCGGTAACTAGATAAATTATTGGGATTAGAAGTTATACGGCAAAATATCGGGTGGTCAAATTGAGAAAAAATACATCCCACCTAACCGTGTAGAAAGAAAAAAATATCAGTATTTGGCTCTGATGCTTTGGCAAAATACAAGATAACTTAACAAAAAATAAGAAAAGATTAAATATTCGAAATAAACTCCGAGAGAAGAATTAAAAAACTATGACAAGACTTAGAACGAAAAACTATAAAGGAATGATAATACATCCAGATGGTAAAAGAACCTATAGGACATGCAACAACTGTCCTGGTGTGGAACTAACACCTACCCACATATTCTCATGCCCAGCAATGGCCGCAGTCTTGCAGGAAATTGACATGGACCCAGAGCAGCAGCTTTAAACACCCAAGATAGTGGACATTGCTGCTGCTGTGATATAGATGCATGGAGACATCTGAGGCTCTTCATTGGACACGACAACAACAACAATACAGTATACACACCCAAGATAGTGGACATTGCTGCTGCTGTGATATAGATGCATGGAGACATCTGAGGCTCTTCATTGGACACGACAACAACAACAATACAGTATACACACCCAAGATAGTGGACATTGCTGCTGCTGTGATATAGATGCATGGAGACATCTGAGGCTCTTCATTGGACACGACAACAACAACAATACAGTATACACACCCAAGATAGTGGACATTGCTGCTGCTGTGATATAGATGCATGGAGACATCTGAGGCTCTTCATTGGACACGACAACAACAACAATACAGTATACACACCAAAGATAGTGGACATTGCTGCTGCTGTGATAGAGATGCATGGAGACATCTGCGGCTTTTCATTAGACACGATAACAACAACAACAACCTAACGTGTAATTCTAATAACTTTTAGGATTTAACAATCATAAAGAACACAGGTATCTTTACCATTTCACTGCCAACCACACTTGTGCGTGGGATTATAAGCCTTTCCTCAGGACCTAATTAAATTCCTGGTTGTGATCATTTCCTCAGGAGCCTTTAACACGCTATCGTTTGATCTAAGACCCACAGCATTTCTTCTTCTACTTTACTCCGCATTGTATTTCAACTCTTTTTTTTTTGTTGATATCAGGGAAATAAACGTTGTTACCTAGTGTTGCAAATAGCTTAAGTCTTGACTTTACATATACAATCTTATATATAGGTTTTTAACTTTTAATTAGACAATTTTAATTTATATTTGGACATTTTCATTTAAATTTAGACATTTTTCATTTAAATTTAGACATTTTCATTTTAATTTAGACACATTGACTCTTCCATAAAAAGTCCATGTTTCTAAATTAAAATGAAAAATGTCTAAATTGAAATGAAAAATGTCTAAATTGAAATGAAAAAAATGTCTAAATTGAAATGAAAAATGTCTAAATTATATTTTAAAATGTCTAAATAGAAATGAAGGTGTCTAAATAAAAATGAAGGTGTCTAAATTAAAATGTCTAAATATAAATTAAAATTATCTAATTAAATGTTTAAATCTATATATTGGATGCACTCTTCTTAAAAACAATTCTGGAACTTGGGACAAGTCAACTCCTATGGTAGCGGTACTGACTGACAACACAGGCTAGAGCGTCTGTCAGCGAAGGATCAGTGCTTGGCTCTAGTTGACATGGCTAAGAAAGTTTTATATTTTGATGTCGCGAGTCGTCTTTTTATTTTTATTTGGAGACAGAGGCAATATTATGATACATTAACGCACTATCTATTATGAGAATTCGAAACTATTATAGACGCGTATGATTCTTTTAAAAAAATTAAACAATTTTCTACTGCCCTTACTGCAATGAAAAATTAATGGGAGGGTTTGACTCATCAGTGGTGAAGCCTCCCAGATGGTAGATTAAACTGGCGAAGCCGCTAGGAGGGTTCACCACTGATGAGCCAGGCCCTCCCATTAATTTTTCATTGCAGTAAGAGCAGTAGAAAAATGTTTTTTTTTTTTTGGAAGAATCATACGTGTCTATAATAGAAGCAATATTGTCCATACTTGGTTATCTCCTGTGTCTTCAATAAAGGTCACTGTAAAATATTCCAGAGTTATTAATCTGTATATATTTATCATGTGTATATATAATCTTTCTCCATTTTTACCCCTTTGTATATTTCCCACCTTCATAGGTTTCTCCGTCTTGTAACCCCAAGGAGAATCCTCTGTAAGACCTGTGTGTCTTAATAAAGGTTTTTGTGTGTGAAAAAAAAATAATTCAGAGTTATTGTCTGAATTCCAATATACAAACCTTCTAGTTGGAAACATTACTTATCCACGTATATAGACGGCGTCTTCAAATCACAACTGGAAAATGGCTTGGACATCTCAATAGATAATTATTGGGTTTTAAGGGAAAAGAGCACCATTTGAAATCAAAATTAGAAAATCTATTGTAGTGTCTATTTTGCTATAAAACACCTATTTATACATAGAAGGTTTTATTTAGACTGCTTTCAAAATTTAAAATAATTGGGTAAAACATACCTTAGGGCCTCCTCCCTCTTTGTCTAGGAGGATGATTGGAAATATTATGGCCATTTTGATAATATGCGAGGTAGGTTTTACCGTGTTTATAGCCATCTATAATCTCAACTCCTCATGTAAAAATACTCATTTATGATTGGTTCTCGGGTTGTAAACAATGAGGAGAACCCGAAACGTACTATTTTCAGAATAAATCACAATCAACCTAGACGATAGAAGCTTGGTTTAAAAATACATCTTGTCGTTATGTGTTTATAACAAAACACAATATTGGATATGCAAATCAAACTTCCAACGGGAGATATGCAAACATACCGAGATGGGTAAGAAGACGTCCATCTTGAAGGAACCAACTGAAGAAAGGTTCCTGAGAGAAGCTACGATGTCTCGGAATCTGCACTGAGCGATGGAATATGGGAACCAAAGAATTCAAATATTAGGCTGGATTGACAAATACGTTAATTGTTTTAAAATATCGTTTATAGAGTTGTAGTGACTTCAGAGCTAGGTCCATTCATCTATAAACCTTGCTATATAAAGGGGTTCTTTCTTATTTAAATAAACATCTATATAAAACAATATATATATATTTGAAGATTGAGCAATCCATAATTAAAATTATATTCAGAAAATATGCACATATATTGGATTTATAAATATTTTTATTATTCCGATATTTCGAGGGGCAACTCGAATAATTTAAATAATAAAAATATTTATAAAGCCAATATATGCATATTTCTGAATATATATATATATATATATACGTGTGTGTATATGAAAAAATAATATAAAAATAGTAAAAAGGTCAGGTGCTGATATTAAAAACCAAAAAGGACATATCCTGACCTCTAAATGGGCATTTTAGATGGCAGAACGCCATCTAGTGGAACAAAAATCGACGTAACGTTTTGATTTAACTTATTCTGTGATTTTTGGCCAACCTAATTTCTTATAAATCAAGAAACGCCAATCACGTACGCGTTTCGGGCTGTTGGCCCTCGTCAGCGTAGTGCAGGCTGTACCTCTACAGAATTTTGGTCCTAGAGGCTTTCTGAGATATTAATAAATAAATATTCAATACCAAGTTTGCATAAATACACGGTTTATGTGAAAAATAATGGTTGGCCAAATATCACGGAACAAGTTAAATCAACGTTTAATTGATTTTTTTTTCTACTTGATGGCGCTTTGCCATTTAAATTCCTCATGTCAGGATTTTACATCCCTATATTAATAGATACGTATCTATACAGCCATATATATATGGAGGTGAAGAGGTATAATGAAAGTAAAACCCCGTGTAAAAAGCTACAAGTTGCCAGAGAAATGTCAACAAAGGAGTTGTGATTAAAAGACCAGCTGAGTCCACAGTTGCTAATTTCTGGCAGATCCTTATATCAACACCCTCAACGTCTCTTTGTTTTTATTCTGTTCCCCAACTCTGTGAAAAATTACATCAGTACATATTACTGTTTTGTCATAACTAACCTTCTCCTCAGGATACACATTAGTTCTTTGTTATATATATTCATTCTTCCCTGATTTATAATGTTATAAAATAAAGCTTCCAGGGTTAAGTTTCTTGTTCAACTTTTTATTTATCAAGCTTTCGGACTTGTCAGTCCTTCAACAGGAGTATCACGTTAATAACACTATTATGTAATGTCGACCGCCAGATGCCGAGGTTTTCCCTATATAAACCCATTGATGTTGTTTTACTTTGGCCGGCACAAATCTTTTGTAAATATGTAAATATTATTTAAGTTTTTATTTTCTTCTTTACGTCTCAAGTCAGGTGTTTCATTCATTTATCATCTCAATCAAATGAAATAGTGATTTAAAGTTGTTTCTTAGTAGTATACATCATCAATTTGTTAACGTGATACTCCTGTTGAAGGACTGACAAGTCCGAAAGCTTGAAAATAAAAATTTGCACAAGAAACTTAGACCTGGATGCTTTATTTATTTTATAATACTAGTTCTTTGTGTTGAGAGATAGTATTCCAATTTAATTTTTTTTATGTGAATCCAATATTGACATAAAGACAAAGAATTACCATGGCCTGTACTATATATATGTACTAAGGATATATGTTTTATTTTAGAATTATGTGTTCTATAGAACAAACTACTCTGTAAGGTCGATCGCCAGATGTCGCGGCTTTACAAAATATAAACCCATTGTTGTTGTCTTCTTTCGGCCGGCACATATCTTTCTGTAAATATGTAAATACGTATTTTCAAGTTTTTATTTTCTTCTTTACGTCTCAAGTCTGGTGTTTTATTCATTTATCATCTCATTAAAATTAAATAGGGATTTGAAGTTGTTTTTATTATATTTTCCAAGATGTCACACCTGCAGACCATTGGCTAAATGCTCATGTACCCACTAAAACAAGCAAAAATTCTCATTTAAACATCTTTTAGATAAGAATTACATTCAGAAGTATTAAAAATAACTTAGATTCATCGTTTTCTTCTCCACTACATGATGGTGATTGTGAGGATATCGTTGTAAGGCGGCAATGAGAGAGGAGAATCTGACTGGTGTCTTTATAAAATCTCTCTCTGTGCGTAAAGTAGAAAGGTTTGTGTATATCCACAATAGTTGAACTGTTGACACCTCATATAGAGTTAGGACAGGAAGGATTCACGGTCTTAGTTGTAGGATATGCAAATTAATCCACTAACAGATCAATTAGCATAATTCGTTTGCTCCACATACGTCTCCATAATATTTGTACCTTCCATTTGGAACTTTGATTCTTTAGGATATTACGCCAGAAATAGAGTTGCAGTTTCAATTCCGGAAAATACGCAGGATTGTCTGTGAATTTGCATATTTAGCATACTTGGGTAAGTATGGGGGAGTATGTAAATAAAATTCAATGTCAACTACACTCATGGATATGATTTAAAGAAGTTGTACCTTTTAACAGATATATCGGGATTCAGACAATAACTCTGAAAGATATTACAGTGAACGTTATTGAAGACACACGAGATAATCACGTGTGAACATATTTTCCAAGTCTCCTTAAAAAAAAAAAAACAGACGACCGGCGCATCAAAAACTTTCCACTTCTTTAAGTTTTGTCCATGAATGTACCTTAAGCACGATTATCATGGCCACGTGTTCTTGTAATTAGTAGAAAAACTCGATGTATAAGTTGCCCCAAAAGATATTTTACAATTTCGAACTACAATAACACGACGTTTAGTTGATTTTGAAAGACTTAACTGCAATTCAAATAAAACTAAAAAACTCAAGTTTTGTTGTATAGGTTTTTAAGCTAAAACAGGAGAATTCAGAATAAATCATTATACAGCATTCTAATATGGTTGATAAACTCTTGTTTGTCAGTCTGAAGATAATATTGATGATGATACCAATATGATGATAGATGGAAATTTGGCCGGGAGGTTATTGATAAAAAAGAGACAAGGGTCGCCTCTCCCGTTAAAATTGACGTCAAAACTTTGCGGTGACGGTCAATGGATGGCGTCTGGTTTTGACGTCTATTTTGATGGGAGAGGCGACCCTTGTCTCTTTATAATATGATGATAATAATCATCAATAATTTTGAAGATAATTTGTGTTGGTTGGAAGTATATTTGGAAAAATATATGTAAATATAGGATTCAAATATAATCATTCCACTGAGTGACAGCCAGTCAATGAAACGTTGAGAAATAAATAGTTGATGTAGCTATATTTCTTCCAAATCATTAATACGTTAAAACTTCGATTCACATACACCTATACCTCGCTTTGCGTCGTTTCGTTTTGCGTTTTTTTCGAAGTTGCGTCGCTGCTTAATTTTTACTGATTTTCACTGTGCGTCGTTAGATTTTCGAAGTTGCGTTGTTTTGGATTCGAGTCTTTAATTTTTTTTCTCCTAAAATATGGCAACACCTTTGTTTTTGATTGCGCCTTCACATATTTTAACTATACGTCGTTTCACTTCGCGTCGTTTTTTTTTTTTTGGAACGTAACCCCGACGCAAAGCGAGGTATGGGTGTGCCTTCTCTCCCATACAGAGGACATTTTTCAAAAATTCCTGTTATCTGAAAGACTTTAACAAATCATTCGAGAGTTGGAGAATTATTGTAAACCCCAGTTAATTCATTTAAATCCATTACAATTTATAAATTAAATTGCCATCTATCGATAAAATAATTGAGTTAAATAAATTTAAAATATTTGCAGAGTTTCTTTATTGGGAGGCAAGCTTTCACGCTTCATCAGGTCACTGGCTCCGCAAAGGCGTGCAACAGATACAATAGATTTATTTTTGATTTTTTAAATGTATTTCTCTGAATCTCTATTGTATCTGTTAGCGAAAGCTTGCCTCCCGATACCTTAATAAAGAAACTCTGCAAATATTTTAAATTCATTTAACTCAAATATAATATTATTTGCCTCAATATTTCAAGATAAAATATTTAACAAATATTTTTGTTAATGTGTTTCTTTTCATACATATCATCAAATATCATCTCTACAGAGCTTACTGCAATGATAAAAGTTATTAAGAGGGCTTGTCTCATCAGTGGTGAACCCTCTCAGATTGTGTATCGCAAAATTAATCTCTAGACCGCTCTACTATTGTATTGGATTAGTTTTGTTATATACCCTGTATTTTCTATGAAAGTCAACTTAGGGGTGTTTAAATAAACTATGAACCTAAGCTTATAAGTCTGTAGAGGTACATACATACAATTTCAATAAATATATAAAATTTCAAGTCATGTTATTACACTTCTTGGTTACCTATCTCAACTACACGTTGTACAGGCCATGATAATTATGGTAGGTAGTTAGCGATAGATTTTACTGTAATTACGTCACATGTTTATACAAGTGGAAACCAGTTAATGCACTCTTAGAAATTATAAAGTATATTTTAAGATACTCAGGCCAACTACAAATGCAATTATGACTTGTTATCATGCACCAAAATGTATGGCTGCCATTGAAATTACCAAAAAGCGTTTATGTCATAGAGATATACAATAAAAATCCAATTGATATTACTAAATTATAATATATTATTTTTAAGTTGCACAAATTAAATGAATATATATACTGATAGGTTGCGCCTTCTATCGGAATAAATATAAATAAAGTTTTGAAAATGAAACAGTTAGATTATATTTCTTATTATATATTAGCACGTTCTACTGTATAATAACTTACAAAACAGCGACAAAAGAATTCAAAAACCCAATATAATTGGAGAATTCTATATTATATTTGCCGCAAAGAAGTTATAAAGTTTTGGAGAAGTTAAATTAACTTTTGCTATTCTCGTCTTTGGTTAGAGAGAGTCATTCCTTCCAAATACAGACTGCTTGGATAAACTTCATTGAATGTTACATAGGATAATAAGACCAAATCCCTATATATAGTGTGTAACGTTTCGGTACCAACGTTCTTATTTGGTCAATTTGGATTTGGTGTTATTACCTTGCGTTTCTAATATATTGTATAATCCAAATTATACCTTATCATAGATTGAATACTTTATAATCGAGTTTTCGCTGGACAAAATTGCATTACTACATGTGCAAATATGTAGGAGAAAAATGCACTTAGAGCAACAACAAAGTGCATTATTTATATGAGATTTTATAATGTGAATTTATACCATCCTTTTTAATCATTGAATACACAAAGGTGAACTATGAGGAACGTTCAAAAAGGTTTACAAATGTATTAATATAACAAAAGTTGTGGTCAAAAACCAGAAACAAACCCCAACATGCCGAGGGTACACCTTGGTTATAGACATGCCAATCTGGCCAGCAAGAATGCGTGAGCAGGTACAATTTCTGGCCATCCTTCATATTCACCTGACATTATTCCCTGCGACATTGGCTATTTGCTATCATCAGGGAAAACCTACATAAATCTCCTATAAACGTGTTCTCCAGACCTTGGCCGAAGTCAGGTCTCCACACTTCGCCGTGTTTCGAACACCCCAATTCAAATGGAGCTGGGAAATTGCGATATTGTAGCAATATTTCCAGTGATTACCTTGAAGAGTTGCATTAGTGAAAAAAGTGCATTTTATCCGGTAAAGAACCATAAGAACCGGGAAACTAATAAAATTAAGAATTAAACAGTTTCGTGATTAATAACTTCATATTTTACAGTAATGTAGTTTTTATTGCTCCCCAGATCAATAATCTTTATAATTCTGAATTATGCAACACTATGGAGATATGCAACTAGGTAAGTATATGTAATATGATGCATTAGCGCGCGTCATCTGTTATACGAATTTTAACCTGACGCGTATGTTTCTTTTTGAAATAAAACAATTTTCTACTGTTTATTTTCTTGTATTTCTTGTAGCGTAGAAATCGAGTCTTAGTATATATCTTAAGATGTCAAATTATTTATTAATGACGTCAGTACGACAATTATCAACAAAACCAAAGATACTATCTACAGCTAAGAAAATATTGAACAACCAGGCACATGTATGATGATTCCACAAATACATAGTAATTATCTGTGTTAAATATTATAATTGATTAATTAAATAAATTATTTCTTCGCCACAATATTATTGAAGACAGGGGATGAAGGTTTACTGTAAACTAAAATGTGTTTATTAAACCAAAGCGGTCAGTGATGAGCCCATTTCAAGCGCTGATTTAAAACCCACAACTTTCTAAACCCCAGGGTACTAAGACGGTGGTCATTAATTTACAAAAAAAATCCCTCGAGACTTAATTCAAATTTGTCAATGGCACATCGGCGACAATTTTATGGTCGGTTACCTAAATTGGTTTCATTGATCCGACAACGTGATAAATACCATTGTGTCTAATTATTTTTTACTTCCTTTATTAATTAAGATGCTCTTTTAGAGTTTTATTAATTAGAATTTATAAATGATAGTTTAATATTATAGTTTAAAAATCTATGGTGCGCGAAGTTCTTATAATTAAAAAAAAAAGTGTGATTTTTAAATACAATTTGCATAGCCGGCTGACACTATAGAAATAGGGTTTGTTCTCAGAATGTCTTCGCTTGTGTTTTCGAAAAAAAGAGGTTGAAAATTTACAATAACTTATGACAATGACATTTGGTTGTGCAAGTAAAAGGTGCTGATGGCTTACGCCATCTATCGGAATAAATATCAACTTATCGCTGATTTTATTTTTATTATTCCAGAATATTGCCAAACAACTTTTCCTGATAAATCAATAGACGCCAACCACATACACATTTCAGGCTACTGTCCCTCGTCATTGTGGTACAGGCTGTATCTTAGGAACAGTAAAGGCTGCTTCTAGAGAATATATACACTCATGGACAAAACTTAAGGAAGTGGAAAGTTTTTTATGTCGCTGGTTGTCTTATTTTTTTAAAGGAGACTGAGACAATGTTGTTTACACTTGGTTATCAAAATTCGAATTTAATTATAGACGCGTATGATTCTTAAAAATAAAAAACAATTTCTACTACCCTTACTGCAATGGAAAAATTAATGGGAGGGCCTTGCTCATCAGTAGTGAACCCTCCCAGCGGTTTCGCCAGTTTAATCTACCATACCGCTGTTATTTTTAAAAAGAATCATACGCATCTATAATAGTTTAGAATTTTGATAACAGATGGCGCGCTAATGCATCATAATACACTTGGTTATCTTGTGTGGTTTCAATAAAGGTCACTGTAATATATTTAAGAGTTATTGTCCCGATATATATGTTAAAAGGTATAACTTCCTGTTAGTCTTGTGTTCCTAAGTTTCTCCATGAGTGTATATTGTGTAACTTGTAAAAGATAAAAATGTTGGCCTCAGAGAGGTTTCTATATTCACTGACATAATATATTGGAAGGACCCCTAAAATCAGTGATAGGAAACCATCCAGAATTTCTGCCTATAAAGACATATTATTCTATTTACATAGTGTCGCCATCTGGAATATGGACCCGGCTTCGCCCGAGTGAATATTTTCCCGACCAACATTGTTTTAGTAGAAATGTTTCATTATCAGAGAGTAGTGATGAAGATAGGAATATATATTGTAGAAGAATATATATCATCTTATAAGCACAGAATATTAATCTTTATCTTTATTACTCAGCAAATTTCTTTCTCTTTTCTTTTATATTTCGATTTGATTAAATTGCGTGACTTGTGTCATTTTAATTTTTCCACGTGACAATATAGATATGATCAAAAATCTAGCCTGTTGAAGAGCAGGTTTTAACTCGAAAGCTTGCCATGTTAAAATAACTAATTGAAGATTCTTTGCGAATTTAGACACTATGGGATATATGCAAATCAAATGTAAATTTTACATATTGGCTATAATAGGATTGTCAACCATTTTAAACCACGAGATACTTCCTGGAACATATTACAATAAGATGGATAAAATCACATGGAAATTACAAATATGCAAATATAGGTTATATGTAAATGAGTGTGAACTTTACATACTGGCAGAATAAAGAGATATCCGAAAATTTCGACCTTTCAGTAAAATTTAATTCCAAAGAATATCCCCACAAATCCTTTCTCCGTATTTTGGTGTGTGTAATAGAAAGTTAAAGAAAAATACTTTTAGAAGCTTCTCAAGAACCAAAGTAAAAAACCAAACAAACGCCAGTGAATAATAAATGGAAGTCTCCTCGACCTTTGTCGGCAACTTTAATAATTCATAATACACGGAGGGATTTTAAGAGAAAAAATGAATTTTTATATTTTAGAAAAATGATAAAATAGACTTTTTAAAATAGAATAGCAATGTAAGCACGTAATTAGCTCAGTAAAATTCCAATAATAATTAATGGCTAGTTATAAATATTTAGTACTTCTCTGAGGTATTTTTGTCCCGTTTCTATTTTTACTCCTCTCTCCACGACTTTCCTACATGGCTGAAGACACTTTGTTCACACATTTGTTTCAACATTTTCTCGGCAATTTTGCTAATTGTAGTCATTTACCTTTATTACTATATAAACCATCATAACTACCTCTGCAGACTTTACTGCGATGGTTTATAATGTTGAATGAAAGAGCTTGGCTCATCAGTGGTGAACCCTCTCAGTGATTTCGCCAAATCAATCTACCAATCGTTCCGATGCTACATGATTATCATAATAACACATAACTGTGCCTAAAATTGGAAAAAAGATTGCTTAATGGCATTCTATAACTATACTATAGTATAGATAGAAATTTTGCCGGGAAAATATTGATTTAAAGAGACAAAGGTTTGACGTCTATTTTGACGGGAGAGGCGACCTTTGTCTCTTTAAATCAATATCCTCCCGGCAAAATTTCCATCTATATTTTAGCCATAGATTTGGCCCAGCCACTTTGGCTGATTGTCAAGATTCCATTAGATCCCGTGTGGATCTCATGGAATAAAGTCCGCCCTAGACTGACGAGGGCCATTAAACCGAAACCATGGTCTCTAGGTGGACGCTCCTCAGTTTGCCAAAGCTGGTGTTGTGGCTTTGTTACCAACCCGAAGCCATTAGTTTCCGACGAAGGTCAATAGATGACGTCTAGTTTTGACGTCTATTTTGACGGGAAAGGCGACCTTATACTATAGTATATAGATGGAAATTTTTGCCGGGAGGAAATTGATCTAAAGAGACAAGGGTCGCCTCTCCCGTCAAAATAGACGTCTAAAACCAGACGCCATCTATTGACCGTTGCCGCAACTAATGGCCTCGGGTCGGTGACAAAGCCACAACACCAGCTTTTGCAAACTGAAAAGCGTCGGAACGACTTGTCTCTTTATACTATAGTATATTAAAAATAAACAAATAACTGATTCTATTTTCCAAGTATATTAGCTAAGTTTGATATAAATAAACTGGTGAAGTGGTAAGGCCGGTTTACAGGGTAGAATACAACATAGAGTTAAAAGGAGAGGTGCCTCATTTGGTACATGAATATCATCCTTCTGCAACTTTATTATATATATATGTAGTATATTTTGGATTAGATAGATCACAACCTTCTTCTAATCTATATAGATAATACCGTAACAGAGTTTTACATTGTAAAGTCCTGAGCTATCTCCTCCGAAGATTCTGAACTACACATAACGATCTATATACCAAAATTTTCGTTATTTTTTTCTTCGTATGATAGGCCTGTTTTTATTTTCCTAATGTTAACAGTTATTTTTATTTTTTAATTTAATCTATTTTACAATCGTAGATTTTTTGCATTTATCATCATCAATTCCTTTGTTTTGAAATGCGTTCTTTTGTCTTATTACCTTTTACTAATTTATAATATATATTTCTGATTCATTTGATTATGATTATAATTTGTAAGTACTTTGTTATAGTTTTTCATTTAAATAGAGCTCAATTTTTGTGTATGTTTTCTATTTGCAGTATCTTTCCTAATGTCTTTGGCAACGTTTTTTTTCTCATAAATAGGCTGAGGTTATATTATTTTTCGAATTGTAGATTGAATTATTACTTTTATTCTATAATAATTATCTTTTATAAGTGTTTGTTATAGTTTTTCATTTGAATTTAGCACAATTTTTGTATCTGGTTATCTTTTTTGGCATCTTTTCATCTCTCTTTGGCATCTTTTTTTTCTCATTAATAAGACCTAATCCAAATAATTTAATAGTGTGTGACGTTTCAGCAACAGCATCAGACAAAAGAATAAATGAACTAAAGAATAAAATCTCATTTATTCTTTTGTCTGATTTTTGTGTCTGATTTTCTTTTTTACAGTATCTTTCATAATGCCTGATTTGATTACTTGATCTGTTATAGTTTTTCATTTAAATTTAGCTCCATTTTTGTGTCTGTCGTTTTTTTTCTTCTCATAAATAGGCTGATGCTGTATTTGTGTACTCAATTGTTGCTTTTTGTGTCTGGTTTCTTTTTTGCAGTATTTTTTTGGAATCCTTTTTTTTTCATCAATTGTTTCCTCACATGCTTGGTATTTTCTTTTTATGCCTGTCCTGGATTTCAGTTTTATAGTTTTCCTCTGCTTGGTTCTTATTTTACCTTTTTTTTTCAGCGTCTTCTGTCATGCCTCGAAAAGGCCGTGGAAGACTCACTCCCCTAACAGCTAGGCGTGCTAATATGACTCGCCGCAGACACAAAACCCCAATTGCTATTTCTCTTGTTTACTTTTTTACTAATGCCTATAATTTTTCACCTGAAAGATTTTTTATTTTATTTGTTATCAATAAATTATTATCACTTATTTTTGGTCTTCTTTTTACTTACTTATTTTACTGGGGGTTGGTGGAAGGATGGTCTAAGCCGTTGGTTTTCGACCGCTACGACCCGGGTTCGATTCCCGCATTGGGCACTTTTTTCTGAAAAAAAAAAAAAATGCTCCAATGGCTTCCGATTCTTGCAAAAGTCCAACCCCACCAGCAAGCGCAAGTAATCAAACGGGGCTCTGGCACATTTGTAAATGCAAAGTCGAACTGCTTTTCACATGTTTAGACATGTGGTGTACTTACAGTTAAAGCAGTCGCCTACTCTACCCACCATGATTATCAAGGCCTGTACCACGTGTACTAGGGATAAGCAAAAAAAAAATTATTTTACTCATTGATCTATACATACAATTATTTGCATACAATTATTTACATACAAATATATGCATACAATTATATACATACACTTTTCTACATTTTTGCACTCTGCAGTCTAATATGTTGTTAATAATAGGGGTTTTAGACAAATATCAACTGTTGAAATTTGATTTTCCAAAATAGTTGAATTATCGAAAGTGTCGAATTAGTTTGTCATATGATAGGCCGTAGGTCGAGACATCCAAAAATGGTCGAATTATCGTGTGTTGAATTAATTAGATTATATTGTATATATAAAAATATAGAATTGTTGTTTTTAATGAGGTCTTTTAAATGAATTTATTCCTTTAATATGTTGTCATATCTGCAATTTTTTTTCATTTCCAAAATATTTATTTACACTTTCACCAATGCCTATAGGATCTTTGCGATGGAACAGGTATGGTGTTCTAGCGCATGTGCTCTCATGTCCTTGAAGCACATATACTGACAGTACCCAAAGTTGAACACACTGTATAATGTCTGAAATATATGACTATAAAGAGGGCTCAAGGCCAAACCTTTGCTACAAGAGCCTGTGTTTACGCACAGACGACTTTATGTTTTTAATGAGGTCTTTAAAATGAACTTATTCCTTTAATATGTTGTCATATCTGCAATTTTTTTCATTTCCAAAATATTTATTTACACTTTCACCAATGCCTATAGGATCTTTGCGATGGAACAGGTATGGTGTTCTAGCGCATGTGCTCTCATGTCCTTGAAGCACATATACTGACAGTACCCAAAGTTGAACACACTGTATAATGTCTGAAATATATGACTATAAAGAGGGCTCAAGGCCAAACCTTTGCTACAAGAGCCTGTGTTCACGCACAGACGACTTTATGTGACTTTTTCAAGTGTGCGAACTTTGGATAGCATACATGTAAAGTTGAACACAAGTATATATAAAATGTAGTTTTTAATGAGGTCATTTAAATGAATTCCTATTATAAATCGTCTCCTCTGAAATATAGTTTGTAAATTTATATTCTGATTTATTTTATCCTTTTTTTTCATTTCCAGAATATATATTTACACTTTTCACCAATGCCTAAAGTTTCTCACCTGAAAGAAAAAAAACTCCGCCTTTGCCGGTCCCAAGCCAGGATGAAAAAGGAGGAGGGGGAGCAGCAACAAGCTCACTAAAAAAACCTGGGCTCAGCTGGCCCGGCTGATAGTACCTTGTAAGGGCTCCTAATCCAGGGATACATTCTTTTGGAGCTAAGTCAGTGGCCTGCCACTGAGTAGTGCTCCCAGTCTTGATGACAAAGGCAGACGCATTCTACTTCACCCAATCGTGATGGTTGTTAATTTCAAGCTTTACAAGCTTGACACTCTAATATGATTGAGTGAAGATAAGAAAGGAGAAAAAAATATTTTTTGTATTTTTTTTGGCAATAATCTATTTATTATCAATTAATTTGATTTTGGTCTTTATTTATTATTCCCCTGCTCTATACATACATTTTGTACATTTACAATGTCAGCCATTTTCTCTGTAATACCTTTTTAGCAGTGAAGTTATATTTGAGCAACAAACAATTGTTGAAATTTAAAATGGTCGAATTATCGATAGTGTTGAATTACACTTTGTTATATGATAGGCTGTAGGTTATTTGTTTAACTAGAATGAGGCAATTATCCTGTGCTACAGGTGCGCCCATCGGTTTTATAAAACAATTAAGCAATTTACTTAATAATAACGGATCCTCGTGGCTTACTTATTGTAATGATCCTGACTCACTAAGGAATGCTATCCCTGGAATATTAAGAACTGCGATAGAGCAAACAATACAAAACGACCTAACAAGAATAACCCAATCAAAGTTATATTCCCACTATAGAGACATATATACAGCCTTTACCACCGAAGAATACTTCTTAACTGAACTCCCTTTTCCTATCATCAGATTAATTGCACAATTCAGAACCCTCTCAATTTTTTTCAGAGAACACCATTTGATTTTATTGAGGCGTGAAGACCTGAAATGCACTTTCTGTGGATCAGGAATAACAACGGAGATGTTGCATTACTTATTTGACTGTGCTGCTCTGTCTGAGGAAAGACGAAAATTAAATGATAAAACGGGGCAACTTTGTCCTTCATTTCCGGCACTGATTGATGAAATATCAAAGAATAGGTATATAGCGTTGGCGATATTTGGATTTCACAAGACTATATCCCGGAAAAAGGCCTCTCAGTGTTCTCCCTATCCCTTGTGAACTGGCGAATCCTGTATGGGGCGAGTGGCCCCAATAAAGGCTTTTTGTTGTTGTTGTTGTTGATAGGCTGTAGGTCAAGACAACAAAACATGGTCGAATTATCGAGGTTATATTGTATATATAAAACTAGAAATGTAGTTTTAATGAGGTCCTTTAAATATTTTCATTCCTTTTATATGTTGTCTTATCTGCGATATAGTAGCATTTTTTGCAATTTTATTTGCTGATTTGTGTCATTTTTTCACTCTAAATATATTTATTTAAACTCTTCAACTAATGCCTATAGTTTCTTTCCTGAAATTTCTTAGCAAACATGAGTTGGTTGTATTGTTATGCTTCGGAGATATTTTAATCCTAAGCAGGGTCTTTACGAATGGTACACGTATGGTTACACAGTGCATGTGCTCTCATGTTCTTGAAGTAGTGTAGATGTGTTGTTTGCACTTTTATTTTCTGATTTGTTAGTATTTTTCTTCTTTTTTCATTTTAAATAATTTTTTAGGCATAGGAACCAATGCCTATAGTTTCTCACCTGCGGGCCCTTCGAGTAAACCCGGGGCGTTGCCCGGGTCACTCGGCTAGTATTTATTATAACCCCATATCTATATAAAAATATGTATCGACCTTGTAACAATGGAAGTGACAAATAAAACATAGAGGCAGACGAGGTAGACCAGACGAAAACAACCCGGCGCCAGAAAGGTGCGTGATTACAGTAGCCAATCAGGAATCACCACCATATGCGGGCGTCCAATATAAAAAGGCCCAGAAATTAGACAAAGCAGTTGTTTTCAGAGTGACGCCGTTATACGGTCGGTCGGGACTCACCCCCCCCCTTCTATCCGCGTAGGCTTAGGGCATCCGTGGCGCCCGTGGTTCGACTGCCTTCGTCCGTGGTCTATCCCTACCTCTTGGAGCTACCATCTAGACCTGCCTCTGTCTCTTGCTGTCCCCGTGCGGGAATCCCATCACGCACCCACGACCACGACTGCCCAGTACATTCCACGGCGGCTTGGTCGGGATTACTACATATATGTATTTGCTTATCCCTAGTATACGTGGTACAGGCCATGATAATCATGGTGGGTAGTTAGCGACTGCTTTTACTGTAAGTGCACCACATGTCTACACATGTGAAAAGCAGTTCGACTCTTTTATTATATAAATATAGGTTATGAACATTTTGTAATAATATTCAATAATGCAGTCGTTCGATAAAAAAAAAGAAAAATAATTATTTACTCTATCAAGTTGTTTACTTTAAATTACTTGAGTAATATATATATGTGACAATTAGATATTTTCCCAGTTATATGGGATTTATGAAATTAATTCTATATTTAGTGAATTCTATAATAGGTCAATCTCTCTCTCAATTACACATGTTTACAATAAAATTAAAATGGCGTCTTCTAAAATATATTATATGCGCGCGCGTGTGTGTGAGGTCAAATATTTATAATTATTAAGGTGAATGAAAATATTGAAAAAAAATATATATATATATGTATATTGTGTTAAGATTATTTTTGCGTTTTGTTGTTGAAAAGAGGTGCAGTCGTGAAAAAGATGGTTATTTACCTTTCAAGTAGTTTTTATTTTGAATTACTTGAAGTAAAAATACACATAAAATTATTTATCACAGTAATATAGAATTTATAAAATGAATTCTATAATCGTGATTTAAAAAAAAGGTAGGGTTAACTATACATATTTAAAACAATAATAATTAAAAGTGGTATGTTTTGAATCTATGGTAAAAAAAATATATAACAGTCAATGAATGAAAATGAAATATATGTTTAAAAAAAAAAATTTGTATTTTAGATTATATATAATATATATATATATATTATTATTATTCAATAAGCTTTCTGAGACAAGCTCTATTTCAACTGAAAAAATATAAGTTGAAAAAGAGATTACTCGAAAGCCTCTATAATTTCTTTAATAGACTTAAACGCTGCGGTGTACCTACCTATTCCTTACTTCAAATGTCACTGCCCTCATATGTCGATATATCGTTACGTAGAGAGAGATATGCAACTGGAGACACCGCTGGGAGTTGGAACCTTATTGCTGCTGCTGGAGGGATTTTTAGGTCGGCAATCCAAAATATCACGTTACTATCTTTCTCAACCCACTTTTGAATTCTTTAAGAAATTTCTTATCTAAAAATGCATTAAACATAATGTTTTCCTTACATTTATCTTTTTTAAAAACGAAATTGTAAGGCGATTTTTTTGAACAACAAAAAGCTATATTTAGAAAAAGTTACTTTAAAATCTTATTTATTTTTTTTACAGTTCATTTTATTTTTACATCTAGATAATATTTCTATAAGCGTTTGTTGAGCAAGCTGTAGTTTAAATAATTAGAGATATAATTTTGACTAATTATTTCGGGTATATAATTGTATAGACAGATTTATATTGGGGAGAAGTCCGACCACACCTCCCTGCGGTCCCCCCTGGACCCTTGGAATATTCGACCAGATTCTGGTTCGTTTCCAAAGTGACTAACGTGGAAACGGCACCCATTTTCAAATAAAGAGCAAGTCCTGGTGTGGAACTAACACCTACTTACATATTCTCATGCCCAGCAATGGCCGCAACCTTGCAGAAAATTGACTTAGACCCAGAGCAGCAGCTTTACACACCCAAGATAGTGGATATTGCTGCTGCTGTGATGGAGATGCATGGAGACATCTGAGACTCTTCTTTGTACACGACAACAACAACAACAGATTTATATTGAATATAAAGCACTAGCGAGCCTTCTATGTAAAAGAAAATTAACTTTTTAAAACTTAACTTTCAAAATTTTCAAATAATAATGAAGAAAGAAATAACTTTCAACGACTATTCTACGAGAGAGGTTATGGAATCGGTCCAATTTATCAAACAGGTGTTTAAACTGGTGAAGTAGCAAGGGCTGATTTTCAGACAAGAATACAACATAAGTTGCAGGAAGAACATGATATTCATGTATCAAAAAAGGCACCTCTCCCTTTAGTTATTGCATTAGAACGATGCGTTATGTTATCACTTAAGTGAAAAAAATATTAGTGATGATTAAAAATGATCTAGAACACCAGTTTTGGAAAATTCAGACAAAAATCCAACAACCTGTATACTATTTTATTGCCATCTATCGTTAAAATTTTACACAAATAAATTTACTGGCAATGCGCTTCTTTTAAATATCATCAAATATTATCTCTACAATTATATGTGTATGTTCCTCTACAGACCTATAAGCTTATATCCATAGTTCACTAAACACCCCTAAGTTGCCTTTCATAGAAAATACAGGGTATATTCCAAACCAATCCAATACAACTGAGAGGGTTCACTACTGATGAGCCAAGCCCTCTCATTCAATAACTCATATCATTGCAGCAAGGTCTGTAGAGATAATATTTGATGATATTTAAAAGAAGCGCATTGGCAGTAATTTATTTGTGCAAAATTTTAACTGTATACTGGTGTTGGGGTTCATTCTTTATCATCCCCAGTAAAGTTTTTTACTAGGGTGATGTACAGTACATCGTTTTGATGCGTTTAAAGGGAGAGGTGCCCTTTTCGGTACATGAATATTATCCTACAGCAACTTTATGTTTAAATATCCATTCAAATCTGTGAGATCACCAAAATAAAAACAATAAACTTCCAGAGAACAAATCAGTCTAACCAATCGTCCTATTAAATAGCAACAATTCTCTTACGAACAAAACCTTCCAACAAATTAAAAAAAAAAAAGGTGAAAAAGCATGTAGACACCGGTACACAAAAAAAAAAAATGCCAATAAGGTTGAGAGAGTGTTGCCGATGAATTCTAATAAGATTTTTTATAATAACGTGAACAAAAAGTTCTAAAGTTTTAGAGGGTATAAAACCTCCAACAATTCTCTTAACCGTTATTGAACCCCGTAAAGGATTTTATGGAGCGGTCCACTCCACGGGCTTATTGGCTCCCCAACTTGGGCCATTACGGCGCACAATCACGGTCCTGTTTGTTTCCCCGTTCTCTGATAGACATTGTACTACCGTTTTTTTTATTAAGAGCGCGCGTTATAGTGTAAATTATACGTTTTAAATAAAATTAGTGTGTTAGAAATATATAAAAATGAGGGAGGTGTTGAACATCTGTTAACAAAATTAACAATTCCTCTTTTTTAGAAAGGGAAAGCTTTCGAGGTCAAGCTCTTTGTTATAAATAAACATCATATTCGTATGGTGTATTTACATATTCGAAAATCACATTCATATTCACATAATTCGACTTGAATCCTTCGACAATTAATAGAAAAAGAAAAAGAAAATCACCAAGGATGAGTATCTTATATTTAATGTTTACGTTCCAAGCTTGCGTATATGTAAATATTATATATGTATGTTTATAACCAGTTGATCCATCTAGATTCATTCTTTAGTTCTTATTCCTGTAGAGGGGTCGTTTATACCTGTTAGATTTTTAAAATTATTATTTTTAATATAACTCTGTGATATATATGTTTGTATTATATTTGACCAGGAGTGCCTGTTCACGTGTGTAAATTTATTGTATACTAGACGGGTGACCCGGGCTTCGCCCCGGGATTGACCCGTGTATATATCTACCCGAGTGATATATACAAAGGGGGATCAATAAATAAGGTGAATTATCTTATTTCTTAAAAATTAAAAAAGCAAAAATAATTTAAACCACAGAATATTAAAATATAACATCGAGAGACTATTTAAGTTGTTCTGTTCTTTTTTTCCCACGTGCGGCACGAGACTTATAAATAAACTAAAATGGAAGCTCCCTTGAAGGATTGCACCACGCTTGAACAACGTGCAGTTATTCGTTTCTTGAATGCAGAAGGTATTCAAACATCTCAAATATGCCCAAGAATGAAAGATATCTATGGTGAGTCTTGTTTGTCTCAAAAAACATTTATAAATGGGTTAACGAGTTCAAAAATGGACGAATTACATGTTCCTCAGGTCTCAACGTTCGGCCGGTAAAGTTTTGTTAACAATTTTTTGGGATGTTGATGCACCAATCTGTCTTGATTTTTTATCCTCAAGGCAACGTATGAACAGCGACCTTTATTGTGACATCTTTGTAAATAAGCTGAAGCCCGGTATAAGAAACAAAAGAAGAGGGAAGCTTAGTAAAGGTGTTCTCTTCCTTCATGATAATGCAAGGCCGCATACATTTTTTAAAACTGTATCTACAATCATTAAATTAGGTTTTGAAGTTTTAGAACATCCTGCATATAGTTTAGACCTTGCCCCCTCTGACTATTTCCTTTTTGGACTACTAAAGAAGGAGTTAAAGGGAAAGCGATTTGACTTGGATGAAGATGTCCAGAAAGTGGTGCAAGATTTTTTTCACACGCTTCCTAAGAGTGCCTATAAAGAGGTTATTTACAAGTTGCAAGAACAATTGAGACGATGTATAGAAAGCCAAGGTGATTATTTTGAATAAATCAAGTCCTAATTTTTAATATCGTTCTTATTTTTTTAAATAAATTATAATTCACCTTATTTATTGATCCTACCTTGTATATAGATAAGAATTTTTTTATATAATTGTTTGTTATTAGCATTATCTATTTGTTTTCATCAGCATAATTTAATCAATCTTTGATAGAGGGCGCTGTTCGTGAGCTAAGTAGAATAATTTGAATATATAGTTTTAATAATTGATTTATATATTTTTTAAAATAGCCTATCGTCTTCCCCGTATTTTTTAACTATGTATGGAAATTTTGGTTTGAATTAGTGAACTACTGCGAATTTGTATACCGGACATACAAACAAACAAACATACAAACATTCATTTTTATATACAAGGTGCGTTCATTAATTTCCAGGACTGGTTAAAAAATAAAATAAATAAAAAAGCTAAGGAAATTTTTTTTTTATACAGAGTTAAATATCGGACATTCGACCACACCTGACTGAAAGCACGAGTCTCGTGGCGCACGCGCCGATCTAAAAATAGAACAAAACAACTTCCTTGTAAGGTTCGCATTTCTAATTTCAAAATGGCCATTTTCAAAGAGCAGAGAATCTGCATTAAGTTTTGTTTTAATTTGAAAAAAATTGCTACTGAGACGTATGAATTGATTAAAGAAGCTTTTGGCGATGCAGCTTTATCCCGTTCAAGAACTTTTGAATGGTTTTCACGCTTCCTAAAAGGTCGGGAAAAGGTAAACGATTATCAGCATTCTGGGCGTCCAAGATCATTACGTTGCGAGGAAAACAAGCTCAAAATAAAGGAATTAATTAAATCTAACAGAAGAATTTTTATTAAAGACTTATCTTCAGAGACTGGACTATCTGTAGGACTGTGTCATCAAATAGTAACAAAAGATTTGGACATGATCCGGACGTCTTCAAAATTTGTTCCCCGGATTCTAACAGAGGAACAAAAGGAGGTTAGAATGGATGTCTGCAAAAACATGGTTGAAATGACTCGGACCGATCCAGAATGGATGCAAAAAATCATTACCGGGGATGAGACATGGGTGTATCAGTATGACCCGGAAACCAAACGTCAATCCAGCCAATGAATTGAAAGAGGGGAACCGAAACCCAAAAAGGCAAGATTTACAAAATCCAAAGTCAAGACATTGGTTGTTACATTTTTTTATATTAATGGTTTGGTTCCTATGAATTTATTCCTTACGGACGTACAATTAATCAAGAGGTTTATTTGGGGATAATAAGGCGCTTAAGGGAGGCAGTGCGCCTTAAAAGATCTGAAAGATGGCAAAACAATGACTGGATACTTCACGTCGATAATGCGCGGCCGCACACAGCCCATGTTGTTTTGCAGTTCTTGGCCAAGCATACAGATCCCTCATCCACCCTATTCCCCCGACTTAGCCCCCAATGACCTTTTCCTCTATCCTAAATTGAAAATGAAGTTAAAAGGAAGGAAATTTGACAACGTTGATATGATACAAGCTGAATCGAAGGCAACCTTGAGGAACCTCTCAAAAAGTGATTTTATCTCCTGCTTCGACAATTGGAAAAAAAGATGGAACAGGTGTATTGAGGCAGGAGGGGCATATTTTGAAAAATATTAAATTAGTTTTTTTATTTGTTTTATTTTTTCAAAGATACAGAGCAGTCCTGGATATTAATGAACGCACCTTGTATATAGATATATGGTGGTTGGAAATAAAATAGAGTTGAGTTTTTGTGAGACCAATGCTTTTACCTAGTTAGGAATTGGAAAGCCTGCTACACTTTAGGAGAACAAATTTGCCATGACTATACCTCTAGACTGAAGAGTGAACAGAAGAAAACCAGCGAAAAGAAGTTATCTAACAATACCCGAAAGCTTGAAACGTAAACATTAAATATAATATACTCATCCTTGGTGATTTTCCTTTTCTATTTTTGCATACTATTAGTTATATGATAAACTACAAATATTATCAGATAATTAATATAATGACATGGTGTATAAATATTTCCTATCTTGCCCTTTTTCGAAAGCATAAGTTAAAAGTTAACAATAAATATATAATTGTTTAAAGAACAACTTTCATAATTATGAAAAAAGGCGTCTCCTTATCGTGCAACTGAAAGTTGCTGATGGATTGCGCCATCTATCGGAATAAATATCAACTATTCTCGTTGGTTTTTAATTATTCCAGAATTGGCCAAATACCCATTCTTAATTAATCAAGAAAAGCTAACCACGGATTTCATAATTATGCACCTTATCCCAGTACAATATCACATTTGTACTATTTTTTCACCTTTCAGTAAGTCATTTACATAACGTTTTATCCTGTTATTCATCATAAGTTACACAAGATCAGCTCCAAGTCAGACGAAATTTTAAACATCTCAACACATTTGTGGACGTAGCCAGCCATTGTCTCCACAAATGACAAACTTCCAGCTAGGTAATAAAATGAAAGAAGATAAAAGAACAAATGGCAAAATAAGTGGACACCCAATTACCCTCTAATTAGCAGCTTGTATTCACCTGTTGCCAATTTGCCCTAAATACCTCAAGATATATATCAAATAATATAGATCAAATAAATTAACTTATGGCCCATTTTATATAATTAAAAACTAATTAATTCAATTAATGGAAGAGAGATTTTTTTTTTACAAATTAGATAACAATGTTTGCATATTTTTTTTTTTAAATATCTCTGATGAATCACAGCATTTTCCTCAGACGTTTTCGTTGTAAACATATCAATTAATAAATCTAATTTTATAAATTTGCAAGTTTCACAGTATTTATTCAATAATTGATTAAATAACTTCAGGGTTTTATCTCTGTGTATTTACAGTGGAAACCTTCGAAACTTGACCTTCCTCAACCACTACATTTTTATAATATGTAAATAGGGAACCACAGTTGAATATATAACATATTAAGCAATAACGCGCCATCTCTATATAATAAACTAAAGCATTAAAGCACGATTGTCTCTTTTACACATAAAACAAACCTCTACAGTTCTTACTGCGATAAAAAAAAATATACTGGGGGGAGGGCTCGGCTCATCAGTGGTGAACCCTCCCAGCGGTTTCGCCAATTTAATCTATCAGACCGCTTCTTAGAGCTCTAATAATGTATTGGACACGATTCTGCTTTTATATTCTACACAGAGAGAGAGAGAAGGGCGGAATCTCAGAAATTACATTCAAATAACCTATGGACATAAGCTTTTAGGATAGTATAATTACATATAAATATTTGCATCTAGCAATGCTCTTCCGCAAACAATATATATATAAATAAGAATAAATATAAACAATAATAATACTATTAAAATATATTATATCCATGCAATAGAAGTACTCATAGGCAAAATCTTATTTCCATATTGTATCCTCGTGGGGATAGGTCAAAATTGAGAAAGAACAACACTCGAAAGCCTTTAGTTACAAACAAAAAGCTGGTGGTTTTTGAGGAATAATATTTATAAATAAATAAAACTATTCAATTACCCCACACCAACAGATGGCTATATATACACCAACAACCGCGGATATTATTCCATAGAGGGCAGCGCTTGGCAATTAACCCTGGCGGAGTATTATTTAATTATTACTCGGCACCCCTGCTGATGGAATTACTGCAGCGGTGGTATCGCAATACCGCACCAATTACTGCCACGGCCAATACTGTCTTTATGCAAATCTGGGGAGAGAGAGTTTGGATTCCTGATTCAGTTTACACAAAGAGAAAGTATATATATTCTATAATCGCTTTATATGTTGTTTTCTCTTCAATTTTACCTTCGCACAATTTATTATCATTTTAGTATTTGGTAAATATTCAAATATGGATGTGAAAAATACGTTTTAAGAAATATTAACCTAACTACAACTGGAAACTTTCGATATAATTTCTATTGAAGCTATATTATTCCTGGCTAGCATTAATATTCAGCTGTGATCCTCTGCCAAAAGAAAATCTTTTATTTTCATATATGTGTGTTTCGGTGAATATGAGCGAAAAAAATATTTGAAAGAAAATTTATTTTTATTGTTTTGGGCGTCAATTTTCACGCGGTAGCGCTTTATCGGGACAATATGATTTAGTTTCGGTGAAACATTTTAATTCTTCAGTTACTGATGAAGGGGTAAATGACATTGACTGAAAGCTCGATAAAAATAAAGTTACTTTATGAGGTGCCTATTTGTTTCATTTATACTGTTGAGGATGGACCTTTTCAATTCTAATTTTTTTTTTTAATATAAAGAATGAATTTCTTCAATTAAATTGGCGAAATCGCTGGAAAATTTAATCACATGTCAGTTAAGACTTCCCAAACTTTTTCATGTTGAGTTCAATAATTGTAGAAAATTTTTCTTTATTTCAAAAATAGCATTGCATAATTTCATTCTTAATATACTGAATACGTATTTGCATATTGTTTAATTAAATTTCACTTTTTCTAAAGAACTAAATAGAGAGAGAAAGTTATATGATCATTCACTGCAACCATTTTTTAAATGTATGCTAAATATCAGTGCGTTTCAATAGTAATCAAACGCGACTTTTCTTATTTAAATACGCGGTGGAAATAAAACGAACTGCCTCATGCGCGTCACCAGAAGCCAAAGATAACCAATCAGCGGAAGAATTATAAGGACACCGTTGCTATTGAAGTAGCGAATATATACGTAAAAATAAATAAAGATCACATAGTATATTGCAGTAGTCAAAAATGAAGTTGTATTTTAACACTATTCTAATTCTAAATGGGCGGTAGAAATGAAACGAACTGCGCATGCGCGTCACAAAACTAAAGAAGGCCAATCATCTGGAGAATAATAAAACAAAAAAACACCGTCGCGATTTTTTGAAGGAGAGTCCATAATAAGCAAACAATATATAGAATTGATTTTTCAGTGTTGTTTTAATATAAATGAGTAATTTCTGCAATTAGCGTAGCCGACTATGCAACTCGCTATGTAAATATGTCCCCCCCAGCGGACCAATCCATCGCCTGTTCGATCGTATCGACCAGCTATCTCGCCCATTTATCAGCCGAACCTTATTAATTGTGTTTTGAAGATAATTAATCGGGAAGATTTACAAGTTTTAATTTCCAATTAGAACATGATTAATAAGGCGATGAATTTCAACCATCAATCGGAAAGGAAAAAGAAACCAATATCCTCCCATCTTTCTTTAAATACCATTTAATTAATCAACCCTATATCTATCTATACTTTTATTAGCGCGCTAATCAAACCTACCCAATTGATTAATTATCTTGTTTCATTAAGAAGAGTTTGGGCGGCACTGAACTTGTTTGTTTCTTCCTGATAGTATAGATTATATTAACTATCACAATTAGTTAGTAAACTAAATAGGAATTGATTTATATTTTAAAATTTATATATTTTCTTGCATGTGTGTGTGTGTGTGTGTGCTTCCCCTTTTTGCCCTTAACTCGGTAGATCTGCTCTACGGTGAAGTTAAGTGACATACCTGTATATATATATATCGTAATTTAAACAATGTGATATGTAAGTAATAAAGTATGACGTCTTTTCTAGTCGTCTCAAAGTGACACCAGCTTGCCACCGGGCCCCCGGGGAGAGAAGGATGACCCACATAAGACTGACCAATGAGCATCAACACCCGGGGGATCCAGAGAGGGACAAAAAGGGGAGTTTGGTCCGGATGTTACAGTTAGTTAGGTTACAGTAGATATTTCGGACAGGCCCGCTGAGTCTAGGTCTGTGGTCATCTCACGGCGGCCCTCGTGGCCGCCGTTTTGGCTCCTCTCTGCCCCCGCGGCTTCATGCAGGACGCCGAGCTTTCCTCAGTTAATCCTCAACTTTCCCCTGGTCCTGGTGCCACGTGAGACGTACTAGGAGAGCGTCTTTTGATTCCAAACTTTGTCCTTACTGTCCCGTGCGGACTTACCACTCTGCACGCCTTGCCACTCAACCCCGACTGCTTCCAACTCACTTGTTATCTTACCCGGATTTACGACATACATGTTGCAGTCATGGGGCCAAAGTGGACAGGCGTCAATGGGTAACATAAAGGACAAGACAGGTTGAATGTCACATCAGAGAGAGATCAGCGCCGAAGACACGGACAAGGTCCAGGAGATCTACATGAGAGATGTTGTTGTCCGGCCCGTTTGTCGGGGTCCAGTGACGGTCGTAAAACTTACTGGAAGTTTCCTGGGAGGAAATGAATCATCTTGGCGATATCGGACCTCGTCCTGTCTTGGGTGCGGCGGACTCTCAATAAAATTTTATTCTCTTATTTCTGATTACATGATGACCAAACTGGTGAGTTGAATTATATTTACATTTAGGGGCTGTTACACTATTTATACTAAGATCAAAGAACTTGCGCATAAAATTAAATCCAAAAGACAAAAAACCTCTCGCAATCAGTATCTTTTATTATTACAAATAACAGACGCTAGCTTTCGAACAATTGGTTTCTGGTTGTAAAGACAGCATAAACAGAATAATAGAAGTCCCGGAACAGTTCCGCTGCCTTTTTAAAAAGAGTTTGAAGAACGAGTTCTGCTATGTCCCCCCCCCCTTCCCCACTTAGTTTTAAACTTAATTTAGTTTTAAAGAACATTTTTTGCATATCTGATTATTTTTCAATTCTCTAATTTACCTTTTAGCATATCTTTGAGCGAATATTTGTATTTATTTTTTTTCTATTACCTCTATATATATATTAATAAGAATCTGATTTCGTTTTGTAAGAACGCCCGTTGAAGAACTAATTGTTCGAAAGCTAGCGTCTGTTATTTGTAATAATAAAAGATACTGATTGCGAGAGGTTTTTTGTCTTTTGGATTTAACACTATTTATAATTATGAATTTTATTATGAATAGAAAATAATAGATGATATCAAGAGGCGATCTGGTGTATTGTAATGAATTTCAAACATCAATTTCACTAATTGTAACACTGATGTAACACAATTGTATATAAAAAACATAACTTCAAGAAGACGAAATATTAAAACTAATTGCAAAGATTCTAAGCGTACTTGATCAATGTTTATTGAGTCTAAAAGAGAATAAAACTTCAATTAAACATAATTTAATCTCATTTTGTATATTGAAATATATTGTTTGCGGAAGAGTATTGCACGATGCAAATATCTTATTTAATTCTACTGTCCTAAAAGCTTATGTCCATAGTTTGCTTGAATACCATTTCTAAGATTCCACCCTTCAGTGCAGAATATATAAGCAGAATCGTCTAATACAGTATTAAAGCTTTAAAAAGCGGTCTGGTAGTTTAAACTGGCGAAACCGCTGGGAGGGTTCACCACTGATGAGCCAAACCTTCCCAATATTTTTCATCGCAGTAAGGGCAGTAGAGGTTTGTTTTGTGTGTGAAAGAAACATTCATGCTTGAAAGTTTTTATTTCCTATATATATGTATTATATGGCTCGTTATAGCTTTATATTAATATACATAATTATTACAATATGCAGCTATCATACAGCTACTCTGCTTTTCCAGTTACATATACAACACATTTAATATGCATATATAAATATTCATATTGTCTAACTACAAAAAAAAATCTTAAAATAAACGTTTATATATTTTATGACATACCTGCCTATCGTATTAATTACATACCTTCCCCAAGGCGAACGGCCATTGGATACAAAGCATGCAGCCAATCAGCGATCAAAGAATGCCCACCAATTACAATCCAGCAATTAAAACCAGGGTAAAAAGCGCCGCCAGAAATGTGATAAAA
The DNA here is from genome assembly GCA_030710605.1 of Cordylochernes scorpioides. Taxonomy (NCBI): domain Eukaryota; kingdom Metazoa; phylum Arthropoda; class Arachnida; order Pseudoscorpiones; family Chernetidae; genus Cordylochernes; species Cordylochernes scorpioides. Next base: position 59,053,360 of record CP092884.1, read on the forward strand.
GCACCGTTACCACGGCAATGGAATGCAAGTTCCCAATTAAAATATTTTAAAAGTGATTTCCAATGAATTCATTTCTCTCCTTTAAAAAAAACTTTTTATCGGCAATTTTAAACGCCACAAAGTATTGTATATATATACATTGATATGATACATGTTGCATCAATACAGTGATCATGAATGAACAAAACAGATTAATTAACACATATAATTGATGTGACAAGACTAAAGAAAGTGGAAAGTCTTTGATATCGCCGGTCATCTATTTTTTTTTGAAGGAGACAGAAGCAATTTTGTTGACACTTGGTTATCTCATATGTCTTCTATTTCAGAGTTATTGTCTCAATCCCGATATACATGCTAAAAGGTACAACTTCCTCAAGTTTTGTCCATGAGTGTAATACGGGTAGATGATTTCAAGAGGCGATCTGGTGTATTGTAATAAATTTCAAACATCACCTTTCACCTAAACTACTGACGTAACACAACTGTATAAAAACATACTTAAATCAGACGAAATATTAAAACTAATTACAAAGATTCTAAGCGTACTTGATTAATGTTTATTGAGTCTAAAAGAGAATAAAACTTCAATTAAATATAATTTAATCTCTTCTTTTTTTAAATTGAATTAAATATAAATAAGATTTAATTAATTAGCCGAAACAGAGACACACATAAGAGACAAATAGGTTTAATAATGAATAAAACTTGGAAGAAAAAGTATATTAATCAAATTTGAATTAACTCAATAAGTGGAAGCTCTATAGATAACTGCATCGAATCTTAAATATTATATTTTAAATATAAGGCACAAGTGTTTCAACCTGGCTCAAGTTATCTCTTAATTTTTCATCCATAGTACACATGCGTGGTATAGGCCATGATAATCATGGTGGGTAGTTAGCGACTGCTTTTACTGTAAGTGCATCTCATGTCTATACATGTAAAAATCAGTTAGACCTTTGTACTTACGAATCAATGTGCTAGAGCCCCATTTGGTTACTTGCCCTCA
>CP092884.1:59054471-59075282 GCA_030710605.1 Cordylochernes scorpioides
CTGGTTGGGTTGGACTTTTCAAGAATCGGGGGCCATTGGAGCAATGTTTTTGGTTGTTTTTGTTAAATAAAAAAAAGTGTCCAATGCGGGATTCGATCCCAGGTCATGTCTTTCGAAAATCGACGTTTTATAACACTGCTCCACGGACCAACCCACAAAGATGTTGTTGTTGTGGTGTCCAATGAAGAGCCTCAGATGTCTCCATACATCTCTATCACAGCAGTCGCAATGTCCACTATCTTGGGTGTGTAAAGCTGCTGCTCTGGGTCTATGCCAATTTTCTGCAAGGCTGCGGTCATTGCTGGACATGAGAATATGTGGGTAGGTGTTAGTTCCACACCAGGACACTTGTCCTGTAGGTACCATTTGGATGTATTGGATAATATTTCGTTCTGAGTCTTGTGATTGTTTTTGTCATTCTTTTCTCGGCGCTTTTATGTCGCATATTTGACCTTCCCCATGAAGTGAGAGATTATAAAAATATAAAAATATATCTACAAAAGCATAGGTCGCTTCTCCCGTCAAAATTAAGGTATTAATAGACGCCATCTATTGACCGTCGCTGCAAATTAGTGGCCTCAGATCGATGACAAAGCCACAACACCAGCTTTGACAAACTGAAAAGCGTCCACCTAGAGACCAAGGTCTCAGGCTAATGGCCCTCGTCAGTCTAGGGCGGACTTTATTCCATGAGATCCACAAGGGATCAAATGAAATCTTCACAATCTACCAAGAAATGTTTAGATATCACAGTGGCTAGGTCAAATCTAAAGCTAAAATGATGGCCAAATAGATGGCGTCTAATTTTGACGTCTATTTTGACGGGAAAGGCGACCTTTGATTTTGTAGATCAACTCCTCCCCGGTAAAATTCCATCTATAAAAAATAAATTTTGACATATTATAGCGAGTTCTACCTCCCCATATTCTCTGTGATCATCAATACTGACATGTAGAGAGTATTTTACCAACAACTGGACTATTGACTCGCCCAGGATCATCCCAAGTGAAGATTGACTCATGCAATATTTCCACCAAACTATGTTGTATATGTATATATAAAACGCTGACGAGCACCAACAGTGCGAAACGCTTTCGTGAATGGCGTTTTTTTTTTGGTTTATCAAGAAAATGGGTTGGCCATATAACAGGGAACAGTTAAAATCAATGTGTAGATGATTTCTGTTCCACTAGATGGCGTTCTACGATCTAAAAAGCATATTACCGCCAATCAATTACGGAATAGAAACGACCAGGTTTTTATTTAGTGCGAAATATGCAAATTAGCCTATTATCGTATTGATTTGCATAGTCATTGCTTTCAAAACTATACCAGAGACTACATACAGACCTATATATATATATATATCGTGTTATAATTGTTATTATCTAGAGAGGATAACTAGTGGAAACTAATGGATAACATTGCCGTGATGGGAAATATGTATATATGTGTTGGTTATTGTAATCACGACAGAGGAGAAATTAATTAACAATGTGGTCTGTTTAAATAGAACTTAGTGTATTGTAGCGTACGATGACGTTGAAACTTGTTGTTTTGGAACACTACAGCGACCTCTAGCACGATTGTTCGACATCGTGTAAGCGCTGCTATCACGGCTCTGACAGAGAGTCGTTCACCAAACCATGTAAAATTAAGTATAGAAAAAGCTTATTAAACAAGAACATTAAGCATCCAGGGAAAAGTTTCTTTTTAAAATATTTTTTATTCAAAAATCTCTCAAGCTTTCGGGCAAGATATCTTCTCCCGTAGAAGGGTTTTCTTGCCCGAAAGCTTGAGAGATTTTTAAAAATAAAAAAAATATTTTAAAAATAAACTTTTCCCTGGAGGCTAAATGTTCTTGTTTTAATATTGATCCCAGGGATTATTTTATCGAATAGAAAAAGCTGTTTATCCATTTCCATTAAGGATTAAAATGGCACCAGTTTAGTTTTTAATTGTTCCAATATAATGTTGGGTTTTAAGTTAAAGTTTTATATGAAACACGCACAAGTTTATTATTTATTAAACAAAGAAATACATATTTAAAAAGGTAAACAAAATATTCTTTTTTGGAGTTTTAGGCTATCTCTATTATGAAAAAAGCATCTCCTTATCGTGCAACTGAAAGTTGATAATGGCTTGCGCCATCTATCGGAATAAATATCAACAATTCTCGTTGATTTTTAATTATTCCAAAATTGGCCAAATACACATTCTTGATTAATCAAGAAAAGCTAACCACGGACTAAAAATCAACGAGAATAGTTGATATTTATTCAGATAGATGGCGCAAGCTATCAGTAACTTTCATTTGCACGATAAGGAGATGTCTTTTTCTTAATATATGCACCTTATCCCAGTACAATATCATATTTGTATTATTTTTTCATATCTCTATTATGTTGTTATATTACAGTGTTGCTCAGTATATAAAAATATGTTCACAGATTATTAATTTTAGAATAAGAATTTATCCTTTTAACAAATAAACAAACCAAATCACAGATCAAATAATATTAAACAAATAAATTGAATAGAGTAATAAAACACGGTCTTTTAAAGTCACACACACACAAACCAAACAGCAATATGTGTATTCCAAACAAACCGCTAGTTATTACTTTTCTAAAGTTTCTTCAATAGCCGCCTTCCAATTAACTATCTTAACTATTATTTGACTATTTCAATTATGATACTCCATTTAAATAACTACCGAAGTCAACAGGAAGGTAATTCCACTTTAATCCAAGTATCCATTAATGCAAATATTTTAAAAGGTAAATAAATAAATGGGGAGGTTTTTATAGAAAAAAGAAATCTGGGAGGAAAATTGGAGTAAAATTATCCACAGAATCCATTAAATAATCACGGAGTTTGGTTTGTTCAGATTAATGGCATTAGACGTCCTTTTTGTCTGACCGGGTTTTAATCAAATCTTCAGACTTTGATGACTTCTCCATTTATTATCCTTAATTACAGCTAATTGTCACATAATTAAAACATTGTCACACACATGCTATGGGAGCATTTTTAAGAATAATTAACGCCTCAAAAATAAATCTATTACATAAATGATTATTTAAAACACATTAACTAATCGTGTAACTGAACGTTGTTGATGGTTTGCACCATCTATCGGAATATATATATTAAATTTTATCAATTACTCCTGTAGAAGGGTTTGTAAAACTCGAAAGCTTTGAGTAGAAAATATGTAAATGGAAAGAAATATATCTTCTGAAGACATTTTTCATATATTATTTTATTAAATTCAATTAAACAATGATATGTTTACAACGATTAGTTGATATTTATTCCGATAGATGGCGCAAGTCATCAACAACGTTCAGTTTTACGATCAGATGTTTTACCGTAATTTTAACACCTCATCTGGTACATTTCCCCCTCTTGGTCTTCAGATTTATACTTGAACATAAAATCGTACAGAATAGTGTAATACAATCGGATTATTCTATCTCCACTTAAACCTACCATTACAGAAATACACATCTCTGTAATACAAAGATAAAAAAATATATATATGATATATTTTGTATATAGTAAACCATGATTCAATTCCATATTGAACACACAATTGTTTTTAATGTACTAGTTTTTGTTTAATCTTTTATTTTAGTCTGAATTGTTTCAAAAATTGCCAAATACATTTTTTAAACATGTAAATTCCATGTTAAAAAAGAAAAGTTGAATGATATGTAAATTTACTAAAGTTTTTTTTTTTTAAATAATGATAAATTGGACGGTCAGTGGTTGTCCAGTGTGTGTGGCCTCGCGCTGATTGCTTATAATAAAGAAGAAGGAAAAAGGCCTAACGACTGCTTAATTGTCATTTCCAGATATTGAAACTTTGGAAAAATTTACAATACGACATATACATATTTTTTATTAATGCAACCGTTGAAAATGCTTTATTTTACATTTTTTCCGTGAATTGAAGCCACACACGTTAATTTAGGTCATATAATACTTAGATACTCTGTGACCACTGAGCTAAGAAAACATTGTACGCTGATTGGCTAGTTAAGGTCACGTGATAATATAGAACCAATAAGCGAGCGAGTATAAGCCGATCTATGAGTATATTCTAGAATAAATCTCATTTAATCGAATTTCTGTGCAGTCTATATATTGCCATATATATGTAATATTGAACGATTACCTTTTTGAAATTAATTGAGTTGATTGATGATTGTGGTGGGCGCAGTCGTTTGCTGAAGTAGTAAGGTATTCACACAGGGGAAAAATAACGAGGACACAGGGTTGGATTGAAAAAGGCCAGCGATCAAGGGAGAAGGGAGAAAGGGGTTTAGGCTATTGGCGTATTTGACTGATATCTATGGTTGTTCACATTATTGAGGATTGGACTTATCTGATTGTTGAGAAGATGGTGGCTGGACTTGTTTCGGTGGTGCCGAGCTCCTAACTCGTTGCGATGGTGCCGAGTTCCTAACTAACTAAACTGAGTCCGCGATTTAACATGTAAACGTCTCAGGGCTTTGATTGGCTGATTGTCGACTCGTGTAAGTTTTCCATTGGTTCCTAGCTAATCCTCCTGGACTCTGATTGGATCTTTGCTAATCCTTTGTCCTTGTCTTGTTCTAACATGCTCCCGGAAAGGAGGTTCTTGAACTCAGTTTTTATGAGTTCCTGGATAATAAAACCTGCTAATGACCGTTTCCTCTCTGATGGCCTTTCTCCCAGATTTCTAAGCCTTGTCTTTATTAAAAATCTTTAGATCATACATTGCATACATATTGTGGTGGGATTACATCCAGTTATGTACAAATTATGACATATATATATGTAAGTAATAGATTTAAAACGTACGAGGATGCGTTTCTTATAAGTTTTAATAAAGGCGAGCTTTCGGGTCAATAACCCTTCTACAGGACACCATATTTAAATAAACTTGCATCTTATATATATATATCCATATTGAGAAAAATTAGCATATATACAAGAAAAACAAACGTATTAGCAAATTAGTGAGAAAAGTAACAGTAAGAAATATCCGCGTGTTACTGTTACTGTTACTTTTCTCACTAATTTGCTAATACGTTTGTTTTTCTTGTATATATGCTAATTTTTCTCAATATGGATATATATATAAGATGCAAGTTTATTTAAATATGATGTCCTGTAGAAGGGTTATTGACCCGAAAGCTCGCCTTTATTAAAACTTATAAGAAACGCATCCTCGTACGTTTTAAATCTATTACTTACATTCTTTAGAGGATTCCAACCTTCTTTACTTTGATTATATATATATATATATTTATATAATCTGTGAAGCTATAAGAAAAGGCTTATAGAATTCCCTCATTGAAAAAAAGCGACAGTGGTTCACCGAAACATCATCATATATTTATAAAAGGTTTGAAAATATTGGCAACCATGGGAAATACAGGTTGAGAAAGGGAAAACCCCGTAGGTTATCAATAAAATATATTTTTATGTTTAAAATTTGAAAAAAAAACGAGTATATTAAGAGTGTGTCATATATATATATATATATATATATAATTTCCTCAACTTACAGAGATATGAAGGGATTCATTCATTTTTTGAAAATCCTAAGTCTGACTGAGATATAAGAAAACACAAGCGTCACGCTATCATTGAACGTTTCACACCTCAGTAAGACACACAATGGACCAATAAGAAGTTGAGTAGGAACGTCCAATTAGAAAAAGGCTTAGAGCAGGCCATTTCCGGTATGATGGCTGATATTTCCGGCGCTGTCGTAATAAACCACGAACTGCCATATCGGGGGATTTGTGCCATCGTGCAAATCTAATACTTTCGGATACTGCTGTCGAGGGGATATTTGTCTACTGTTATTCTTTATATATATAGGTGGGGGGGCACTCGAATAACAATAACAAGACTCAGAACGAAACACTATAAAGGTATGATCACAAATCCAGATGGCACAAGAACTTACAGGACAATTGTCCTGGTGTGGAACTAACACCTACTCACATATTCTCATGTCTATCAATGGCCGCAGTCTTGCAGAAAATTGACCCAGAACAGCAGCGTCATACAATCAAGATAGAGAACGACTGCTGTGATAGAGATGTATGGAGACATCTGAGGCTCTTCATTGGACACGACAACAACAACAATACAGTATACACACCCAAGATAGAGAACGACTGCTGTGATAGAGATGTATGGAGACATCTGAGGCTCTTCATTGGACACGACAACAACAACAATACAGTATACACACCCAAGATAGAGAACGACTGCTGTGATAGAGATGTACGGAGACATCTGAGGTTCTTCATTGGACACAACAACAACAATACAGTATACACACCCAAGATAGAGAACGACTGCCGTGATAGAGATGTACGGAGACATCTGAGGTTCTTCATTAGACACAACAACAACAATAAAGTATACACACCCAAGATAGAGAACGATTGCTGTGATAGAGATGTACGGAGACATCTGAGGCTCTTCATTGGACACGTCAACAACATCAAATAAGGCATTTGAATAAGGCAAAAAGGTTCTTTATTTTGAAGTGTTGCAAGGTTTCGAGGAAAACCTGCTCTTCAACGTGCAAATCCAAAACAAAACAAGAGATGTTATCGGGCAGGACAAGACTATATTACAACTTGCAGCACTACAAATCGAAGAAACGTTTTGCCAAAATTTTCCCTTATACGAATATCTCTTGACAAATATCGCAGACTAGCCGAATGACCCGGGCAACGCCCGTGTTTTACCCGATTGAATGTTTTGATTCAAATACTATTTGTTACAATTATAAATTGGCGCCTTAAATAAATGCATATATTAGTTAATAACTATAGCCTATGTGCTTTATCTGTCTATGTACTGTTGGCTTCCGTAGGCGTCTCTTACTGGGAAAAGGAAAGAGAGGATTCCATTTAGTTATTAACTAATATATGCATTTATTTAAGGAGCGACCCGCTCCAACACAATAGTTACAAAAACGAAAAAGCGAGTGAGGGAGGCATGATGGGGGGGGGGGGGGGCAAAGGTGGCGTGATCGTAGCCAACCAATAGGAGGGCGTCATTCCAAAAAAAAAAAAAAAAAGCAAACGGTGACCGAGTTGATTGATTAGGAGATGAGGAATGACGCTCGTAACTGTATATAGAATGACGAGATTGTACAAGTTTTCGGGTAAGACACCTTTCTATGGGTACAAAAATGTGTATTGTAAAATTTTCGTACCCATGGAAAGACTTCTTTCACGAAAGCTTGTACGATCTTCCTCGTATAAAATAATCTCTTCTCCCCGACTAGTGTGTTCTTAAATGTGAGTGTAATAAAAGGGATACCTCTCCCTTCAAAATACATCAAAACACTTTATTTATAGATTTACTCTGCCTATAAATCCACAGTTAAGTATAAGTGAATGGACCATAACACCAATCTTTGCTCAATAGTACTTTTTATACGTAAAATAAATCTAAAAAAAGCGTTATTTTCATTTTTAAAGGGAGAGGTGGCCATTCCTTCTACATGAATACTATCCTCCCGATATATAATGTCATAACCAAAAATGTACATAGCTTGTAACTGTAAAGCTTGGCAAGCACGTTACATTCTCTGCGCGCACGTTACATTCTCTGCGCGCGCGCTCGAGAGTTAACGCTGTTTACCGCTAATTCTTTTCATCCCTCAAACTTATTCCTCATTTAAAGTTATCTAATAAACTATTATTTTATTCTATCCAAACGACTCGTCACCTTCATTACTGTGACATTCTGGTGGAGACAAGCTGGATCATCCCTTCGCTGCCCAAGTTATAAGAAGAAGTCGTAGAATCCAAGGATTAAACCCATTGGAGTATTCTAAGATGCAACAAGAAGGAAGAGAGACCCCACAGGGTGAGTACCACTTCAAACATATTAGAAACCCTTCTATATTTTCGGGGGAACCGGGCCAAAGCTCGGAGAAATGGTTGAAAGAGTACCATCGTGTAGCTCGCTACAACTGCTGGGACAGTTCCATGTGCCTTGCAAATGTTTACTTCTTCCTCTCAGGAACGGCCAAAGTCTGGTTCGAGAATGTAGAGGAAAAAAATAACCTCATGGGAACTTTTTGAGACAATGTTGTCTCAGGCCTTTGGGCATTACTCAAGCGAAAAAGATCAACTTTTAGAAAAACTAAAAGCCAGGGCCCAAGGAAAGGAAGAGTCTAGTGAGGCGTATATTCAAGATGTCCTCTATTTATGTCGGCAAATTAATCCCAACATGAATGAAAATGAAAAAGTTGCTCATTTAGTCAAGGGGGTCTCTGAGGAAATTTACAGGGCAATTGTAACCTTTGAAATTGCCACCACCGAGGAGTTTATAAGGTGGTGTCGAAAAATCGAACTATCTCAAAAGAAGCGTGTGAATACGCGGATAGTTTTTGACAGACTGCCGAATGCTGCCGCCATCAACCCAGCAGAATCGGAATCTATGGAGGACCTCATCAGACGTATCGTCCGAGAAGAAATCCACCATGCATTGAATCCCGAGCCAGCCACTCTCAAACCATCTTCCCTGGATCTAATTATTCGAGAGGAAGTTGAAAGGAACCTCTCTGCAATTTCGCAGCCCGTTCAAAGGCCAATGCCACGACAGCAGTACTCTAACCCCCAAATATTCAAACAGACGCCACGACAGCAGTTCCTGAACCAAAGTACACCGGCACCCAACCAGACACCACCACAGAGAAGAACTGATGAATGGAGGACACACGAAAACGTTCCAATATGTTTCCATTGCGGTCGCCCGGGACATGTAGCCCGATATTGCCGAGACAGAAGGCGTGTTTTCGAGGAAGCCAGGGTAAAGAGGCCGACCTACTCCAATAATTACAACACCTGGTTCAATCAAAATGCCGAAGAAGTTGAGTTTGTAGATCGCCGCTTTCGAAACCCGTCGCCCTATCCTGGCCGTGGAAGATCCCCCTCAAGACGAAACGCAACGCCGTCGCCCTCTCGCCGATCCAGTCAATCTCCTCGCCGCCTAAGCCAGGGAAACTAAGGAGAGCGACCGAGACTGGAGGTAAGGCCGCTGACGAAAGTATAAATCCTCCCCCTATTATAATTGCGAACATGAAACGGAACTACGTTGTTATCATCATAAATGGACAGAATGTTGAGGCCTTAGTCGATTCTGGAGCCGATTATTCCGTAATCTCGGAAAATTTTCGCCGATATTTGAAAATTCCCTTCTTTGCAGAAAAAGGGCCTGTACTGAGAGTCGCCAATAGAAAGCATATCGAAACTCTGGGGCGCTGCAACTTAAAAGTGTCAATTGAAGAACTCGAGATTTATTTTACTTTTGTTGTCTTCTCTGAATGTAGCCATCACATAATCCTTGGTCTTGATTTCTTTCGAGCCACAAGTGCAGTGATTGATTGTGGAAAAGGTGAAATACATTTGAAGGAAAGTGTGAACGACGGCCTAGAAGAAGATCTGCCTACACATGCATTAGAAGACTGTTTTATTCCAGCTCGCTCAATTAAGAAAATCACGGTTATTAACGAAGATATTCGAGGCGGAAAAGATCTAATGATAGAAGGAAGCAAAGATCTCATCTTAAAAAAAGAATTGGTCATACCATCATCCATAATTAACTTCCATCACGGCAGAGGGGAGATATGGATAACTAATGGGACTTCTCAGAATCAAATAATCCCAGCTGGTATGCTTGTAGGAAACTTGAGGAAAATTGGAAGTAGCGGGATATACAGTGTTGACACAGCTGAAGACGATAAAACTCAATCAAACATTAAGAGTGAGGATAGACGCCAACAAATCTTATCTCTGGTAGATGAGAGATTAGATAAAGAACAGAAGTCAATGATTGTAGAATGTCTAGAAAAGTACTCTGAGGTTTTTGATTTTGAGAGAAAATCATTCAGTACAACCTCCAATGTGAAACATAAAATCGACACCTCAGACAGCCGTCCTATTAAACAACGACCATACCGGGTGTCTCCTGTCGAAAGACGAACTATACAAAGTGAAGTCGATAAAATGATAAAGATGGGAATTGTACAACCGTCCGAAAGTCCTTGGTCGTCTCCAGTAGTTTTGGTTAAAAAGAAAGATGGGTCCTGGAGATTTTGCGTAGACTACCGAAAGCTTAACAAGGTCACCAAAAAGGATGTGTATCCTTTACCTAGAAATGATGATGTTTTGGATAGCTTAACAGGAGCTAAATTCTTTTCCAGCATGGACCTACGTACAGGATACTGGCAGATAGAAATCGACGAGGAAGATCGGGAGAAGACAGCTTTCATCACCCCTGATGGCTTATATGAGTTCCGGGTGATGCCCTTCGGTCTATGCAACGCACCGGCAACATTCGAAAGAATGATGGACAAGCTACTAGCAGGATTGAAATGGACAATTTGTCTTTGTTATTTAGACGATATAATTGTCTATGCTACATCCTTTAAAGAACATATTGAACGCCTAGGGAAAGTTCTCAGATGCATCCAGCAAGCGGGCTTGTGTATTAATCATGAGAAGTGCCGTTTTGGGTCAAGAGAAATCAAAGTTTTAGGACATCTGGTTACAGAAAGCGGCATTCGCCCTGATCCCGACAAAATTGAAGCAATTACAAATTTCCCGACTCCAAAAACAGTACATGAAGTAAGAAGCTTCATGGGATTGTGTTCATATTACAGGCGATTTGTGAAGGATTTTGCAAATAAAGCTAAGCCGTTACACGACCTCCTGAGGAATAACGTGAAGTTCTTTTGGTCTAACGAACAAGAACAATCTTTCCAAATATTAAAATCAGCCCTAACTACCGATCCTGTGCTTGGCCATTTTAAGGAAGATGCTGAGACACTTGTACATACCGACGCGAGTGGATATGGCGTCGGAGCAGTGCTGACCCAACTGGTAGAAAGAAAAGAAAAGCCTATCGCCTATGCATCAAGAACCCTTAACGCCGCAGAAAGAAATTATTCCACGACGGAGAGGGAATGCCTGGCTGTAGTTTGGGCCATTTACAAGTTCAGACCATATTTGTTTGGAAAACACTTCACCGTCGTCTCCGACCATCATTCCCTGTGTTGGCTAGCTAATGTAAAGGATCCATCGGGAAGGCTAGCAAGATGGGCCTTGCGACTTCAAGAGTTCGACATATCTATTGTGTATAAGAATGGTAAAAGACACCAAGATGCGGATTGCCTCTCAAGAAGTCCTCTCCCCCAATCCAACGAAGATAACATACCAGAATTGTCTTCAATTACCGACATAGGAAAAGAGCAAAGAAGCGATGTCCAGACCAAAAAAATAATTCAGGAAATTGATTCCAAAAGTGAAAGTGGATACAAAATAATCGACGGGATCCTCTACCGCAAAAACTACGATCCCATGGGCAAACCTTGGCTCTTAGTAGTACCCAAACAAATGAGGGTTGACATTTTGAGTGAAGCCCACGATGCACCAATGGCGGGACACCTGGGATTTGCAAAAACATACGACCGCATTAGAAGAAAATATTTCTGGCCCGGCTTGCATAGATCTGTGCGACAATATGTGGCACATTGTCGAGAATGTCAACGGCGAAAAGGTTCTACCGAACGTCCACCAGGACAACTTGTGCCAATTCCGCCGGTTGCACGACCTTTTCAGAAAATAGGGATAGATTTGTTAGGAAGATTCCCTACCTCGAACGATGGCAATAAATGGACCGTGGTCGCGACAGACTATCTAACAAGGTATGCTATGACCAAAGCCATACCAAATGGAAGTTCGGAAGAAGTTGGAAAATTTTTAGTAGAAGACGTGATCCTTAAACATGGAGCCCCCAGAGAATTGATTTCAGACCGAGGTCGAACGTTTATATCTCACACAATACGGGAGATTAACAACCTCTGTGGAACCGCACATCGCTTTACTTCTGCATACCACCCCCAAACAAATGGCCTGACCGAGAGACTCAACAAGACACTTGGTGACATGCTGTCTATGTATGTTGACGTAGACCAAAGAAACTGGGACTCAGTTCTCCCTTACGTAACTTTTGCCTATAACACCGCCAAACAGGAAACCACTGGGTTTAGCCCTTTCTATCTTGTACACGGACGCGATGTCGAGACCCCATTGGACACCATCCTGACGTATAGAGAGGAAGCCAATCTGGAAGACTACGTGGAGTCTTTGGTCACAAATGCCGAGGACGCACGCCAGCTGGCCCGTTTGAACATTTTGAAGGCGCAAGAAAAAGACAAATCTCGATACGACAAAAGCCACAGACCTGTCCAGTATTGCGCGGAAGACCTTGTGTGGGTGTACACACCTGTGCGTAAACAAGGACTGTCGGAGAAGCTACTTAAAAGATACTTCGGCCCCTATAAAGTTGTGAGACAACTGTCTGAAGTAACTTATGAAGTAGAGGCCTTGGAGAGGAGACCCCGAAAGCGGAATATCAAAGACATCGTCCACGTCCTGCGGATGAAACCATACAGAAGCCCAGAAGAACAAACACAGGACTGATCTCAGAGTGAATTTTTTTTTAAGCAGCGGGTCGCTGCTTATTTTTGAAAAGGGGAGTAATGTCATAACCAAAAATGTACATAGCTTGTAACTGTAAAGCTTGGCAAGCACGTTACATTCTCTGCGCGCACGTTACATTCTCTGCGCGCGCGCTCGAGAGTTAACGCTGTTTACCGCTAATTCTTTTCATCCCTCAAACTTATTCCTCATTTAAAGTTATCTAATAAACTATTATTTTATTCTATCCAAACGACTCGTCACCTTCATTACTGTGACAATATATATATACTAGCCGAGTGACCCGGGCAACGCCCAGGGTTTACCCAAAGGGCCTGCAGAGACTTTAAAAGTATAGATATATATAGATATAAATAGCCGAGTGACCCGGGCAACGACCCAGGTTTACCCGAAGGACCCGCAGGTGAGAAACTATAGTAGAAAAATTTTAACAAATCAGAAAATGAAAGTGCAAACAACAGAACTACACTACTTTAAGGACATGAGAGCACATGCACAGTATCACCACACGTGTAACATTTTCAAAGACCCTGCTTAGGATTAAAACTTCTCAGAAGCATAACAATAGCACCAACCTAGAGTTAAACTGGTGTGGATGCATTCCTCTGGGAGTAAGACTTTTGAGAAATTCAGTAGGGAGTTATTTTGCTTCTCCGCATTCTAACACTCCAACTGTTAACACTGAGGAAACACTGACTCATGTTTGGTAAGCAATTTCAGGGAAGAAACTATAGACATTGGATTGAATAAATTATTAAATAAATTGCATTAAATAAAAATATATATATTATCAGATTTAAATAAATATTATTAGAGTGAAAAAAAAAGAAAAAAATTAATTAGAAAATAAAATTTCGAACAATACAACTATATTGCAGATAAGAAAAGAGGACCTTATTAAAAAATAAATAAACAAACTGCAATTCGACACTATCGATAATTCGACACTTTCGATAATTCGACCATTTTAAAAATCAAATTTTCAAGGTTGATTGTTGTTTAAATACAACTTTACCGGTAAAAAGGTATTACAGAGGCGAAGGCAGCCACTTTAAAATTAAACACAGGCTCTTGTAGGAAGAACCGAAATATTCAGAATGAATGGAAGTCTGAAATCTGAAGGACCAAAAGATATGGGTCATCTTTACATGTATGCTATCCAATGTTCGCACACTTGAAAAAGCCACTTAAAGTTGTCCGTGCGTAAACACAGGCTCTTGTAGCCAAGGTTTGTCCTTGAGCCTTATTTATAGTCATAGCAAAAGCCAACCTTAGTGAAAACTAACGCCTCTCTAGAATGAAGCGAAGGTTGGTACCTGAAGGGGCCAAAGATATTTCAGACACTATACAGTGTGTTCAACTTTGGGCACTGTCAGTATATGTGCTGCGAACAATACAACTATATTGCAGATAAGATAAGAGTACCTTATTAAAAAATAAATAAACTGCAATTCGACACTATCGATAATTCGACACTATCGATAATTCGACACTTTCGATAATTCGACACTTTCGATAATTCGACCATTTTAAAAATCAAATTTTCAAGGTTGATTGTTGTTTAAATACAACTTTACCAGTAAAAAGGTATTACAGAGGCGAAGGCAGCCACTTTAAAATTAAACACAGGCTCTTGTAGGAAGATCCCAAATATTCAGAATGAATGGAAGTCTGAAATTTGAAGGACCAAAAGATATGGGTCATCTTTACATGTATGCTATCCAATGTTCGCACACTTGAAAAAGCCACTTAAAGTTGTCCGTGCGTAAACACAGGCTCTTGTAGCCAAGGTTTGTCCTTGAGCCTTATTTATAGTCATAGCAAAAGCCAACCTTAGTGAAAACTAATGCCTCTCTAGAATGAAGCGAAGGTTGGTATCCAAAGGGGCCAAAGATATTTCAGACACTATACAGTGTGTTCAACCTTGGGCACTGTCAGTATATGTGCTTCGAACAATACAACTATATTGCAGATAAGATAAGAGGACCGTATTGAATAACAAACAAAATAAAAAATCTTTCAGGTGAAAAATTATAGGCATTGGTAAAAAAGTAAACAAGAGAAATAGTAATTGGGGTTCTCTCTCTGTGTCTGCGGCGAGTCATATTACCACGCCTAGCTGTTAGGGGAGTGAATCTTCCACGGCCTTTTCGAGGCATGACAGAAGACGCTGAAAAAAAAAAAAGGTAAAATAAGAACCAAGCAGAGGAAAACTATAAAACTGAAAGCCAGGACAGGCATAAAAAGAAAATTCCAAGCATGTGAGGAAACAATTGATGAAAAAAAAAAAGGATTCCAAAAAAAAAAAAAAAAATACAGCAAAAAAGAAACCAGACACAAAAAGCAACAATTGAGTACACAAATACAGCATCAGCCTATTTATGAGAAGAAAAAAAAAAACAACAGACACAAAAATGGAGCTAAATTTAAATGAAAAACTATAAAAGATCAAGTAATCAAATCAGGCATTATGAAAGATACTGTTAAAAAGAAAATCAGACACAATAATCAGACAAAAGAATAAATGAGATTTTATTCTTTAGTTCATTTATTAAATAAGACACAATAATGGAGCTAAATTCAAATGAAAAACTATAACAAATTAATAAAAAAAAAAAAGACCTAATCCAAATGTCACCATCATCAGACAAAAGAAAAAATGAGATTTTATTCTTTAGTTCATTTATTCTTTTGTCTGGGGGTCGGTGGAAGGCGGGTTAAACCGTTTGGTTTTCGACCACTAGGACCCGGGTTCGATTCCCGCATTGGACACTTTTTTCTGTTTAAAGAAAAAAAAAATGCTCCAATGGCCCCCGATTCTTGCAAAATTCCAACCCCACCAGCGAGTGCAAGTAACCAAACGGGGCTCTGGCATTAGTAAGTGCAAAGTCGAACTGCTTTTCACATGTGTAGACATGTGGTGCACTTACAGTAAAATAATAAGGTCCTCTTATCTTATCTGCAATATAGTTGTATTGTTCGAAGCACATATACTGACAGTGCCCAAAGTTGAACACACTGTATAGTGTCTGAAATATCTTTGGCCCCTTTGGATACCAACCTTCGCTTCATTCTAGAGAGGCATTAGTTTTCACTAAGGTTGGCTTTTGCTATGACTATAAATAAGGCTCAAGGACAAACCTTGGCTACAAGAGCCTGTGTTTACGCACGGACAACTTTAAGTGGCTTTTTCAAGTGTGCGAACATTGGATAGCATACATGTAAAGATGACCCATATCTTTTGGTCCTTCAGATTTCAGACTTCCATTCATTCTGAATATTTCGGTTCTTCCTACAAGAGCCTGTGTTTAATTTTAAAGTGGCTGCCTTCGCCTCTGTAATACCTTTTTACCGGTAAAGTTGTATTTAAACAACAATCAACCTTGAAAATTTCAGTTTTAAAATGGTCGAATTATCGATAGTGTCGAATTGCAGTTTGTTTATTTATTTTTTAATAAGGTCCTCTTATCTTATCTGCAATATAGTTGTACAAGAGAAATAGTAATTGGGGTTCTGTGTCTGCGGCGAGTCATATTACCACGCCTAGCTGTTAGGGGAGTGAATCTTCCACGGCCTTTTCGAGGCATGACAGAAGACGCTGAAAAAAAAAAAGGTAAAATAAGAACCAAGCAGAGGAAAACTATAAAACTGAAAGCCAGGACAGGCATAAAAAGAAAATGCCAAGCATGTGAGGAAACAATTGATGAAAAAAAAAAGGATTCCAAAAAAATACAGCAAAAAAGAAACCAGACACAAAAAGCAACAATTGAGTACACAAAGCCTATCAAATAAAGCCATCAGCCTATTTATGAGAAGAAAAAAAACAACAGACACAAAAATGGAGCTAAATTTAAATGAAAAACTATAAAATATCAAGTAATCAAATCAGGCATTATGAAAGATACTGTAAAAAAGAAAATCAGACACAATAATCAGACAAAAGAATAAATGAGATTTTATTCTTTAGTTCATTTATTAAATAAGACACAAAAATGGAGCTAAATTCAAATGAAAAACTATAACAAATTAATAAAAAAAAAAAAGATCTAATCCAAATGTCACCATCATCAGACAAAAGAAAAAATGTCAATCTACAATTCGAAAAATAATATAACCTCAGCCTATTTCAAGCATGTGAGGAAACAATTGATGAAAAAAAAAAGGATTCCAAAAAAATACAGCAAAAAAGAAACCAGACACAAAAAGCAACAATTGAGTACACAAAGTGTGCGAACATTGGATAGCATACATGTAAAGATGACCCATATCTTTTGGTCCTTCAGATTTCAGACTTCCATTAATTCTGAATATTTCGGTTCTTCCTACAAGAGCCTGTGTTTAAATTTAAAGTGGCTGCCTTCGCCTCTGTAATACCTTTTTACCGGTAAAGTTGTATTTAAACAACAATCAACCTTGAAAATTTCATTTTTAAAATGGTCGAATTATCGATAGTGTCGAATTGCAGTTTGTTTATTTATTTTTTAATAAGGTCCTCTTATCTTATCTGCAATATAGTTGTACAAGAGAAATAGTAATTGGGGTTCTGTGTCTGCGGCGAGGCATATTAGCACGCCCTAGCTGTTAGGGGAGTGAATCTTCCACGGCCTTTTCGAGGCATGACAGAAGACGCTGAAAAAAAAAAGGTAAAATAAGAACCAAGCAGAGGAAAACTATAAAACTGAAAGCCAGGACAGGCATAAAAAGAAAATGCCAAGCATGTGAGGAAACAATTGATGAAAAAAAAAAGGATTCCAAAAAAATACAGCAAAAAAGAAACCAGACACAAAAAGCAACAATTGAGTACACAAAGCCTATCAAATAAAGCCATCAGCCTATTTATGAGAAGAAAAAAAACAACAGACACAAAAATGGAGCTAAATTTAAATGAAAAACTATAAAATATCAAGTAATCAAATCAGGCATTATGAAAGATACTGTAAAAAAGAAAATCAGACACAATAATCAGACAAAAGAATAAATGAGATTTTATTCTTTAGTTCATTTATTAAATAAGACACAAAAATGGAGCTAAATTCAAATGAAAAACTATAACAAAGTAATAAAAAAAAAAAAAGATCTAATCTAAATGTCACCATCATCAGACAAAAGAAAAAATGAGATTTTATTCTTGAGTTCATTTATTCTTTTGTATGATGCTGTTGCTGAAACGTCACACACTATTAAATTATTTGGATTAGGTCTTATCAATGAGAAAAAAAAAGATGCCAAAGAGAGATGAAAAGATTCCAAAAAAGATAACCAGATACAAAAATTGTGCTAAATTAAAATGAAAAACTATAACAAACACTTATAAAAGAAAATTACTATAGAATAAAAGTAATAATTCAATCTAAAATTCGAAAAATAATATAATCTCAGCCTATTTATGAGAAAAAAAAAACGTTGCCAAAGACATTAGGAAAGATAATGCAAATAAGAAACATACACAAAAATTGATCCAAAAAAGATAACCAGATACAAAAATTGCGCTAAATTAAAATGAAAAACTATAACAAACATTTATAAAAGAAAATAAATATAGAATAAAAGTAATAATTCAATCTACAATTCGAAAAATAATATAACCTCAGCCTATTTATGAGAAAAAAAAAACGTTGCCAAAGACATTAGGAAAGATAATGCAAATAAGAAACATACACAAAAATTGAGCTCTATTTAAATGAAAAACTATAACAAAGTACTTACAAATCAAATACAAATAATCAAATGAATGCAGAAATTAGTAAAAATTAGTAAATAAGAATTAGTAAAAGGTAAACAAAATACGGATTTCAAAACAAACGAACCGTTGATGATAAATGCAAAAAATCTACGATTGTAAAATAGATTAAATTAAAAAATAAAAATAACTGTTAACATTAGGAAAATAAAAACAGGCCTATGACACGAAGAAAAAAATAACGAAAATTTTGGTATATAGATTGTTATGTGTAGTTCAGAATCTTCGGAGGAGATAGCTCAAGACTTTACAATGGAAAACTCTGTTACGGTATTATCTATATAGATATATTTGCATACTGCCAACTGTGACATTCCACATTGTTAGGGATATATTAGGTTGTCCCAAAACTTTGTTTTTCTTATTACTTGGCGAATAATATTATTACGGCGAATACATAAATACATACATAATACAATTACTTTATACTTAATACAAAGACAATATACATAACGGCGAATAATATTGGTATTTCAATTTTTTTGCAAGTGTTTATCAATCTTTGGGACAACCTTGTAATTATCTGGTTGGAGAACATGCGAGGATAAATGGTGATTTAACCGAATCCCAATATTTATTTTTACGAACGTTTCGGTTACTCTTCGTCACCTTTTTCAATGGAAGAATAAATGTGGTAGAGAGAACATTCCCTCTCTACAAACCTATAATCCAGCTAAACGTTCGGCCAGCGAGATTTGATTGGATCTCGCTATTAATCTTTAATCACCGCCCGCGGAACTTCCTTCTGTCAACACCACTCTCTCCCTATTTACTTATTTATCTATTTATCGACTCAGATGATACCTTCATTTACCTGTGCTCTCTTACTTTATATATATATATATACTTATTTTATGTATATATAGTATAAAAGATAGGATATACACCTTTTCTCTTTATAAAACATATTCTATTAATTATTCCCAATTGCATATATCCCTGCACAATTAATACGTGATATGTAAATAGGGAATATAATATATGCAAATTTTAAGCATATGCAAATATTATGGAAAAACGTATTATTTCTTAAACTAATAGTTGCTAATGGTTTGAGCCATATATCGGAATACATATCAACAAAAATTATATTCAATATTTTAAATTACGGAATTAAATGAGGTTGTATCTTAATAGGGGAACTAAGGTGAAATGAGATTCTAATAAAGAAAGTATTGACTGGGAATTACCACTTTAACATCTTTATTCCTATACGTGTAGGGCAACAATATTGTGTGGCCGGGGAACGATATCTATAAAACAATCAAGGTTGATTGATTCCTTGCGCCTAATGCATTCTTTAAGTAGCCCTCCCGTGGAAGAAACTGTCAATTAATCTAAGGCCCGAGTCAATAAAGTGGAGCATTCCATTAATCTCCTCTGCAGCACTGATACCTCAACGCCCCCAGTGGATGGTAGATTTCAATTAGCAGAATGTAAACTTGGCATCATTACATGCACCCTCACAATTTGGAGACGCCGGGACATGTTGACAAATTGCTTCTGACTTTTCATCCGACACATGATCCTATTATTACATGGCTAGAGTCATTTTCCCATCTTCTCATTGTCTCCTCGTGGTTTATCGGTGGAATGATGTCGCAGGATCGACTCCCGAGAAATTTTATTGTTTTTCTTACAATCGACGCTGGTACAACAAAAAATATGATGCATTAGCGCGCCATCTGTTATAAAAAATTGAAACTATTTTAGACGCGTATGATTATTTCTAGAATTAAACAATTTTCTAATGCTCCTACCGCAATGATACATTAATGGGAGGGCCTGGCTCATCAGTGGCAAAACCGCTAGAAGGGTTTACCACTGATGAATCAGACCCTCTCATTAATTTATTATTGCAGTAAGAACAGTAAAAAATGTTTAATTTTAAAAAAGAATTACACGCGTCTAAAATAGTTTCAATTTTTTTATAAAAATTAGGATATATCATTATTAAATGGATGTTATAAATTTGAATCAAATTTCAGCTAAAAGTATGCCTAGCTTTATTTATTTGAAGTGAGAATCAGTTCTAAAACAGGCGTACAGCCTCTTTCTCCATAAGGATCCTTCAATATGATCGAGTTATAGCCTTAGTTTGAAAATTTTGTTTGGAAGATTTTTCTTTGGTGCTCATTCATTGAGGATTTTCTTGAGAAAAATATATTACGGTGGTGTGTATGTCCCCTTGATTTCATCATGTATATTCCGTAATTTTTATAGTATGTTCATTCGACTATTGAAGCAGTTTCCAACTTCAAGGATAAGTCAATGTCCTCCTCCAAATGATGATGGAGTTGAAAACTTATCTCTAGCTACGCACGAGTAAAAACACTCCCGTTGGTTGGCTATCTAGGGGGTACCACGTGACAGTCAGATTTGACACTCATCTGTAAAAACGCTAATTTCCCCGAAACAAAATGTGACAAGGATAAGAAAAAATATCAATAAAGGAACAACAATGAATATATTTTTAGTGATAAAGCACAATTTGGATTATAGATTATAGATATATCTTATTTTCTTATATTCTTA
>CP092884.1:59075382-59140106 GCA_030710605.1 Cordylochernes scorpioides
TCACCTTATCAGCAACCTGCAGCATTCAACAAAATGTGATAATGGTTCAATATGAAACATTCGAGGCAACGTGAAAGATCTATGGAACACAGAACCATAACTTAGAATACCCTCATTGACAAAACTTAAGGAAGTGGAAAATCTTTGAGGTCGCATGTTGTCCTTTTTTGAAGAAGAAGAAGAAGAAGAAGAAGACAAAGGTTCACACTTGGGTATCTCGTGTGTCTTCAATAAAAGTCACTGTGTATCAAATATCTTTCAGAGTTATTGTCTGTATCCCGATATACATATCTTAAAAGGTACAACTTTCTTAAGTTTTGTCCATGAGTGCATATACATATACACAACCTAGAATACATAAATATATACATAAACCAAACCTAGATGACATAAATATATTAAGGTATAAGAGAATTGCCATTTAATACATAAACACAAGGTCTAGAGAAGACACAAATATATAATGCATAAACACAAAGTCTAGAAGACACAGCGGAGTTCAAGAGACTAGGAAGACAAAGATGGCGGATTCACGGCTGAAATAAAATCTTTGTTAAATCTCGCGGAATCAATGCAAGCGTTGTTGATACTTAGCGTTAAGTGTCTCCTGTAGATACTGCCTTGGTCTACCCACGTCTCTACTGTTGGTTCTGTTTATAGCAATAACATTCAAGTGGTTCTTCGGGCACTTCACTTGACATAGTACTTTCAAAAACATTCAAAATTAGATTTTATATTGAAAACGTTTAAATAGATAACTCGCATCTATTTTGAAGGTAGAGGTATAATTTTAGATATAATTTCGAATGGTTAAAAAAACTTCTTCTTCTTTCTTATCTCCACTCAATCATATTAGGGCTTCACAATCTTGAGACTTTTGATGGTGTCTGTCGGTGATGAGTAGAGCACATCAATGAATGAGGGGAGATTTGACAACCATCATGATTGGGTGAAGTAGAATGCGTCTGCCTTTGTCATTAAGACTGGGAGCCCTACTCAGTGGCAGGCCACTGACTTAGCTCCAAAAGAAATGGCCGCCTCTGACATGAGGAAAAGAAGCCATGTGCAGCCGCTCCTAACATGGAGTACAAACGCTGCTCATCCTGTATCCCTGGATTAGGAGCCCTTACAGGGTACTATCAGCCGGGCCAGTTGAGCCCAGGTTTTTTAGTGAGCTTGTTACTGCTCCCCCTCCTCCTTTTTCATCCGAGCTTGGGACCGGCAAAGGCGGAGTTTAATATATTGTTATTGTAACTAAATCAAACTTTTCTAGCAGAATCAATCATAAAATATACATTATAAAGGTATAAATGTTTTAATTTGATATATTCAGATGGCGCGTTATTTCTTTGTATTAATTTATGAAAATTCGAAATCATTATAGACGCATATGATTCTTTTAAAAATAAAACAATTTCTATTGCCATTACTGCAATGGAAAAATTAATGGGAGGGCCTGGCTCATCAGTGGTGAATCCTCCCAGCGGTTTCGCCAGTTTAATCTACCAACCGCTATAACAGATGGCGCGCTAATGCATCATAGTATTAATGCATGTTCTTGTTTATAAAAAAAAAAAAACATAGAAAGTAATTTTAACGACTCGAAAATTTTGAATATAAACAAGAAACAAATTGTACGACAAGACCTTACAGGGAATAATACATTGTACATACAGGCATTAATACATTGTACATACAGGCATTAATACATTGTACATACAGGCATTAATACATTGTACATACAGGCATTAATACATTGTACATACAGGCATTAATACATTGTACATACAGGCATTAATACATTGACATACAGGCATTAATACATTGTACATACGGGTATTAATACATTGTACATACAGGTATTAATACATTGTACATACAGGCATTAATACATGACAATTGACAATTAAAGGGATTTTATTGACGACCCGTCAATATCAGTACTCAACGAAGAGGGTCAATGGTCAAAATTACATTAAGAAATTAGGTGTAGCGCTTGCCGCGGTGACGTCTAGTCTTGGGAGCCAAGGCCCTCCTGAGCTCGGACAACCCGCTGAGGATCCTGGGATGGGAGTCCTGAGCGCGCTCGATGGCCGCCTCGAGAAAGACAGCGTGGTTTTTCTTCAAATTAGGCGAGAGTCTCGCAAGGAAAGGCGCCCTAGATTGGGAATGTAAGATGGCATCAATGACGTCGGTCCAGGTGATTTCATCATCGACCAAGGATCCAAGGTTGATTTGGGAACTGTGGATCTCTCTGTAAATTCTAAAGATGCATTCATCTGGGTTCGGCGGCAGGTCTTCCTCCATCGGGGCAGGTGGTGGGGACGGAGGTGTCATAGCCGGTGTCGGTTCCTCTTTGTGGGGAGCAGATGGTGTCGGCCCAGCAGGCTGAGGCGCAGGCAGTGAGAGTGTTGGGATCACTGCGGCTGGAGAGGATGCAGAGGGCTCCTCAGTGGTGGTCATGTCGACATCCGGTGTGTGGGTTGCAGGTCCGAGGGTCCCCTGTGCAGGCAGAGGGCCACACGGGGCAATGAAGTCCGGCCGGGCGGGAGGCGTCGGCTCAGTTGCTGCCGAGCGAGGGCCCGCGGGATCCACAGGTGCAGGGGCCACTGATGGAGGAACAGGGGCCGCCACCGGTACAGATGAGGCCGGAGGCGCTGGTGTAGACGGCCGGGGCGCCGTAGATGGTGGGGACGCAGTTCGGGCATCTGGTTGAGCGCCGGAAAGCCTGACAGCAGGCATTAATACATTGTACATACAGGCATTAATACATTGTACATACAGGCATTAATACATTGTACATACAGGCAGTATTACATTGTACATACAGGCAGTAATACATTGTACATTCAGGCATTAATACATTGAACATACAGGCATTAATACATTGTACATACGGGCAGTAATACATTGTACATACAGGCAGTTATACATTGTACATACAGGCATTAATACATTGTACATACAGGCAGAAATACATTGTACATACAGGCATTAATACATTGTACATACGGGCAGTAATACAATGAAAAGCATTGTGATAGCCGATGCGTTTTACCGTGATAGAATATAGTCTGGATGTACAGAGCTCTTGTCCTGAAGAAGCTCCTGTATCGAGATAGGTCGAGTGCCTCCGCCGACCTCTCCGCGTCCATTGACCGACTTTTTTTTTTAATAAAGTTCCATAAAATGTCATTTCGCCGACGATTAATTCTCCGGCGTCATTTTTCACCGGCGCGGAGAGGCCCGTCGAGTTTATCAGGTGTTGCTTTCATCACATATTTACATACGGGCACCTAGTTGCGTAGTGGGTACATGGAGTGTTGCAGAACTTTATAGTGTGATGAAATATTGACTCGGAACCATCGAATAAAGATAAATGTATTGAATTCAAAATATAAGAGGACATTTAGAAAAGAATGTCACTGGTGTTTTTCCACACCCAGTGGAACTCTCATACACTCATTAAAAAACCTTAAGGAAATGGAAAGTCTTCGATATCGCTAGTCATCTGCTTTTTTGAAGGAGACAGAGGTTTTTCACACTTGGTTATCTCGTGTGTATTCAATAAAAGTCACTGTAATATCTTTCAGAGTTATTGTCTGAATCCCGATATACATGCTGAAAGGTACAACTTCCTTAAGTTTTGTCCATGAGTGTATGTGCACGACTTTTACTGATAAAATATTTTCTGCAATGGAACCTGTAGTAAACGTTTTATTTGTATAAGAAAAAAACCCAGGTTTAAATAGTTTCCATTCTCACAATTGAGAGAAATATTGATACGAAAGCCGTTAAGATCATTCCTCAGTAGCAGGCCTTAGCTCCAGTATTGTCACCTCTGACATTAATGTACAGTTCCTGACTTGGTGTACTGCTCTGGAGTCCTTACAGCCTGGCCAGCTGTGTGTGTTAGCGACCTTGTTACTTCTGTTCCTTCTTCTTTTTATCCATGTTTAAGACCGTCGGAGTTGTAAATACGAGTTATAATATGTAAATATACCAGTTTATAATGTGCGCTAATATGTAATTATCCCCGTTATTTAAATCTATTTGCTAAGTCCAAGTTAATCATATTGTAATCTCTCCACCTCGGGAATTGATAACTATTTTAATCAGCGGAAGTTTTCAAAGTTTAATTGGTTTTTTGAGAAACGAAAATTTAAGGACAACAAACTTATGTTTTCCTATAAGGAATAATTATAATATTTTACCGATGATCATCGTTCTGATGCATAACTAAAGGGAGAGGTGCCTCTTATTGTACATCAATATCATTCTCCCGAAACTTTATATTGAATATGCAAATGTTACGATTGTGTTTTGATGTATGTGTGGATGCATGCAGTCGTGTTGTGTGTGTGTCAAACCGAAAATCAAAAAGTGGATATTTATTCTTCACCTAAATATGTGTTACCTGAATTGATGAGGCACAATTTGGATTGTAGATTATAAACACAAGGTAATAAGACCAAATCCAACACTATTTATTTATTTGGATTTGGTATTATTACCTTGTGTGTTACCTGAATATATAGATGAAAATTTTACACAAATACACTCATGGATAAAACTTAAGGAAATTTTACATTTTGGCATGTATATCAGAATTCAGACAATACCTCTAAAAGATATTTGATACAGAGTAACCTTTATAGAAGACACACGAGATAACAAAGTGTGAAAAAAAATTGCCTCTGTCTCCTTGGAAAAAAAAAAACAGACGACCGGCGATTTCAAAGACTTTCCACTTAAGTTTTGTCCATGAGTGTGTTGTAGTAAGCAGACGCCTGTGGCACCATTATAGTATATGTAGTACAACCCTATCTGAAGGTATACAAGTGACCAAAAGGGGCTCTGATACCTTGTAAATACTAATTACGACTATTTTACATAATCTAAAATTAGGGTGTGTAGTACGGTAGGAAGTAGTTGCTATCCACCCGGTAGTACTTTCTTTAGTTATGTAATTAGCAGCGCTCTCTACAAATAACTTTCTATCAATCCACATTGTTTGTCACCACGAGAAACTTGGGTGAGTTTATTGTTCGGTGTGTAAACTGATTGCTTGAGATTTAAAACATCCAGATGTGTAAAGTTACGCCATGTTACACAGCGCGAGAGATAGAGTTCGTATATCCAAACTGAAGTTGGTTCCTGCATTGTGAAAAAAAGAACACAAAATCACGGGATGATATTTAGAAGCTGGTGTATGTGGCTTTGAAGTTATACCTGACTTCTTGGTCTCGTGCATAGAACGGAAAATAAAATTATAACGAAGAAATTAGGCCTATACTATGACTGTACACAAGTTGTAATTACATATAAAATGGAAGGATTTAAAAGCAGGAATGTTTCTTTTATACATAATACAAACTTCTACTGTCCTTACTGCGATGAAAATAATATATTGGGAGGGCTTGGCTCATCAGTGGTGAACCTTCTTAGCGGTTTCGCCAATTTAATCCACCAGACCGCTTCTTAGAGCTTTAATACTGTATTGGACGATTCTGCTTATATACATATGGTAATTTAATCCAACAATCCCATATTGTATATAACTTATAACAAGATTTTCATGTTGTATAATAGAAACACATCTGTAAATAATTATACGCATGATTGACATGTGTCCTTACATCATCATATGTAATGTAATTTGTACAAACTGAGGATGAATAAATAAAATTCTGTAATAGATTAAGAGTTGAGCTAAAGAGAATAGAAGTCAAAAACGTCTAAATTCGAGATAGATGGAAGTCACAAAACAACAAGGTCTAAAGATAGATTGGAAACTGTCAGGACGGCGCCAGTGTACAGTTTCACCAGACGATCCACGCCCCTGTCGCATTAGGCCCCTGTCTTAGCCTATAAATACAGTCACTTTACAGTCACTTGACAGTCAGTTCACCATCAGCGGAAGCCCACGTCGGTTGTCACCAAGGTCCTCCTCATCCACCATGTAGTCAGTAAGAACTCTTCTATCTCTCCATCTTTCGCTCCTAGCTCAACTTTTATCTGTTCACGGAACTTTCTTAGTGCAACTGTGTCTTCGTTTTTTGTGTATGGACATTCCCAAGCTTTCCACTCTGCCTCGACCACGACTGCCTGTACTTTGTGAGAACCTTTAAAGGTCTTCAAAGGTGCAGAGATGTACTGGAAAACTCCACATCCTGACTGCTCTTCTCGGTCAACACAGTATAGCGAGAGTTGACAGGGACTCACACCACAGTTTAAGTCGACTGGTAACCTCATCACATTTATAGTCGACAGGATTCTACAAGAGTCAACAGTAACTTAATTCATTACATACATACAAGTTGTAATTAGATATAATTACATAAGATGCAGGTTAGGTTTTCATACCAACAGTACACAATGACACCCAACAATGTTTTATCCGTGTTGTAAGTGCGCACAGTAAATGATGTGTCACAAATGAATACCTTTTTGCTCCCCACTTATTTTCTGTGTCCCTGTAGTACTTACAAGGTACTGTCAGTCTGGACTCTGATGTGTTAATAATCTTGTTGCTGATTTCCCTTCTTTTTTCATCCGTTGTTTAACACCGTCGGAGTCCTAAATAGGAGTTAAAAATATGTAAATATACTATAATAACGAATAGATTAAAAAAGGATAAGTTTCTTTATTTGAAAAATCAATTCGAGCTTTCGGGCGCAAGCTGCCCTTTTACAGGAATAATGGATACAATTTTAGGTAGTCATGTATGTACAGATATATATATATTTTCTTTAAATGGTTTCTCTCTTTGGTCTTGTATAGCGTGAGTGGATCTCATACCCACGTGATTTAGTTTGAATCAAAGAAAAGCCTTGATAAAGAGAGGCGTGTTGCCCCTAAAAATACTAGCTGATTAACAATTTATATCCAGTATATGCCCTATATTTATTTATACATATATATATATATATAAGCTATTTTTTGCATATCTAGGATTATTTATGAAGTTTTATATTTTATTATTTAAGAAAAATTATTGCTATGTAAATTAGTCAATTGGTTATTATTATTATATGCTATATTGTTAAGTGGTGTGATGAAGAGAAAACGGATAATTCTATTTTAGTTTTTGGACCAGCCTATCATATGTCTCCGGGATATCTATGTGTCTATTATATTTTGATGAAATCAGTGCTTCCAGTATTAATCTTTTGTATTTACTATTTATGTTTGTATAATGATTATTAGGGTTTGCTAGGTTGAAAGCGTGATCTGTGTTTCTAATATGTTGTACTATTAGAGATTTGGGGTCTTTGTTTTTAATACTTCTTCTATGTTCGTCTATTCTGTCTTTTATATGTCTGCCTGTTTCACCTACATATACATTGTTACATTGGTTGCATGGTATGGAATATACGGCTTTGCTATTGTATAGTTTTGTTATAGGAATACTGTTTCTTGTAATAGGGTTTCTTATTATGGTTGCTATACTCGGGTTGCTTTCATAATATGTTCTTATACCGTGTTTGCTTAAAATTCTGGCTATATTGTTGTGCCCTTGCCTATTTGTTCTTCCTAATTTACATAGTTTGAATTTAACGGATTTTTGTGCTATAAATAGGACGTATGAATAAAGTTGTTCAGTCCAGCCTTAGGAATAGAATGATCTTGTTGCTTTAAACTTCTTTCGTGGCCCGGATCGACACGACATATACCAATTTGGAATGTGCAACTATGTATTCATAAAGTACCATGTTTGCTCCCCCCACTTATTTGTATAAATTAAAAATAACATTTCTAAGCCATCACCCTGAAAGAAATATTTGGGGAGTCGGTGGAGGAGTGTTCTAAACCGTTGGTTTTCGACCGCTACGACCCCGGATCGAATCCTGCACTCTTTTATATAATTTTGAAAAATGCTCCAATGGCTTCTGATTCTTGCAAAGGTCCAACCCCACCAGTAAGTGTAAGTAACCCAACGGGATTCTGGCACAATTATAAATGCAAAAGTCGAACTGCTTTTCACATGTGGTGTACCTATAGTAAAAGCCGTCGCTAACTTCTACCCACCATGATTGTCATGGCTTCACCACTTGTACTATAGGGATAATAATAAAAGAAATGTTTATAAGCTTGAATCAACTATTGGCTAACAATCCCCACAGTAGTTTCGCCAGAGAAGGACAAGTTGTCTTGATAGTCAGCACGCAGTTTACCGCACGTATTTACATATGTATCTTGTATTAAAATACTCTTTCTTCCGTAGATCAATGTTAGGTATTTACTTGTGATTCCATTCAAAATAAAGATATATTATATTGACATCTATTTAAAGACAAAATGACATATTTATTAATCTATTTGAAAAGGTAAAACATTAAACCAAACATACCAAACTTCCATAGCAAGCCAATAAAAGAAAAACATTTTTTTAAACCCTACAGTCTAATCATATATAAATCTATTTGAAGAAATATATATTTAAAAATTTGTTTCATAATCTGTACAGAAGTTTTTGGTTGAATTCCGACATATAAAATCCAATACAAGCATTTATATATAGATGGTATGTTTCTGTCCACGCCATTGGTAGCTCTATCAGCGAGTTGAACCAATCAGCTTCAAGAGTTTCCTTCCATATAGACCGTGTTGCCAAGTACCTTGTCGCCGACAGGTACTGTCAGCTGACCGGAAGTCCATCTGGACCTGACCCGATGTAAAATGGCCCCTTTACAGACAGGAAGTTCATGTTGTAATCCATTTAGAGTTACCCAGGGTGCACCACGTGGAGGCGGATTACACTACACCCCGAAAGAGGAAGAGGTCGCCTTGACGCCCCCTCCGCGAGGGGGACTAAACAGGTGACAAAACAAAGGGCCGACACGACAACGAGATGTCCCCCAAATAAAGCCGTTACCCAGGCGGCAGAATTTGTGAGACGACGTTGAAGGCGGCCCTAAGTTCTGAGAGCCTGGAGTCAACCCAACGTGGAGCGGACGCCAACGACCAGATCCCCTTTCGGGTAAACTACTAGGGTCGGGTTTGTCTTATATACCCCGCACTGGACGGGGGTGGGATCAAACGGGTAGTTTGGGGGAACAACCCTCTTACTCCACTTTGGGGGGCGGATTTATCTTCCTTTACATGAGTCTAGTTGTTTTTGATGTTCAGATTAATTTGCATAGTAAGAGGGCAAATCTACCAATTGTCGCGCTACCGCGCCATCTATGAATGGAAAGTGTAACTATTCATTTTTGGGGTGGTGGCGCTCCAATTAAAAAAAAAAAAAAAAGATTATTGTTTCAAATTTAGCGGCGCGCGATGCAAAATAAATACCGTCATTTGAAAACATATTTCTATACAAGTGGTTTATGCAAAAGATGTCCAGGCATGTTTGCCGGTAGTGTAGCAATGTTTATATTAGAATGTTTATATTTGTGTGTGTTTTAAAAGAGACAAAAATGTCTAAACAACTTATATTTATGGATGACCTTTATATGTGACCTTGAAATATTTATCCAATTTGCGACCTTTTGTAGCTAAGATGAAAGTTTATATCTCTAATTTGGTTTTAAAATTAATATATATTTAGCAGTTCTAGCTAATTTCTTAATTTGTTTTGTGTGTGTTTATGCAAATTTAATCTATTCGTCAAAATATGAATGTTTATTTCTCTCAATCCCTAAATAGGATAAAAACAACAACCCCCATCTTGGGTTATAAATAATTTCTCTGGAAGCTATTCGACATAATGTGTGGTTTATATATTAAGAGAATTTTTCATAAGGGTTTATGTCTCAAAAATAAATGTATACTTTAAATATAGAGAAAGTATTCGCGCGGCGAAAAAATAGGAAATTATCAATTATTTTATTTCCAAAGCGCTATATTCCGCAAGGGATACTTGCGCCAAACAAGTAGAAAAGTTTATTTACATACGTTATTTACATTATTCAACACATGAAAACACTAGAGATCCAGATTTTGTAGAAAGTTTAGAATGTATTTACAAAATGAATTAAACTTTAAATTTGATTTTTTATCGGAAACCAAATTGTTAAGTTCACAAACAACTAGTTCATTGACCGTTCTATAATCTTGAAATGCTGGGCATTCGATCAGTAGATGTCTTGAGGTTTGTTCCTCAATACCACACAAGAGGAAATGTAAAATATGTATTTTTTTTATATCATCTTAAATTTATAGAGGTAGAATTGGCGATGTCCGAAGTTAATGTGTAAATTTGTTCTCTCTATGGAATTTAAACTCTCAAAATCACCGTGAAAGTTATATTTTAGCTATAACGATTATATTTCTCCATCTATGCTTCATTCCTGTGGTGAATCTGTATAAGACTGGTGGTCTTAATAAAGCTGTATGTGTGTAAGAACACCCGTTCTATAATGATGGCTCTATAACCATTTCTGTGACTTTGTAAAAATTTACCTCATTTATCCCTGTATTCCTCAACATAAAAAGTCTAACATAGTTTTAAAAACACTCCACCTTATACAAACTACATGTGTAAATAAGTTTACATCGTTTTTTTTTTTCTAAACAAATATACACTCATGAACAAAACTTAGAGTTGTACCTTTTAGCATGTATATCGGGATTCAGACAATAACTATGAAATATTACATTGACCTTTATTGAAGACACACGAGATAACCAATTGTGAACAAAATTACCTCCATTTCCTTTAAAATAATCAGACGACCGGTGACATCAAATACTTACCACTCATGTTTTGTCCATGAGTGTATACATTGTAAAAATGTTTAGCCTCTTATATAATAGTTGAATCCTTGTCCGTTTTTTTGAAACAACTGATGATAATCAAAGTAAAACAACAAAAAGACTTGGAATTAGCTCTGGTTCTAAATTAGTAAATATGTAAAATTGTTTCTTATAGAAAAAAAAAGTATAATAGCTCTGTCAGATTGATTGTAAATTTATTTATTAATCAACCAGGCGCGATATTGAAATATTTGCACTATTACAGAGGGAAAAAAAAACAACAACAAGCAGATTAAAACTTATAATTAAATAATAACAAATTTACCTGTATTAATTGACATAGTTTATAAAATGTATAAAGACAAAGTGGCTTATGTAAGAGTTAAATCATTTAGATCAGATAGCAACCGATGTCTCACTTCTGTAAAGTTCGGACAGTCGTAGATAAGGTGAAGTTTGTTCAGTTTCTCCGCAGGAACAATTTGGTGTTTCTGTGATAGACCTCTTTTATGTAAGGATTTCTGGCCGTGTGATGTGACAAATTGAGTGACTATAAAATTTGGTCGGTTGTATTTGAGGGACTAAATATTGTTGCACGGTGTTGCAACTTTGTAGAGTCGTCCACCTTGATTGTCTTCTTCTTTGTGTCGTACACCGAGCAGGTTTCCATAATTACAAAGTAAATAATAAAGTAAATAAATGACCTTTTAAAGTTACAATGTTTATTTTATGTCTTCCTCGTAGTTGATGCTCTTCAGTCTTCACGTCTGTGGCTGCTCTTTTCCAAAAAATAATCAAGATATAAACAATAACAATGATACACACACAAGCCTTTATTAAGACATTCCGTCTTATACAGACGATTCTCCTGTTAAAAATGAATCTAAAAAGAAATGAGAAGCAGGGGATGAAATTGAATCCTCGCTCAGAAAAGAGAAAAAGAAGAAAAGTAAAAAAGGTTGAAGGAGATTTTAAATAGAAAAAGAAAACAAGAATATCTATGTACAAAAGTTGAGACTATATACATTGATTTGCGTGCATAGAACACAGTGAAGAAGTTAATAACAATGTTACAAAAATAATGATACTGTAAAAAGAATGATACTATAGTACATAATCTGTTTAAAAATAAAATTATAATAGATAAAATTATTAATGAATGGAAGGGCTCTCTCATCAAACATGATTAAACAATATCTGTCACAGACAATAATGAATAATATCTTAAATTTTCATATTTGATTTTGTTTTTTAAAAAAAAACAGCTCTTTTGGTCTATATACACTCGGTGTAAAACCCTGGTCATTTGCCTAAAATGTGCTATATAATATTTTAACAAAAATGCATATATGTATGTATAATATGTAAATAAGATTCCATAACTTCCTCTATGTAAGTAACAGTGTCATATAACTGGGGACTTGATTCCAAAGTCAGTGGAGCGCTGCCAAAATAAGTTCGGCAGAAAAGACGAAACAATTCGATGATAAACCCAATATAAAAATGGATGGGTCATTTCAAATCCAGCTCGGCAAAAATTCCATTCAGATGAAAAAAACAAGAAGTTTTCAGTTGAGCAGAGATAATTGGTGGTCGGAATTAGAGAGTTTTCAATTAACGCTGTTTCTTCTCTGGGCAATAGTTGTCACATTTTCTCGGTGTCGATTTGTTTACATCCTTATTTACATATTACGTTCAATCCGTATTAAAGCATTAGCGAACCATTTGTATTGAAAATAGAAACAAACTTAGCGCTATATATTTCCCAAATAAAGCAAATTCTAACTATTCTTACTTCAATAATGACAATTCTTTGGGCAGGTTTGGCACATCAATGGGGAATTTTCCCAGCGGTTTTGCCAGTTTGAACCAAATAGATTTACTATTAGGAATTTTTGCAGAATATTTTGTGTAATTCTTGGTGAAGTTATTAAAGAAGCCTAAAGATATTTTTTTGTGAGAATTTAAACAAATATTGCATTGATCATTGCTCTACCGTCAAACTGCTACTGGGTTTAACTTTGAATAAATGATTTGAGGCTTTCCTCTCAACTTGAACAAAGGTCACTAAGGGGCCACAATAATAGAGATTTGATCAACTCATTTGGCAGTTTTATTTCGATCGTTTAGAGCCTATGTCAAGATCTGATTTCTAATTTCGGCTCTTGCTGACCCCTACCATGTATGTTACTATGTCCTCCACGCAGTGAACAAGTCTCTCTCAAACAGAGAACTACGGACAATATATATATTTCTTATGAGGCTGATCTGATTCCGAATTATAAGGGTTTATGGTGATACATCAGTTTGTATCATGCCGCGTTTTCCTACCGTTAGGTGTCCCAGAAAGTCATCTCTGGTCAGATGGTGACAGTGACTGGTGTATGTACCGCCCTTCCATCACTGCACCCGGACAATATAAAATATTAGATAGAATAAGATCTGTTTTATCAATTGATTGAATCATTTATATTGAATGAGAGAGAGAAATGGGTTAGAACCACATGTTAAAAGATCTTTAATATTCAAATGTTACACCATAGAGTTCCTTTAAAGCCAATAACGTGCGTAGCTATTCCTAATCTTTAATGGGGACATATTGACAAAACTCGGGGTAACACAAGGATGCGAAGAGAACATCAGACACGGAAAAATCATGCAGAAAACACTTTAAGCGTCTCCGCACCAATTATCCATGCTCTCCCTCTCCGCATTCCCTCGCCACCTTTATATACAAACATGGCCACATTCGTCCAATGAGAAGGCGTGAGAGATTGGTTCACTAACAACCGAAAAAAACATTTTTCCCGCTAAAACCTGATCAGAAAAAGTTAAAATGTTTACCAAAAGAATTTGACAATATAACCAAACTGTGCTCAGTGGGGCAGCATATCTGTCGTATATAGGGGTGTAATACATTTCCAGTACAGGACAGCCTACAGTAATGCTATGTCTGAACCACCGTCTCTAGGAGAATAACCAAAACATTTTGTAACTGGATCGTTATAAACTCGATCATATTTAGCTGGGATCGTTTAAGAAGTACAAATAAATCATTTCTCACTGAATTTTTTTTTAAAGATAATGTGTTGTTTGGAAGTGTTGATTGGAAAATATAGGGCTACACACCCCACCACAATTTTTATTTAGTTCTCGAAGTTCCAGGGACTCGCTGTCACTCTCCTAAGAGGAATGTTTGTGACAGGGAGTTCCTGAAGCATCAGGAACTAAATAAAAAATTAGCTGATGTTGACATATATTTTCGAAAAGAAATTTATGACTGGATGCAGCTATTTCAGGTATTTTTGCTTTGGTTTCTTTAAAGATGAGTTATTCCAATTTATTTGATGTTAGCAATCCTGATTGTTCTTCCTCGTTGCCCTGAGGTTCCAAGGTTTGGGGATGTTAGATCTTGCCACGTGCTTTTTACAGCGTTTTCTTCTTGAATCGATAGTTATAATCAGAGAAAGAGAAACACTACGACTTACTAAAGCCTAGCTAACACTATACAAGCCGTACTATTGCCAGTAAGAGTCTAACGAGAGGCTATTTCATCCGGAAACTGAGGATTTCCAGGACGAGCATATGTTGGCCAATTATCTCCTTCTGTCAATACACAGCGGACAAAGTGGCGCTTTCACTCCCGGCCGTAATTTTCCGCAATTCCATTAAATATGGAGAGACCGAGTGGGTGGTTGGGTGAGTCAGGGGAACTATGAATTAAAAATGGTCCCCTAACTCCAGCTGTCGCCAAGTGGGTAACTCCCCCCCCTCCCTCGGTCTATATTCAATTTGTTTAACAAACGCTGTAAAAAGTAAAGCTTTGAGAGATAAAGTACGGAAAAAAAAGTATATTCGTTTTTTTTTTTACTTAGTGTTGGTTATCATATTTGGTCAATATTGCTGTATTACGCTATGCTGTATATGCTCTTTATCAAGCAATAAAATATATTTATAAAATGAATGACACATATGATTTTTTAATATTATTTCATGTTTTTCATTTCGCCATACATTATATTTAACTCTGTGAAATTCTGCAGTTTATTGTTGAAAGTTGAGCAAAATCTTGCCATATTACTACTATTTTCCATTGGATGCGTGTACAACAAGATTTGAAAGTAATTTAAATACACAACGGTAATTGATTTGTGACAGGTAATCTTATTATTATACTGTAACTAGCGGATGTAACCGGCTTCGCCCGGGTTTTACCCGAGTAAAGGTTTGTATAACGAACATTTGTTAAAACATCTCTATAAACATATAAAAATAATATATATTTTTTGATAATTTGAAACTCGTAAATTTGAATCTCTCGATAAAGTGATCATTTTTTCCCGGTCCCTGTGTGCCGTGTCATCCTGAATTTTGTATTTCCTAATTTTCTACATTACAAAATAATCGTTTTATCTAGTGAACATTTTTTCCCGGTCCCTTAAAAAATACTCGAAAAGTTGATTTCGATAATTGAAACTCGTAAATTTGAATCTCTCGATAAAGTGATCATTTTTTGCCGGTCCCTGTGTGCCGTGTCATCCTGAATTTTGTCTTTCCTAATTTTCTACATTACAAAATCATCGTTTTATCTAGTGAACATTTTTTCCCGGTCCCTTGAAAAATACTCGATAAGTTGAATAAAATCATGGTCGTTTATGGAAGATGGGCGTAGTTCCCGGAGGTCACCCGCGAGGCTTTTTTCTTGTCTACTTGGCACAGCAGTGTCACCAACTCTGCCCCCGCGCGCCAGGACCTCTTAATCCCTCTGATTGGTCGGTGGGAACTTGGACTGTCCAACCGGCCGGCGGCCGGACGATTACATTTTCTCGACAGAGGGGGGGGGGGGGGCAGACCTAAGCCTATCTCCGTCGCAAGGTGGCGCTGCTTGCGAGTTAAAGCTACAAATCTGCAAATAACTCTAAGGATATTAAAGATATTCAAGAAATTATTTTTCGAAAACCTTTCCGGGGATATGCCTAATAATATCCCAAAATTTCACGGCGATTGGATGTACGGTTTTTGAATCTATAGAGTACACACACAGACACATTCATTTATATATATATATAGATTATGTAGAATGAAAGGAACATGTGGAAATTTCACTTAGCGTTTCGTATTCAATATGTATATGAAAATTGAACTTTCTCTATTAGCCGTAAAGTTAAAGGAAGTTGTACCTTTCAGCATGTATATCGAGATTCAGACAATAACTCAGAAAGATATTACAGTGACCTTTATTGAAGACACACGAGATAACAAAGTGTGAACAAAATTTCCTCAGTCTCCTTCAAAAATTAATTAAAAATAGAGAACCGGCGACATTAAAGATTTTAGAACGAAGTTTGACAACTATACAGCAAATGTTTCTTTTGAACGAAAAATCGAAATTTATTTTAAGGAGAAATAGTCGCTATTTCTAACCTTAGGGATGAAGTATGAAAGGATGAATTGTGATGAAAACGGAAAAATAAAGTGTTCAGAGTATGAATATACATACATCAAAGATTTCTCAAGTTCTGTCCATAAGTGTAGTTTAAATTTCGGTATTCAGATAGCGCGTGATTTCCTTAGGAATAGTTACAATATTACTTTCCTATCTATATGTCTGGCTTATATATGGAGACAATTCTGATAAATTAAATAGGATTTTTTAAAAACACGTTTGTCCGTATTTAAATAAAGTCCCCAACACAGTCAACAGTATACATCATCATCTAACGTCGAGGAATTTTCCTTATTTATTTATTTATAAAAAATGCTCTAATACCTAAAGTTGAGTGTAGAAAAAATACCGCGGCGGTGGTTTTATTTGACGGTTTAGAGGGAGCGAACAGTCCGCATCCATCATCTTCAGCATTCCTGGAGGTACTGGGACTTGGAGGAGGTGGTTTTGTACATTATCGAGGTTATTTATTTCCTTGATTCACATAAGTAGCATGTATATGTAACAAAGAAGGCACCTCGCTCTTTAATTATGCATTAAAGCGATGTATAATGTTACTTACCCTAGTACAGGGGTCGGCAAAAAGCCGAGCGTCAACAATGAAGCGCATGTTAATTACGTATTCAGATTTTATATTTATGTAATTATTGATCTAAGTTACACCTCTAATCTGGTGATCAACATCTACACTCATGGACGAAACTTAGACCGGTCATTTTTTTTAAGGAGATAGAGGCTGTTCACACTTGGTTATCTCGTGTGTCTTCAACAAAGGTCACTGTAATATCTTTCAGAGTTATTGTCTCAATCCAGATATACATGTTAAAAGGTAAAACTTCCTTAAGTTTTGTCTCCATGAGTGAAGATGAAACACTAGGTCGGCAAAGTCGGAAGAGTCAAAATTTACAATTTATAAAATTTCAGTTTTTAAAGAACCACAACATTTTTTTCTTGCTAACAATAAATAGTACTCACATAAATAATATTTACGTATGGAACTATATAAAGAGTTTCACATCCAAATAGCCGCATGTGGCCTCGCGAGCTACAGTTTGCCGACCCCAGGTCTAGTGAAAAATTTACTAGTGGTGAAAGGAAAAAGCCATAACACCAGTTTTCGACGATTTCATACAAAAGGACAACAGCCGGTATGCCATGGTTTCGGGCTATGGCTTTCATCAGTACAGAGGCGGCTTCGGTTTCCTAACATCCTACGACTGGCTATGGAATCGGTCGAATTTACCAAAACAGTGTTTAAGTTGGAGAAGTGATCTTAGTCCAGAATACATTGTTGAAAGGTGCTGGCTTCTTATACCTTAATGGGACATCTTTCCACAGGAAAGATTGACACATTTTAAAGATAGAGGTGTTATTTTGGCATATATATGTTTACCTTGTCGGAATATATCGTATCTCGCTCTTCAGACCGAGCTGAAAGTGTTTAATATTGTATCTGTGACAAAATTATAAGCACGAGGAAACAACTCTGTCAGCCCTTACATATTTGCATATTAGCACACTTCTGGGTTGTCTATTTAATAAAATAACTACAATATTTTGACATTTCAATGGTGCAAAACATGAATAAATTATTATAGTGAAGATTTGCACCTTTAACATCAATCTCTATACATTGAACACTAATCATATATATCATTATGATACATTAGCGCGCCATCTGTTATGTAAATTCGAAACTATTATAGACACGTATGATACTTTTGAAAATTAAACAATTTATACTCTCCTTATTGCAATGCAATGGCCCTCCCATTAATTTTTCCATTACAGTAAGGGCAGTAGAAATTGTTTAATTTTCAAAAGAATCATACGCGTCTATAATAGTTTCGATTTTGCATATATATATGCCATTAATGTATAAGTGTACGGAGCATGTATACCAACGCTTGTTACTACTTCTAGCTATGTTACTTACTATCAGCACGTGTACAGACATGACAATACTATTTGATAGGATGAGCTCTAGCTAGAATAGATGGTGTACACACTTTTTACTCTATCCATCATTTTAACGATGCGAGCCGAGATGTCGTCTGCCATTTTATTCTCTCTCTCTCGAATCTAACTCAATTTGCATAATCCTCGCATGTCTTCGTTGAGGATGAAATTCCCTTTCTTATAATTTAGTGTTAACTTCTTTAATTAGCTTCACAGCGTTATTAAGAAGCTTTAATTATTTATTTCGAAGTCTGTAGACCTTTTCAAGGAAAGTTATTTTTATATTTCCTTGACGACTGAGAGGACGCCTAAATAAATAATTAGAAAGGGTGTCTCATTAATTACATTCATAATTTATAAATGCAATTTACAAAAATGTATTTTTGGTTCTTTTATTAGTTGTTTTATTGTTATCCTATTCTGGTACTATAATCATGCCTTCTTGACTCATTGCCAGAAATGTTGTCTACATTGATGCTGTTAAGAAAATTCAAAACTATTATAGACGCAAAGATAGAGGCTGCTTGGCCGACGTTCATATTTCTTGAAAATGAATATACTTCGGCCAGTAAATATTTTTATTACCTCGATGTTTCGATAAAAATATTTTGTCTTCGTCAGGAGCAAACAAAAATTAAAACATTTAGTAAGGCGCTAAAAAATTTTAAAGATTTTTTTATCGAAACGTCGAGGTATTAAAAAGATTTACTGACCGAAAGTATCTTTATTTTCAAGAAATATTATAGACGCGTATGATTCTTTAAAAGATATCTTAAAAGAATCATACGTAATAGTTCCGGATTTTCTTAACAGATGGCGCGCTATGTATCATAATATAATCGGTGTTATAAAAGAAAATAAGACCTAATCTAAATAATGTATTAGTGTGTGACGTTTCGGCAACAACATTGTCATCATCATCAGACAAAAGAATAAATGAGAAAAATATTAACAGCAAGTTCTTAAATAGTACTGTTATCAATTACTGTAATATTTATTCTCATTTATTCTTTTATCTGATGATGGTTACAATGTTATTGCCGAAACGTCACACACTATTAAATTATTTGGATTAAGTCTTATTTTCTTGTATTATAATTTATAATCCAAACTGTGCTTTATTATAATTGGTGTTGTTGTTGAATAGAATACTTGAATGTTCGGTGTATGGGAACAGCTTATATAGTA
This sequence comes from Cordylochernes scorpioides, assembly GCA_030710605.1. Lineage (NCBI taxonomy): Eukaryota > Metazoa > Arthropoda > Arachnida > Pseudoscorpiones > Chernetidae > Cordylochernes > Cordylochernes scorpioides. Next base: position 59,094,677 of record CP092884.1, read on the forward strand.
TCGCTGCAGATAAACCATGTTGTTCAAGTACGGTCTTTTGTCTGTACAGATCTGCATCAAGCACATTGCTACAGAAATCAAGATACACCGACCACAAGACTGAACACAGTCAAGTTCCTCTCCCTTCACTAACAGGTACTGCTACAATACTATACTTGTTTTCAGGTTCCAAGCAAAGATATCTTTTGTTAAATATGACCTCACCTTAACTTACCGTTACAAATAGGAATCTTAACATAAACAATTCTATATTTTACGTATTCTACCAACTCACTATACAATATATTTTAAAGATGTATAATTGTGTGAATCAATATAGAATGACGAATAGATTTTATCGTAAAGCTAGAGGCTGAATGGCCGGCATTTATATTTATATGCAAAATAGACACTTCGGCCAGTTGGAGTTTTTATTAACTCTATTAAAATGGAGTTTTTTTAACTCTAAAGATACTTTTGGTCTGTCCGTTTTCTGTATTGATGTGAAAGAGCTTAGACAATTATCAAATAACTTGTATCGAAAATCAACTCTTTTGTCATCTGGCGTGATACAAATAGACAGAGAGATGCCGAAAATACCTCAAGAAGAGTTAGATAGTCCTCTAAATGAAGTTAAAGAAAGGAGAAGTGTACAGAGCATGTACTACTTAGATCATTAGTAGATTGTTCATAGAGGAGAGACACAGCTTGAAGAATGAAGGGAGAGGTGGACTCGATCATTTGTAGAATTAGAAGATAATTGTTTAGAGAGAGAAAACAGGTTGAAGCAACCTTCCACCAAAGCCGACTTCTGTATTGAAGATGACCATGCTATAAGATGATAATAATAACTTTTCAGAATCCATAGCTACCGAAAGTGACCCCGTTGTGGAAACCACTTCAGTCCAGATTAACATGTTTTAAAGATGACACTAAAATGAATTCAAAGGATGCTCTGTACATCTTTTACTGGAATCAGACATTTCGTGGCTAATTGTACTGTATTGTAGTGTTCCACAGGTACTACAAATAAAAAAACTTACATCAGATATGTGGAGTTTGTAGTTGAGTGTTCTTGGACAGTTGATGCTAGGACAGTGGTGTATCAATGTCTAGTGTTGTGTCACTGTAGGCGTCTTGGGCTGTAGTACTGTAGATATAGCAATGGGAAGTGTATTGTATTAGTGTCTTGTACTCTAGCTGTCACAGATAGTTGAATTGTTTTAAGTACTCTTCTAGAGTAATGGAAAAATTTATTGTATCACTGTTACTCTATCAATTAGAAAGTTTACTTTTGTAGAGAAATTGAAAGTATATTGTATTAGTGTCTTGTACTCTAGCTGTCACAGATGATGGAAGAATTGTTACAATAGAAATTATACTGTGGCACTCTTTAGATCTCTCCAGTATTGTGTTTCTGTAGTACTGTAGCTGTCATAGATTATGGGAGAATTGTTTCAATAGAAAGTATACTCTTGTAGAGTAATGGAAAAATATATTGTATTACTGTTACTACATCACACCAGTATTAGTGTCTTCTACTGTAGCTATCACATATAATTGGAGACTTGTTTCAATAGAAATTATACTGTTGTATTTTGTAGATCTCTCCAGTATTGTTTCTGTAGTACTGTAGCTGTCACAGATTATGGGAGAATTATTACAATAGAAACTATACTGTTGTACTCTATAGATCTCTCCAGTATTGTTTCTATAGTACTGTAGCTGTCACATATAATTGGAGAATTGTTACAATAGAAATTATACTGTGGTACTCTTTAGATCTCTCCAATATTGTTTCTGTAGTACTGTAGCTGTCACAGATATGGGAGAATTGTTTCAATAGAAACTATATATATATTCTTGTTCGCATATAGTTGGGAAATTGTTTCAATAGAAAGTATACTGTTGTAGAGTAATGGAAAAATATATTGTATCACTGTTACTACATCACCAGTATTGTGTCTTGTACTCTAGCTGTCACAGATTATGGGAGAATTGTTTCAATAGATAGTATACCCTTGTAGAGTAGTGGAAAATATATTGTATCACTGTTACTACATCACCAGTATTAGTGTTTTATACTCTAGCTGTCACATATATAAATAGTTATAAAACGAAGAGAAAATTTTTTTTATTTTTAATATACATGGGCTACAAGCTTTCGGGCTTCACGCCCTTCGTACCCGTCGAAGGGCGTGAAGCCCGAAAGCTTGTAGCCCATGTATATTAAAAATTAAAAAAAAAATTCTCTTCGTTTTATAACTATTTACAATTCTATAAGAGAAATTTTCATGATTCATGTCACATATATAATTGGAGAATTGTTACAATAGAAAGTATACTGTGGTACTCTTTAGATCTCTCCAGTATTGTTTCTGTAGTACTGTAGCTGTCACAGATTATTGGAGAATTGTTTCAATAGAAACTCTACTATTGTTCACATATAGTTGGAAAATTGTTACAATAGAAAGTACTCTGTTGTCCAGTATTGTTTCTATAGTACATGTGTCTGATTAATGTATCTTTAGTATTGTCTTTTTTTACTGATAAAACACTGTTGCTTTGGAAGTGCCTTATTTTACTGATAAGAAGCAATGTCTCTTTGGAAGTTAAAATTGATTTCCTAATGGAAGACACACACAGAATGTCATTCCTCTTTTGCATATAGGTTTGTGTGTAAAGACAATCCATGTGTACTATTTTGCATATAGTTTTTGTGTGTAAAGACAACCCATATGTAAAGTTGTTGGTAAAGACATGTGTAGTAATCAGTCAAGCAACAACGCCCAGTACAAACTTTACATCATATATATTTATTCTTTAAAATTTAATTATACAATTGAAGTTTTTTTTTTTTTTGTAATAAAAATATTACACAGAGACATCATTCCATTTCTTATACAGCCATTGTAATTCTAACAAAATATAAAAAAAACTTGGCGTTTTCTTCTTCAAAAAACAACAAATTGGCAAAAGTCGTTTTTTTTTATATATATATATATGTAATTTGAGAGGGCCAGGTATTATATATACCAAGTTTGAAAAAAAATAATATGCAAAATTTAGCATGCAAATTTTACTAAAAAATGTGTTATATAATTTTTTTTAGAAATGCGCTATATATATAAATTAAAAAAATACAATATTACAAAAAAATTTAGAAAAATAAAAAATGGTTACAAATAAGTAGGTTCTGCGTATGTGTGAACCTTCAAATAATAATTTCCCATTTTTTCTTAAATGAAAAAAAAAATCATATACGTGCTTTCTTTGGTTTTAAATAACGTAGAAGACTAGACACATGTTCAGTTGGTAAAAAGACAACGCAAAGAAAGAGGGTGTGAAAAATAAATATTTACAAAATAACTCTATTTACACATGTACCTTTTTTTAAATAAAAGGGAAAAAAATTGCAAAAAAAAAAGGTCAAATTTATATATATATATTAAAAACAAATAAAAAAACAACTTTATGAAAAAATATATTTGATTAATATAATCAAGTAAATATGCAAATTAAGTACGTGAAAAGGAAGGAAAGAGGGGTGATATAAAATGACAGAGTGGGATTGTCGTATATATGCAAATAAAATGGTGTCGAGGAGGAATGTGGCAAAAGAAGAAGTTGATATAAAGAAGAAGAAGACTATATAAAAGTCCTAAGGCACAGGAGTCAGACTTCGCTATGTAAGATCACAGACCGAGAGACTATATCACATTTGTGGTGTCTGAGCAAATGTCACACGAGGTGGCCGTCCCCTGATGTGAAGGTGGACATGCTCCCTGGATAGGGGGCGTACCTGGCAGTGGGGAGCATCACGTCTGGCATAGGGGGCTAGGGGCACACGGGGCATGCTTCAGGCATCAAAGCTTCCATATGTTTAGAGCTAGAGTAGAACATCCTTAAACTGACGCTGGGTTTAACATGGATAGGTCGCTAGAAAAGCTGAGATAACAACGGGAAACATCTGAGCTGATTGAAGAGCAGCTGTCTTGAACGAGGATTCTCTTCGGGAACCTTCAGTTTGAATTTGTCATAAACACTGATGATCTCAGGTATGACAAGGATAGATAACTGTTTGGAAACTTCTTGTTTTCAAACATTGTGGACTTTTTGAAAGAGGATTTTCTTCGAGAACCTTCAGTTAGAACTACTGTGGAACACTGATGATCAGGATAGATGTCAGAGCATGGTATGATGACTGGAAATTTCCTATTATCCAACATTGGGGACTTTCTTTTTGAACGAGGATTCCGTTCGAGGAACTTCTGTTTGACTGCAAAAAGACAACTTCCTACTGCCAAAGAGGGAAACGCTACGACCCAATATGGATGCTACCATTTGATTTTTTTTTTTTTGAGAATGAAATTATTCAGCGCATTTTCCTTTTAATATTGTAAGAGATTAAATTTTGACATCTCACTAGAACAACTTTACTAAGTGAAATATTCGGAAAGACCTGACTTATCAGTGGTGGGTCTTTCCAGCGCTATCTCCAAATGTATTCCACTAGATCTAAGCTAAAACTGTTTCATTGTTCATTCTCCGATTATTTATTGTGTATTTTTAGTTCAGTAATAGATAGAAATTCACTTAAACAACCCTTACGTAGCTACAGATAGGTCTCACACGGGGATACGTATCAATCCAGACAAACATGCAAGCTTACCTTATCGCCTATCGTGTGGTTGTAGGCGTTCCTGCGGAGCGCCTCGGCGTAGCGGTCTTCGTCCGTCTCGTAGATGACGCTACTGGAGAGGTCGAGAGACTTGTAGCTCTGGACTACACGGGGGATTGTAGCGGGGTGGGTATATGTAGATAGGTAGATGACTTACCCGGGTCGAGGTACCTGTAGCCGCCGTCGGGGATGTAGGGCCGCTCCCCGCCCTTGTCGATGATGTAGGTAGATGTCCCCTTGGTGGACGGGTCGTCCTGCCGCAGACACTCCCCTGTCTACATGGTTGTCTGTGGGAGGTTTCTTTAGGTTTGATATTGCAAGACGCTAGCTACTTTTACGAAGGATGTTATCTGTGACATTTTTCTCAAGAATGACTTCCTAGGACACTGCTGATTGGGAGAAGTAATCAAATATCTTAAGACAGTATTCTAATTAAGGAAATCAGAATTTACAACCTTTCTGTCTATCAATATATTCGAGAGAAACCACTTTTGATTACAACCTATACACTCAACTCCAGAAAGTCAAAACAGAGAAATATAACAACCACGCCATGGCTATGAGAATCAATGAGAGGAAGTTATACAAGATAATAAACCTGACATTGTACAGTTGTTTCTGTAAACTGGGAGTTTCACGACCTGAGACTGTGTTGTTCTCTGGATACCACTGAGTGGACATTGGTCTTTTAGTTGTCAAGGCCATCATTATTGCTCTAAGTAAATTTAGTGCAATTTTACATATTTCCAAACACTCTCTTGGTGTAAATAATGAATGTATTTAACAGCCTTTCCCATCTTTCTATATATATATACTTAATTAGGTATCTACATATTATATATATAATATTTATCATTTTATGAATGCTACATGCCAAAGCATTTCACAATAATAAACAAAAAGAATCCCTAATAAAATGACAGCTATATGTACTCACGGAGTAATTGTCGGAGTAGAGCCCCGCGGACTTGTCAGACGTACAGCTGAGGGTCTCACAGCTGGCGGCAGTGACGGCAGGCTCGGTGTAGGAGCTGGGGGCGTACATCTCGATGGTAGCCGTCTTAGTGGTGCTGCTGCCCCGCTCGCTCTCCGCTGCTCACACACCTCGTGTAAGACATCGTGCTACTTCGTACAATCTTTCTAACACAATCGTTCTTCTACAGGACCTTCTTAACCGCTGTAAAGATGGCTCGTATATACAAAAGGAAATCTGAATGAAGCCTATTTACATATATGTTTGTAGCATAATCAGCGGACATAGAGTCCCAAGCACAAGCTTGAAAAGAACAAAAGCGAGCTATAAGGTTTTCGATTCCTACAATCTCTATAATTCCCTCATATTTACATATTAATTTAAAAGCATACATATTAGTTTAATAATTTGACAGCTCGCTACGGGGAAGCATTCACGCACTCAAAAGTGACGCGATAGAGGACCAAATGAACCCCAACTAACAATGTGAACCAATCCTCGTAGAAGATAATTGGTCTGCCAATTGATATAGTGGATGGAAAAGTACTTATGTTTTTTAATTAGTATATGTAAATATGGATATTGTCTCCATTGTTCAAATAGAGATTTACTATTATTCATATCTCGATAAAAGACATGCCGACGTCTTGTGCCACAAGTTAAACTTCCAGTAGAGTACTAGAGGGAGATTTAGTATTTTAAAGGTGACTCCAATCAATGGGCGGCCGGCCACAGCTGGGCCGACACTACATCGATCTAGCACGCCGCTCTGTTCTAAATAACGCCGCAGCGAACGTTTGTGCTTGTTATTCAAGACCAATAATAATGGCCACACATTCTTCGATTTTAAAATATCTTGCATAGTATAAATATATAATACAATATAATGCGGCTTATGATTGTGTAGAACGACATTTGAAAATTATCCCGCATATGTTTCTTTTGAACGAAAAATCGAAATTTATTTTAGGGAGAAATAATCGTTATTTCTCCCTAAAATAAATTTCGATTTTTCGTTCAAAAGAAACACATGCGGGATAATTTTCAAATGTCGTTCTACAATAGTATAAATGTTTAAAAGTGTTTTTTTACTTATATCGCAAGTAAACAAGGTAGAATCTTATAATAATCATGGTGGGTAGCTAGCGATTCTCTTTCACTGTAAGTACATTTAAAAAAAAAGAGAGAGAAAACAGATTTTACGGGCTATTTAACCAAAGTGAAGGATTTTTCGAGCTTAAAAATGAATGTAGCAAGCAGACAAACCGCAATACACTGTAGCAAAGTACCAAGGTGCTGTACGCCACCGAGGTTGTTCAAAAGATGTTAGATTTCTCAAGTAAATATTGAAGGTAATTAGACTTTTGCATTTCTAAATGTCCCGGAGCCCCATTAGGTTACTTGCATTCACTGGTGGAGTTGGAATTTTTCAAAAATCAGATGACATTGAAGCAGAAAAAAATGGCCAATGCTAGATTCGATCCACAAAAAGCAGTTTTAAAGTGAAATCGGTATGTTAGACACCTGGAGTCAGTGCAATATGTAAATATTGTTGTTTGGTAGATATGCACATATGTGGTATGTTGGATACCTGGAGTCAGTGCAATATGTAAATATTATTGTTTGGTAGATATGCACATATGTCGCCGATAACACTCGATAAATTTGATAGATTTAATGTGAAAACTATAATCCAATCTACGTTTTCCCATCTAATTAAAAGAAAAGAAAAAAAGCAACAAAGGAAAGTAGCAGAGGAGGAAATGATGAATTATCATCATGAGACCAAACTAAATAGAATTATATCGGCCTAAGACATTTATCAAAATGCCGGCAAAGAATGGAATTCAACTTGTCTTCGTACAGGAAGAAAAAGGAAAAAATTTCTCTCCCCGACAAAAAGTCATCTCCCCAGAAAGAAATTTGTGAACAAATAAGGACAAAAAAATGTGCAGGGAACTTTAGTCATTAAAAACATTAATGTTATTTCATCGATTCCAAAGAATCAAACAGGGGCCAAAAACACACAAAGGCTTAACCTAATAAAACTTTCCAGAAAAATGGCTTAAGCCTTCTAAATCTAGCTCTATTTATGTAAATAAAATGCTAAGTTGGTGAGATAACAGGTAATAAATAGCAAAGTCATCGATCACAGACTTCCTTGAAGTTTTTTAACAAGACCCATATATAACCAACTACCTGCTTTATTAAATATTCTTTTTTTTTTCTTCGGAAAATCTAATCAATCTTTTTTTAATCATTTTAATTCTTAATTCTATTACATCGTAGCATTGTAATAAAATAGACTTGTTTTGACTTTTTTTTGTTTTTTTTTTTTTAATTTGAATAAGATTTTAGTAATATATATTAGTGTGTGTAAATAAATCTACCTATATGTAAAATAAAAGCATAGATCACGTGGTGAAATTTAGAAAATAGCAACAACTGAGAGTTGATGGCTTGCGTCATCTATCGGAATAATTATCAAATAAACTGAAACGAAACCCGACACACGTACGAAGTAGGCTTTTATTGATCTATCAAGAAAGGATATGGGTGGTCAATATTCTGGAATTTAAAAAAATAGCCCTTAGTTTATATTTATTCCGATAGATGGCGCAAGTCATTACCAACTTTTAGTTGAACGTTCAGGAAACTTAACACTACCTGGTATCCCAGTACAATTTCACTTTTCTATCAGTTGCTACGATAGATCTTTGTAAATGGCCGCCATGAGTGAGTTGGTAGCAGGCTGCGGTAAACCGGAATATATTTGCTTACCTTCCTCTAGACGCTTCTTCCTGCGCCTGCGCACGAAGCAGATGACCAGGATGATGTTGAGGAGCAGCAGAGCGCTGCCCACGATGGACACGGTGATGATGATAATCTTGGGCAGGTCGCCCTTGCTGGACAGCGCTTCTGTGATAGCGCGACGTCCCGTGGCAGCGGCGGGGGGCGGCTCAGCTGCACGTACACCTCACTGTTGAGACTCGGGGGAAATTGTCCCATAGTTGGCCAACTCAAGTTTTCCACTAGCTAACCTTAATATTTCCACGTCCAACAGCTCTCTTCAGTAAACCTCCTCAACGTGTGACTTGATCCCGCAGATCAATAGATTCGAGGTAAGTATAGGGGGGATTCGTACTAACCAATATGTAAATAATGGAGGTATGTAAGCGGGAAATTGAAATTCAATTAAAATAAATAGTCTTGTATTTCATAGATTTCCGTGAATCCATTATTATAACTAAAAATACCCTTCTATTCCCGACAAATTGAATCAATACTTCCTGGAAGGTTCTCAGATTGAGTCGGAGGGTGACATTGCAGGTTATGTAAATTTGGCTGGCCGTGGGAGAGTCAGCGCCTATTGCCGATAATTTTATTAGCTCTATATACTTACACCTCTATCCCTTTATTTTTAATTGGCGAAACGGCATATTTTCTTGAAATATATTTGCATATAGCCGAAACGCATATGGAAGCTTCAATGGATTACATTCTGCGGATTATCTGCTTCTTTAAGGCCTCTCCTGTCAAGCCGGAAATTAGTCAATTATCTACCTGGGTACATTGAAATGTTTGTTTAGTCATTGGTACTTTGTGCGAGGCTAAATCGTGTATATATAGTAGGTATATGCAAATAGATATAAAAGATTGGAAACAGCCAGAATCGATGAGGAAGTAGAGATTTACGGAAAAATCAATGCTCAGCACTTTCGATATTCAAAAAGCCGTAGTTTGTGTAAATATAATATGCAAATGTCGGGAACATGCGCGCTGCAAATTAATTTGTTGCATTAAAAATTGGAGAAGCGAAATATAATTGTATCGATTGTGAAGTTCCCGCTGGAAACTTGCTCATTTACATTATGCAACTGTGTTTCCCCCCAAAGTTTATTTAGTTAGGAGAAAACGAATAAAAACAAAACGGAAAAAACGAGAATGGGTTTTTTAACAATTTAAATTTACTACGTCCTTCTAATATCTCCTTATGTTTCTCATTACCAATATTGGCTTGGTACACCACACATTACAACGTTTGTGTTTTAATTGGCATAGACCTCCGCTGTTTGATGCGAGACATAATAAAAGATTAAATAAACAAACGTATATGTATATAGGTAGGTAGAGAGATATGGGTATTAAAAATGCGCATCCATTGCCCATCCATGTTTATAGAGGGCCCCGCCCTCTCCGTGTTCGATCCCGTAGAAAAAAGAAAGAAACGGGGGACGCTAAGAAATAACAAGACCTCTTTTAAAGGCAAATGTTGTTTAAAATATCGTTGCTTATTAAATCTCCCAATGTTATAAATACGGTTCGGATGGGAGCTGTTGGAATATGGTTTGACCTTGGGCCACAATTAACGGATAATTTAGAGAATAATTATACCTATAAATGTGTTGTAATAAAATAGTTTTTTAAAAATTCAGATAAAATTGGGAGAATATAACTCGCGATCTTATATTTAGTATGCAACCACTGAGATGAAAAAGCATTGCATGTTGATTGGATAATAAACTCCACGCTGATTGGCTGATTAAGGTCACGTGATAGTGAACCACGAATCAGCTTGCGAATAAATGACATATAAACATTAAAAGATGTAGATTGATATATACGAATAGTTGGCGGTACGTGGCTCCAGGAGTCCTGAGTATATAAATAGAGGGTTGTTGATTTCAAGATTTGTATCGAAACACTATGGGAAATATGTAACAAAGGACGACATTGTGGAAAAGCCCCGTGTTCTAATTTACCATCATGTTGTGTAATCCCGCCCTTAAGCATCGTCTTGTAGATGGCATTCTTTAGGTCGTGGTGGCATCAGTGTGATCTACTGTCCTCAAGTTTCCTTACAGACTACCTTCAACAACAAACTCACTCTCCAGATGTACACACAAGTAGAACACTCCAATACCATATTCGATAGCTTTAACTGGCGCGGAACAAGGTTCAACACTGATAAGTTAGGTATCGCAGTGAAGATAACGTTGTTGTAGAACGACTTTGACAAATTTTACCGCAAATGTTTCTATATTCTTCATTACTCTTCACAATTCATCCTTTCATACTTCATCACTAAGGAAAGAAATAGTCGTATTTCTCCTTAAAATAAAATTACGATTTTTCGTTCAAAAGAAAAATTTGCGGTAAAATTTGTCAAAGTCGTTCTACAATCATAAGCCGCATTATATTGTATTATAACGTTGTTGTATTAGGTAAAAAACAACATTTATAGCGCTACCTAGGTCGACAATATGTAGTGTAGTGAAGTAGATACTCACCCAAGGTAGTGGCAAAGACAGGATCCTGAGTGTAGCCGCTGGAGCCGAGGATGTTGTATGCCAGTAAAGAGAAGGCGTACCGCGAGGTGTGACCCAGACGTTCCACTACGAAGGTCGTGGCGTTGCCCACCTCCACGTAGGAGAAGCTCTCGGCGTCAACTTGCCGGTAACGCACACGGAACATCTGGGCGCGGCCTCCGTCGAACCCAGGCTCGCACTGCAGGACCACGGCGTCGGAGGACACGTTCAGCACGCGCAGGGCTGTCGGAGCCTCGGGGGCCGCTGCACACCGCCGGGGGAGGTGAGTGAACATCGCTCACTTCGGCTCATCACTACCTAGTTCCCACTTGTCCTCTCTCTTATATTTTAAAAACTGAATACACATTTTGGTAAGCCAATATGTAATGTAGTTTCTTAGTCAGAACCAAATTCACATATTAAAATGGCCCGTCGCTGAACTGTAAACTTTAGCGAGCACATTTTTACAAGATTGTAAGCCTGTTTAACAGTTGTTCTTTGTTTTTATTCAGTTTCTCTGTTCGAGGGAAGGCTTTTTTATTGTCATATATATATATATCATTATATATATATATATATCATTATATAAATATCATTCGGCACACCTTGACCCAAAGACAAGAAACTTTCACTATCCTATTACACGGAAGTACCTCTTCCACATAACCCAAGACATCACCAGTTAAATAGATTTGTAAAGAAGCCATATCTCCATATCCTCCCCGAGCTGTGCAATTAAGAAGGCCATTTATAACTTACGTCTGGTCAATGGCCCCCGAGAGATGTGAAATAGATCTAAGTGTTGTGGAGGGGGAGGGGAGCTTTTAAAAGCGGGGGGCCAATTGAAGCCTGCGATATTTCTTGGCGGCGTGGCAGAGCGCCAACTGGTATCGGATCTTCATTCATTTCATTAACTCTTAACTTCGATCTCCTCCTGAGAGGCCACCACACAATACCTCCTCCGGTATCTCGGAGATCTTATACGATAGAGTTTTGTACGCGGTAATGCCTTAATTTTGGTATTTAGAATCCCTAAATTTTGCGTTACAATTTAACTCATTTTGAAGATTGAGCAATCAATAATTAAAATTATATTTAAAAAAGATGAATATATTGGATTTATAATTATTTTATTGTTCCAATATTTCGAGGGGCAACTCGCCTCTCTTTATCGAGGATGTTTGTGTTTTTTTTTTTTACTAAAACATGCGAGCACGCGTACAACACTATCGTTCAACAAGGAAAATTTAACTTATGTAATGATTTAATACCTAGTAAATTCTTTGTTTAATTTTAAAGAAAGTTGAAACACGCTGCCTTGCTATATGCAAATAAATTTCTGTAGGCTAGATTTATCAACAATCTTCACAAAATATGTTATCATCAATTTACAATCTCATGCTATTGGAACAACTGATGCATATATATTATTTTTGGTTGCTGCGTGTTGCTATGCAACTTGGCACATATCTATTTACATATTTACATAATGACTCTACCATCCCAAAAAGCTGTCCAGACATCAACTGACAATTAAATTCCCCCCCAAGGTCGATAAAGCGCTGATTTAGTTTTCACAGCGTCTCCCCGGTCCCGTGGGCAAACTTTTAAAAAATATATATTTCCCTTTACTCTGTGGGATTAGGAATGCCGGATGTGTTTCGCATCCCCTCTTAGGATAGTTGATGACGTCACGTCCCTATAGCACAAACTCACTACGTGGCTGGTGGATCTCCACCCTTGATAGATAAACATTGCATATGGAGCAGTGTGCAAATATAAGGTCATAAGGGACAAAATTTAAGAAACCACTTGTAGGATAATATCATTCCTTTACTATACATGTCCTAAACAAAAAAGTTTGTTCCTGTTGGTCCTCCATAGAGAACAGTGGACAAATATCAGATCATAAGGGATACAATTTGAGAACGAAACTATTCCAATTACTTTACTCTACTTATCCTAAGGAAGAAAGCCTGATTCTGGAAAATAAATAATCGATCAGTATAAATAGGGAAAATAGACATTCCTAGGGACAACATACATTTCTTTGAACCCGTCAAAAGAAAAACTTAAAGGTACTCAGCCGTACTACAGAGACACGCATGTCGGTTAATATGGAACAATCATTTGAAACGAGATGTTCTCCAGATACTATATTGCGCCATTTTTTACTCTAAATGTGTTTCAAACAACTCACAAATATTCCTTGTCCCCCATATATGTAAATATGTGATATAGTTTAGCAACGTTTTACAATAACGCCAACAAAATCTTAGAAATATGACTTAATAACCAACATTAGGTATTTGTTATAAAGGAAATAAAGTCTCCAGGGTTAAGTTTCTTGTTCAAATTTTATTCTCTAGCTTTCGGACCTGTCAGTCCTTCCACGGGAGTATCACGATAAGGTATTTGTAACGCTTGCCTCACACGGTGCATGCATGCTTGCTACCAACAACTATACACATTCTTGGACTAAATTAAACTCTTCGAATTGAAATAGCAAAATAAAACGGATTGAAGAGGAGTGTCTTATCCGAATTTTATTAGCAAGCTTTCGGACGAATGCATCCTTCTACAGGCTTGTGTTATCGTAAGCCTGTAAAAGGATGCATGCGTCCGAAAGCTTGCTAATAAAATTCGTATAAGACACTTATCTTCAATCTCCGTTTTATTTTGCTATACCCGTTCTTGTATTTGGTATAGTAGTACAACAATACTGACTGTATTAAGTAGTGTACCAGAGGAGATGTTTGTTCTGTACAATCCTCCTGGCCGACCAGAGATAATCACCTCGTGTAATTCAATATCAAATCAGTAGGAAGTTAGCTAAACCTGGTGTAATTAGGGACAAAAACACCGCTAATGTCCGCAGTCGCCGCCAAACGAGGCCCAAGGGACTACCGCCGTGATAAAGTGCGATGTGGAACTAGATACACAAACTTTTTAAGATTTTTATTTCTTCCTGCGCGCGGAGGAGACTTTTTGAAAGATATTTTTTTTATATTTATTGCTCTCTGTCAAGTGAGCAGCGGGACATGTGTCACCTGCAATCTACGCCCCTGTCCCCTCCATACCTGTCATCTCCTTGGGTCCAATGTGTTTGATGGTATCTCACTAAACCTTGTTGGGAATATGTGTGTGGTTTTGACATTATATATATATATATGAGAATTCAAACTATTATAGCAGCGTATGCTTCTTTTAACAATTAAACTGGCGAAACCGCTGGGAGGCTTCACTTTGTTGAGCTAGGCCCTCCCATTAATTTTTCATTACAGTAAGGGTAGGAGATATCATTGTTTATTTTTTAAAATAATCATATGGGTCTATAATAGTTTCGAATTCTCATGGCGCGCTAATTTATCATATAGTTTTTTACTTAAGGGATAAACTGTGCACCTAGGGCTATAGTACTGCTGAGGTAGGGACTTACATGGTCGGTCCAGGTTGACGAGGAAGCGGTCCGAGCCCAGGCCGTTCAAAGCCTCGCACTCGTAGGTCCCGTAGTCCTCCACGGCAAGTCGCCGGATCTCCAGACGTGCCTCCCATAGCGTGACACCAACGCGGACTGCCTGCGTAGATGCGAACTTGGCGCCCGTGGTGAGGGCCACGCCGTTGCGGCGCCAGGCAAAGGCTGGAGTAGGCGAGGCCCGGGCACGGCAGATCAGCCGGGCGGTGGTACCGGGGTCAGCAGCGGCCCTCGCCGGCGTCTTCTCGATGGACGGCGCGTGTTCCACGAGCAGCAGCGCGGCCCTGGCACGCTCGGTGCCCACCCCGTTGTCGGCCACACACTCGAAGTGACCCGAGTCGTGGCGGGAGATGTTCCTCAGGGTGAGGAGGGAGTGGCCAGGTGAGGAGGTGACGGTAGCTCTGTCGCTCAGGTCCCAGCCGTCCCTGCGCCACGTCAGCCGGGCCGGAGGATTGGCCTCCACCTCACACTCCAGGTGGGCCTCCTCGCCCTCGGCCGCCGTGGCGTTCTCCGTCACCCGCTCGATGCGCGGACCGTCTAACATCACACAGTTATTCCTGTCACCGCCGCCTTTACATACAGTCACACACTGTGTTCTATCATATATTTGATCTTAGCTAAGAGACCAAAAGTAAAAGCGACGAGTTTGCTTTTAACTTTAGTATCTTATTAGCAATGTGTGATATCTGGTGATTCCTCATATTATAATATTTAATATTTATTTCCACACTTTACCGTTAAAATGTTTTACAGAATTCTGAAAGGAAAGTGGAGTATATCCAGAGAACACCCAGACAGTTCGGTCTCAGGTCGAGAAACTCCCCCAGTTTTCCAAAAGAATCAGCCTTTACCAGAGATACTTTGCGGCCATTGACATCCCCATTTTGCATACTCGCTGTAGAGAGATGTAATTACTACAATGCGTTTAGCGACAATGGACGCCCAAGAGGTGGGGATCCTACCTCCTGATAACAGCCATCTACAAAGAGATAGGTTGCGAGAGGAATCTGTCAAAAAGAACTATCTTTCTACTACTACCAGATCTACTATATCAGATCGAAATTTTGTAGGAGAGCTCAAAGTTAAATGTTTTAAACAGAGCGGAGTAGACGTCCCCATAGATGAGAGTGAAGAGAAAACATTTGATGAGCCTCCCAATGTTTGTAAGACGCTATGAACAAATATGTAGAGCACATGATGGGGTCAAACTTCATAATTCATGTTTTCTTTTCTTATTCATAGTAGGTAGCCCACAGGCCTACAATATAATAAATACAATTGGAAGTTATAATGTTGTGTATGATACCCTTCTCTAATCGTTCTATTTTGTGATTAATCCAATATCTTGACATACGGTGGTAAATATTCTAAAACAAAATAAATCCAATACTATTTGTAGAAAATGATTTTTAATGATAAAAAAAATGAAGCAGCATATCTTTAAAAATTAAACTAGGATTTGAAAAAAATATTTATGTGCTCGTATTATTAAAATATGTAAATAATATTGGTTGTCATATTTACATAATGAAGGCAGATTCTAGGCTTAAAACGGATATTTCACATCTCGCTATATATATGTAGTAGAATAATTAATATATGTGGTAGCATAATAATAAAATGTTCACAGAACCGACCAAATCTCTAGGCGACATTTTAAAACCGAGTTATCAACTAGAATTTGTTTTGTTGGAAGATTGCCAACTTAATTAAATCCACTTCTAGGGAGTTGTTCCCCACCTATCGCCGCCTTGTAGTGCTCGAAGGAAGGTGGGGAAAAATCAAAAAGCCATTTCTATCTGTAAGGCCTATTATTTCAAGAAATGGCCGGTGAAACTGGGGAAAAAATCCCTTATATTCCGAAATAGGGAAAATGGATAAATCTGAGCTGGAGGCGTCGGAATTTTCCTAAATGACGCCGCCGCTACATTTATAGATATATATACATATTGGTTCTTCTCTACCTGGCTTGTATTTCTGTGGTTGGGCTTTCTTGGCAATTCTCTCTTTCTTACCTCTCTCTACACCTTTCTAATCTACTACACTGTATGTAGAGCACGGTAGGTGTGTCTAGTTTATTCCCTCGTTGATTGGTTCACTTTTATCGTGTAACCTCAATCAGCCAATCAGCGGGCAGTGTTTTTTTTAGCTCAATGGTTGCATTGAGTAACGAAGCTCTATATTAAAATATATATTCTAGTGTATTTTCGATTCTCTCTAGTTTCCTTTCTCTTTTTTTTTTTTTTTTATGAAATAGAAAATAGATTTGTATTTTACTCTATCTGTACTTTTAAAAATGACTTTATTTTAAAGTTGTATTTATATATCATAATTTTTGTTATTAGGCAATTCTTGTATTATAATATAAAAATCTGACACAATGTTGATCTCCATATTCTGTAATGGTGAATTTTAACTGCGTGAGAATGGTTCGATTGTTTTTTTTTTTGTGTGTTTTTAATTATTCTCTCTCTCTCTCTCTCTTGAAGCGTTCTCTCTCTCTCTCTTGAAATTTGCTCTTTCTGGCGCAAAAATAGATCAAGGTAAATGTATTTTTCTTCAGAAAATTGGTCAAATATTTTAGTGTAAACATTAATATGCTACTGAAAACATATCGAAAATAATATAGACTGCGGACATTTACCGAGACTCGTCATATGCAACACTGGCAATACAGCTTAACCTTCCTGTGTTTAACCAAATATGAAGAGTATTTGAACCGTAAATATATTATGTTTTCTAACAAATATATATATTAGTAAATTAAATTTATAAATTTAATTGCCATCTATCGTTAAAAATTGGTATTTCCCTTGTGCCTCATGGCCCTCATCAGTACTGGGTCGGCTTTGATTCCATGACATCCTGTCGAGTTATCAAATCAGCAAAATGGGGCATGTGTTTTAGCTGATCTCAGTCCAGGCTCAGGCAATGTATAAGTGCGGGAGGTATATATGTAAAAAAAAAAAACTAGCACACTTCTTCCTTGTGCCTTGTTTTAATGTATTTTTTTAAAGGACGTTGTGTTTCTGTCATCCATGAATATCATCCCTACACCTTGTAATTACCATAAGTATATCCCAGTCTTGATGACAAAGTCAGACACATTCTACTTCACCCAGTGTGGAGATAAGGAAGAAGAGAGACCATAAGTATTTGCTTTTTCCCGAATCTATCCGCTGAAACAGCAGCGGCTCGTGTATAAGCCAGAAGACGTCGTTAGGAGCAGAATGAAGGATAGCAATGGGGTGGGGGGAGACAAATCTGACAATATCAGCCTTGACAGACCTCAATCTCCATTGTCCACATTCAGGTCAAGCTGACTGTGAATTATTGCGACTTCTGACCTGGGGGATATAAGGGAGAGATTTTTCCCTGTGACCTTTCTTCCTTTTAAATGTAAGGAATCAAAGGTAAATTCATTTATGTCCTGAAGACATCTTTCTTCCTAATATTCCTTTTCAGATGAGAGCGATTCTTATTCAACAAGGGATACCTTAACAAATTCCTTTCAAAATTTGTTTGAAATATTTGAAAAAAGGACTCCTAAAAATGTGAGAAATGTGAAGATTAAATTCAAGATAGGATGTCCCATGGCATTCTTTTTTGTTCATTGACTTCAGAGAGAAAGACAGAAAAAAGCAGTTTCCCATATCTGTCAGTGTAACATGACAAAGGTATTTATAAGTTTTCCTTCCTTTCATTGACCAATTAAAGCTTTGTCTACTTGTACGACCAGTTATAGTTCGCAGAAAATATTTTTAAAAAATGTTTTAAAATGATAAATAAGATGACTAAAAAACACCTAAGTCTCTTCACCTCTCGGTATATATATTTTATCGATCAATTTCCTCCCAGCAAATTTTTAGCGTCTATTTTGACGGGAGAAGTGGCCTAAATATTAGTTTCATTTTAAAGCCTTTTGTACATATTGTTAAAAATTTGAATAATCTTGAATTTTACTTTGGTCTAAGAAATTTGGTTTAATTTGGTTTGGAATTGAAGAATTCGTTAGAATTAGACGCCCGCAGCTTCCCAATATTACATATTGGCTGGTGACAAAACTAAGATAGTCAATGGGATTATTTAGAGCTGCTCATATTCATTACTGGAATTCTCAACAGGTCATCGGGGTGGGGTGAGGGAGATTAGTTCACTTTCCTGTCGATAGGTGGCGGGAGTGCCGCGTGGCGTCGGTTTCGGCCGTCAATCACTGCATTCTAGACTTGTAAATATAGCGCGAGCTTTCGTATATTTCTCAAATATCTATAATTTAATAGTCGCTTCTACAAATCTTCTTGTATTTATCTTATAGTAACATTGAGATGATGTGAAACGGATCTAACGCCATATGTGACGTCACATTTGTGTGGTTAGATATGTATTGTTTAAATATATATCAACCAAAAACTATATATATTTTTTAATATTCCATTAAGAACCAAGATGCTATATTAATTTACCAATGCAACGCCTAAAAAGAGAGGAGAGAAGGGTAAAGCTCTTTGTTGTACATATTTTAATTATTTGTTACCACAGAGTGTGTGTAAGCTCACGGGTAAATAGGCGCTAAAAAACAAAAAAAAAAAGAGTTCCTTTGTTTCTCCTTTCTTTCTTCCTCCTTTTACACATCTTTCCTGTATCGGTTCAGTTTGTGATGAGTCATTTTCACAGTCACCACCTAGTTTTACTGAAGTATCCTCCTGAGACTTCATTTTACTCTCTGTGACAGGATTGTCTTCTTTCAAGATAAGAAAGTCTTCAGCAACTATTTCTTCACAATTTCCTTTATAGGTCAAATTATCACAAGTAGTATCTTCCTGAATATCATTTGCATAATCAATTCCTCTCTTATCTTCACTAAATTTTACTGATCTGACTTCATGGATTCTCTTTGTCATTATATCATATATTCTGTAGGCTTTTCTTTTAATGGAATAACCAATAAATATTCCCTTTCTACCCTTTGGTGAAAACTTGTTTCTTCTTGGTTTGCTCTCAAGCCAATGTGTCAAACAACCAAATATTCGAATGTGTTTGACCGATGGTTTCCTGCCATTCCATCTCTGCATAGGTGTATTTTGCTTGATAGACCTGTGGGGGGTACAATTCTTAATGTATGCAGCTGTAGCAATTGCCTCTGCCCAAAATATCATGGGTAAATTTGAGTCAATTAGTAAGGTTCTCGCTGTATCTATAAGAGTCCTATTCACTCTCTCTGCGACTCCATTACTTTGTGGTGAGTATGTGGTGGTAAGTTGGTGATGAATCCCACTTCTCTTGAAAAGTCCTTCAAATCTAGAGTTACAAAATTCAGTTCCATTGTCGGTTCTTACATCTTTTATTCTAAGACTTAATTCGTTTTCGGCTCTTGCTTTAAATTCTTCAAATCTTTCAAAGGTCTCATCTTTTGATCTCAGGAAATATACAAAGATTCTTCTACTGTAATCATCTACTATAACAAGGAAATACTTAGATCCTCCTAAAGATTGACATGGCATTGGTCCACATAAATCCATATGAATCAACTGCAGGGGCTTAACTGTATAATTTTCTGTAATATTATATGGCTTCTGCACCAGTTTTCCCATTATACATGCTTCGCACTCTGGTAACCTTTCGAATTTTAGATCCAATCCTCTTACAATATGTCCTTGAATCATTTTTTTCATGTATTCTTCATTTATATGGTTTAATCTCTTATGCCATAAACTTATATTGCTATTTTTATTTGATAAATGTGTATTTATAACCATGACATTTTCATTTTTTGCTATTGGTACATTTCTTTGTTTTGTTTCCATCATAAACATTCTATCTTTAATATATGCTTCAGCAACTAAATCATTCCCTTCATTATAAATTTTTGCTCCATCCTTATTGAAAATAACTGAATTTCCCTTGTTGACTAATTCGTATACTGACAAGAAATTATTCCTTAAACTTGGTACATGTAAGATATCTTTGATGCGAATATTTTCTTGGCCTTCACTTGTGCATGTAGTAAGTCTCATATCTCCTTTGGCTATGGCTTGGGTAGTTTTGCCCTTTTCAGCTAGGTTGATTTCACTTTCATAATCTACCACATTTTCCATCAAAGTTAGGTTTGGGGTTAAATGTGCGGTGCATCCTGAATCTATACACCATATTTGTCTATCATTTCTCTCATCTGGTGAATCTTCAAATTCTTTTACATATGTTTCAAATGCTTGCTCATTAATTCCACTTTTCATAGTATCCACTAGGTTATTTGAATTTTCCCTACTGTATTTGTGATTTCTATAACCAGGATTCCATTTCTTTTGGTATCCTTGTTTCTGTTTATCTCGAAACCAGCAATCATTAGCTAGATGTCCCTTTTTCCTCTTAGAACTGCGCCGATTTTCAACGCCCATATTTGATAATTATTTCCTGTTAATGGTTCAATTTTTGTTTGGGATAAAACATTATATTCAGCCATTTTCGTCTTTTGAGCTAATATAAACAAACCAATATATAATTTAAAACAAATATATATTTTAAATTTATTTAAATATTGGGTAGCTTTTAAACATGCAATATATAGATATAATTTAACTTAATCTATATAAATACCTTTATTCTTCTTATAAGTGCTTGAGTTTACCGATCAGAATAAACTTCTTGCTTAATCTTCAGATTAAAATTTTCGTTTTTGAGCTTTATATCAATAAACCACGCTCTGCTACCAATTGTTGACTTTGCTTAGTATTATTAATGAAACTGATTCCAATAATTATTAATTAAACATTATATTTATTGATTAACAAGAGAGATAACAAAATATAAAAAGGAAACTTATATTGAAACAAAGGAACTCTTTTTTTCTTGTTTTTTAGCGCCTATTTACCCGTGAGCTTACACTCTTCAACATTTGGATGTTAAAATAAATAATTGTCAAATTGTTCACAAGAACACAACTACTTATATACATATTGGACTTTGAAAATTTGCACAACATGGCTCGATTCCGTTCTATGATAACCCATACAAATTTTGATAGTTTCTTTTAAAGGAGCCAAACCCTGACTGCGGAAAGAAAATCCCATCGAAAAATATGAAATAATTCTCAAAAGAGAGAGCGAGCCGACATATTTAAGAATTAGTACCAACTCCTACCAGTAGGTGGCGCTGAGCAGACGACGCCATGCGAAGACAATGACGCGATGCATGAGTAGTTTGGTTGTTAATTCCTTCCAGCTTGTCTGAATGACTGCCGTCGGAAGGATGTTTTTTAAGATATACACTCATGGACAAAACTTAGGGAAGTTTTACCTTTTAGCATGTATATTGGGATTATAACAATGAAAGATATTACAGTGATCTATATTGAAGAGACAAGATGACCAAGTGTGAAAAATATTACCTCAGCTTACTTTAAAAAAAAAAATAGACTACCTGCGACATCAAAGACCTTCCATTTTTGTCCATGAGTGTATATATTCACTAAAAAGAAGTACCTTTAAGAATGTACTGATGGAATCACATGGTATGCATATTGTTGGCTTTTTTGTCTAAATTTTCCAAAGCTAGTGTTGTGGTGCATTCTTTATCGACACCATTACGTTCTGTACTGGGGGGTGGGATAAACCAAAATGAATTGTTTTAATGCATTTTAATAGGAGAGGTGCCTCTTTTTGTGCAAATATGTATGTGTATCTAATGTAAATGTACTGTACTCACATTTGACGTTCAGGTTGAGCCGCGCCACCGCCGTGCCCTCCTCGTTTGTAGCGTGAACCTCGTACAGCCCGGCGTCCGAACGCTGCACCGGGTCAATGGTCAGTATGGGCCCGGAGCCCCCCATCCGCCGACCAGGTCCCCTGTCCACCAGCGGGGCCCTGTCCCGGAACCAGGAGTAGGTTGCGGGGCCCGGGTTGGCACGGGCCGTGAGGTTGAGTGTGAGGAACAATCCTTCCACGGCGTCCCACGTCAGCTCCTCCACCGGCCATTCCGGCTTGTCTGCACAGCCGTCCGTCCATCTCAACCCTGCTGTCGCGGCACTAGCTGTGGATATTTGGAGAAAGACGTCAAAACTATGTCCGACGAAATCACCCATATCCTTCAACTATGTCCATCCAACTAACGTTTGTCTTAATTTTCATTTCTAAGTACAGATGGCACGCTAAATGCATGAAGACTGTTTCTGCAGCTCCATATAAAACAGTATTCGCTCTAGATCTCTGCCCACTGAGCCAGCAAGTATTCCCTCCCTCTTAATTGCAAGATGATATTGTCATTGAAGTCTTCCATTCTCTTTTCTCAAAGATGTACTTTCTTTAATTCCAAGAGGGAAAAGTTGGGGGTTTTAATTGTCCAGTAGGGACGAGGAACATCGCCATATCAGACCTCATTATAAAATATAATTGCCGACATTTCAGCCGGGGTATTATTCAAGGACATACTTAATGATTCTGTGAAATTAATTGTTTATTGTAATTTTTGACTTTTTGCCAGGGGTCGATCATCCCTTTTTCCTTCCTATTGATCTGACACACTGCTGTGGTAGCGCCGTGGATTGATAATATGTAGATAGGGTATTGTGTAACTATGGTACTAAGTAGTCGGAAATTAAATAAACATTCTGATTTTTAAAATCTCTCTCTATCATAATTCTATCACTCGTAGCATAGAAGAGGTATATTTGTCAAATATAATTTATAGTAGTTTGACTCAAGTAGACCAAACCTCACCAGTTTTTCCAATCTGGCTGTTTCTATCGTACTATACCCAAGTAGGTTGGAACAATTCGCCAAGCTATGTAGAGCCGACAGCTCTCTGCGACGTCTACCAATCTATCCTTCTCCAACGGGTCACTCACTAGTCGTGCCTTGGGAGTTATGCAACACACGGCTACCTTTAACACAGGTCGTGCCTTTTCTCTCATGTGGCAACTTGGGAATGACGTAACCTTGACGTCATATGGATGGTGATACTTTGAATGGCACATAGTATGTTTAGGTAAGGGCTTGAGGAGAGCCTGTGATTATTTGAAAGCTTTGGTGCAGAAATATGTCGTTATATTGACGTGGGAGGGATTCTTCCAATTGAAAGTTGTACCGGCCGTGTTACGCATACTACAAGCTATTACCATGCATACTACACGCCAGCTTTAGTTCTTGGATTCTTGTTACTTAGATCTACTTTTGTAGTGTGGTGTACTAGTGTTGTGTTATGTGGTAGTGTGTGCTGTAGTGTATAAAAGGTATAGATGATAGTATAGTGGGGTGGTAGTGTTTTGTTCAGTGGTAGTGGCGTATTAAGGTGGGATGTATTGTGAAGTTAGTGTTATGTAGTAGAGTAGGCGTAATGTTGTGTGTTATTGTAGTGTAACGTGATGGGGTAGTGTATTGTGGTAGTGTACTGTGGTGTAGCAATAGTATAGTTAGGTGTAGTGGTGTTAGTATTGTTCTGTGGTAGTGTAGTGTGGGTGTGTTAGTGTAGTGTAACGTGATGAGGAAGTGTTATGTGGTAGTGAATTGTAGTGTATCAGTCGAGTGTTGAGTAATAGTGTGGTATGTGAAATACACGACCGTGTAGAATAGAACAAAAGGGGACTTACATAGTACGCGGAGCGTGGCCACCTCGTGCACCGCGGCTTCCACGTCCAACGCCGGGTTGGCGGCCTGACACGTGAAGCTGCGACCATCGTCCGCCGCCGAGACGTTGAGTGAGAGGGTCGCCCGCTGCCCGCGACCCCCGAACGGCGTGTCGAAGGTGCTGATGTCGAGATGGTCAGGGGAGAGCAAGAAGCCGTCTCTCCACCAGCTAAGCACGGCCTCGGGGTTGCTGCCTCCCGACTCGCACACCAGCACGGCCTGGACATACATCCCCGGTGGTGGTGTAGGGCTAGCTACTGAATTTGTGTCCTTAACGTTAGGTTTTAAGAGCCAACTATCTCTAATGTGATGGTTGTCTCAAGTTAGTCGTGATCTTGGGAATGAGGCAAATATAAATAGGAACCCCCTCATTGCAAGGAGAAATTATCTTCATTGTTGGAGGAACCTCTACAACATCCTGTATAGTTTTATGTATCTACTCCACTACAGCGCTCCCTCTGTATGTAGCACTGACTACAAGTCTACTGACTACATACTACAAGTTTCTGACGCTCTAAAAAAAGGGCGAGGATACCAAAAAAAGATTGAGAGGATGATAAAAAAGAAGTGTCGAAGGGTGGGAGTTTGGGGCAGTGGTGGTAGTGGGGTAAATTAGTTGGACTCACCTTCTGGCCGGCCTTGATCACCTTGGGCTGGACTTTGAGCGACACGGCTGGAGGGGGAACTGGCGACACGTCAAGTTTAGCTGTGTGTTGTGTCGGGTATTGGAGCTTATGTCACTTACAATGGACGGTTAGGCGGACCGAGACGGACTTAGGAACAGCCGAGGCGGTGTTGGAGGCCTCGCAGCGGAACTCAGCGCCGTTGTCGCTCTCCCGCGCCACCAGCTCCAGCTCCGTGGACACCACGTTGTCGTTGGTGGTCGTGGACGTACCCGGCACCTCACGCTCCCCGCGGAACCATCGCACCGTGGGCAGCGGGTTCCCGCCCCGGGTGACACACGTCATGCGGTGCACCGCCCCTGCCCGCACTGGTGTCCCGGCCTGGTAGCCTAGGATGGACGGCTCGCTCGGGGGATCTGCCACCGCCACCGTTAATTAGACCACCAACAATTAGCTCTCATTAAATTAAATCTATTCCCCCAATCTCTGTGTTTATATATTCTCCTTGCAATAACACAGCCGTGTACACTCAACTGTATCTTTATATCCTAGGTATCACATTGTTGGACAATTTAAATGATATTTTTTTTGGAATGGAGTCACACAAACTATGGATAAACAAGATTATGTACAAAATATACTACCTGGGCGGCCTAATGTCCAGGTGATGAAATGAGACAGAATCTAAGAAATTATTTAATTAATTTTTACTTTGCTGAGGCAAGGGTCCAGCTCACATCTAGTATCGTTGGAGACATGTGGTATGGAAACACCAGTTCACGGCCGCTTCGATGTCCTTGCACGAAATCTTAACATGAAGATGACCGTCTTAAAGACTATGTCTACATCTATCTCTTTAGGATCTAGACAGCTATCTACAAGTTGTTTCTGAATCTTGAAGTGAGGGGAGTTAACGAAGAGCCTTCGATTGTTTGATGGGGTCATCGTTGTGGAGCTACCTCGAATGTGCTTCTTTGTTTACTGTGTGTATCTTAAATTACTTTGTTATAGCATATTGAGACAAATGTTAAAGAAATTGTATTAAATCTAATCGATAGGATATTTATCACGCACTCTAATCATCTCATTATCGTTTAAATTCTTGGAATGTGATAACTGTCGTGATTGTCCCACACCTAGCTGACAACACTATATGCAAATATACTCCGACTACTACCTAACACAGGTAGGATAGTACTTACAAAGGACACTTAGGTCGACTGTTTCCACTTTGGTCTCCCCCAGAGCTTGGTTGACGGCGTAGCAGGAGTACATCTTACTCCGCTCCTGGAACACCATACATCTTGTTGTTGCATATACACCGCTGTGGGTGCAAATAGGTTAATACTGACATATTTGCATACTTCCAATAAACGAGACGTTATCTTGAATTACGTAGAGGTACAAGATAAGCGTCATTTATTTAAAGTATGTTTACATTGTATAGGAGTCATCTCCTTGTCACCATTTAACACACTGAACTTTATATCTTCTTTCGTATTGTTAGTGTCGCACATCTATGTCCCCCTGTTACATAGCTAGCTTACTTTTACCCCAAGTTGACCCACACATCCTGTCTTGTATAGCTACTAGAGGTGGCTACTTGCCCCACACATATACAACTACTAGAGGTGGCTACTTGCCCAAGTTGCATCCCCCCATGTTGCATATATCGATCCCTCGCTGTGACCTCAGCCGCCCGCAGGTCGATAGCCGGCCGACGGCAAGTTTGTCACATGGCTTCTATCCTTTTGACACCTAAACCTCCATCACCTCTCCGGTGTCAACTAACTAGGAGTGTTCCAGACAGTTAATGTGCCGAGAACCGTAAAGTTAAAACAATGGCAAATGGCATGTCTCCTAAACACACTATATTTTACAATTTCTTATTGAGGATCAAAGTGATAGAGTAGAAACTCCCTTTAGCGGACACCTCTCTACAAAGGACAGTTTTCATTAGCAAAATTACCATTTTTATAATTTAGTAACTCTCCGGTAAGAAGACACCTCTCCCTAAAGGACACTTTAGCTCTGAAATTAGGTGTTGTTCTTTACACAGGGAGGTAGTTCTACTGTATTCCCGATAAAGTAGCAATTATAACACCTCTCTACAAAGGACAGTTTTCATTTGAAAAATTACCATTTTTATAATTTAGTAACTCTCCGGTAAGAGGAGGATACCTCTCCCTAAAGGACACTTTGACTCTGCAATTAGGTGTTGCCCTGATAGGGAGGTAGTTCTACTGTATTCCCGATAAAGTAGACATTAGCAATGTCAAATTATATTGACAAATATTTGCAATCTTATCATATCTTATCTCAGGTTTTAGTGGAAAGAATTTGTGTTTTCGTTTGTTTGTGAACAAGTCTCTCCCGCCTTCTCATTGGACGAATGTGGTCATGTTTGTATATAAAGGGGGCTATGGTATGAGTCGAGGCAGTGTGGTGGATTCGTGTGGAGACACTTAAAGTGTTCTCTGCGTGTTATATCCTTGTCTGGCAATCTCGGCGCATACCTGTGTAACCCCGGTCCGATCCCTACCTAAGCAGCAATAAAGCTAAGTACTGTTTTTTTATTTTATTTAACAAATTGTGATTTATTATTTACTTTTTGTTGGTGTTGTACTTTTGAGTCCACGTTTTTTTTTTGTGTGTTTAAGTTACTTTTACTGTAGGCCCTAGTATATTGTATTTGTGTGTTAACCCGTAGAAGTAACTTTTGTCATTGGCGAGCCTGCCAGGATTACTGGTGTTTTGCACGTGTAAATTCCTGTAATTTTACGTGAGGTTTTTTTTTCTTTGATTGTGTGGTTTAATACTATTTTTTTGTACTCCATCATGTTTGCGAATTCTATGCTCAACTTGTCAGTGTTTAATGGGGTTAATCTCGAATCCTTCATTCGGGAAGTCGAGCTTAAAGCTCGAGTAGGCAAATGGGATCCTGAGGTCAAAGCATTGCTCATGTTCGAGGCTTTATCCCCTGAGGTTAGGTTGAGCTTAGAGGAGATGGGTATCCGTAACGATAGCAGTTTCAAAAGTATTGCTAGTAAACTGAACATATTGTACCCTAAGAAAGCGCGTGGTATTAGGGAATGCCTTAAATTAATAGAAGGTCTTAAGCAGAGAGTTGGGGAAAGTCCTATGGTTTTTAAAGAAAGATTCCTGGCCATTAGAGATAAAGTAGAGTACAGTTTTGACGATAGCCTAGTGTTCGAAATTTTCCTCGAAAATGTGCTCGATAAGTATAGAGAGGCTATTGTTCGCAGTGAGGCTAAATCAATAGACAAAGCAGTCAGTGTCATGGCCACGGAGGATAGTGTAGAACACCGTTGCAGCTTTATGAAAGGGGTATGTTCAGTAGAAGGGGTTGAAGAAATAAATAGCATTAAGAGTGAGATGAAGATGCTTAGTGCCAGTGTAAACAGGATGAAGCACGAAAATGAGCAGTGTATTACAGATCTTAGAGGTGAGATAGAAAAACTGACTAAATTGTTGGGCGAAATCAGGCTGAGTCCATCTGAGTGTAGATTAGGACATATAGCTAGTGATTGCTCAAGACAGTCTTCTATGTTTGCCAACCGCAATACTCCTGACAATGCCGAGATAGTGAACATACGTTCATATGGCGGAGATCCGTGTGGAAATCTGCCAATAGTTAAAGTGAATATTAACGGCAATATGTGGCACCTGTTATATGATACAGGAAGCCAAGTCAGTATTATTGATTCTGAAAAGTGCAAGGTCTTGAAGAAAAATTGGGACGATGCACTTAAAATTTTACGTATGGTTTCAGTGACAGGCCATGAGCAGACACTTACACGTGTTAAAACCTGTAGAGTTGGTAACGAAAACGGCAGCGAGCTGGGAGAGGTAATGTTCTGGTTAATACCGCTCAGAGATAAGGCCTACGACGGGATTCTGGGAATCAATGATATTAGGAGATTGAATATCCCATTACCCCCAATACGGGAACGTGGCAACATGATTTCCTTGAAACCAGAAGACCGTGATTATATAGACCTTAGCTACGTTGCCAGTGCGCATAAACCAATGGTTTCAAGCTCCTTAGAGGAGAAATCAGTGGTACACATTGAAAACGAGGTTGTAAAGTTGCCACCTACTGAGTTTAACATAAAGTGTGAGTGTAGCGCTGGGTCTGTTAACAGTTTTAGAAAGCCTACTTGGGCTGAGAGGTTGAGGGTGATGCGGAAAGCAAAGGAAACTGTCAGACAGTTTATGTCAGGTAATTCTGTTAAAAAGCTTATGAATCCTAGGCCACCTTACACAAGAAGTTTCGACAAAGGAGACCTGGTAATGCTAACTGTTCCTAAGACTGAAGGTTACTCCAACGTCTATGGGCCTTTCCGTGTGGAAGCTAGGGTCTCCGATGTTAACTTTAGAGTAAGAGGGGTCACCATGCACGATGTGAAAGTTGTACATGTCGATAGGATGAAAGCGTTTAGAAACAGACGTTAAGAAGAGCTTTTAGCTCTTGGACTTGAGAGAACTGAATGGAATTGGATCGTTCAGTTTCTCATCAAGTGAGCGTCTGTCAGTACCCAATGTCTCTACCTAACATGCCCAGCCGGTCCCAGATGAGAGCTTATTTGGTCCCCCATTAAACTCTGTCTACTAAAGCATATTATATATGTGTGTTTTTGGTAATCACTCATGGTAACTCACGTAGTTTGCGCAGATTTTTTTTTTCAAGTTTCTTTTGGGAGGAGCAAGATGGAAGGCGCCTTTATGGAACGACCCGGATGCCTACTTCTCCTCTCTTTAGTTTTTTTTTTTTGTATCTTTATAACATGGCTCCCGTGAGCTTTTCCCTCCCGACAGCGGGAGGTTTTCCTTACGGGACAATGGGAATGTTTGGGAGATTTGTTAGTTTCTTTTTTTTTTTTCTCTTTGGAAAGACACCTTTTGTCAAATTATATTGACAAATATTTGCAATCTTATCATATCTTATCTCAGGTTTTAGTGGAAAGAATTTGTGTTTTCGTTTGTTTGTGAACAAGTCTCTCCCGCCTTCTCATTGGACGAATGTGGTCATGTTTGTATATAAAGGGGGCTATGGTATGAGTCGAGGCAGTGTGGTGGATTCGTGTGGAGACACTTAAAGTGTTCTCTGCGTGTTATATCCTTGTCTGGCAATCTCGGCGCATACCTGTGTAACCCCGGTCCGATCCCTACCTAAGCAGCAATAAAGCTAAGTACTGTTTTTTTATTTTATTTAACAAATTGTGATTTATTATTTACTTTTTGTTGGTGTTGTACTTTTGAGTCCACGTTTTTTTTTGTGTGTTTAAGTTACTTTTACTGTAGGCCCTAGTATATTGTATTTGTGTGTTAACCCGTAGAAGTAACTTTTGTCAGCAATATTCATAGAATGGTATTCCCTACCATGATAATCATGTCACTCAGTGTGGAAGTTACCTGACGTCCTGCAGTGACGGTGACGTTAGAGGTGGTGACAAAGCCCCCCGCGGGGTGAGGGGACGTAGAGGACGATGTGGAGGGCAGGGGGCGGCCGTCTCCCACCCAGGACACCTCAGCGGGGGGGTTACTGGGGGCCGTGGCGCAGCTCAGCGTGACGCTCTGACCCTCCTTGGCCTCGCGGGGCCCCGTCACGGTGACACGGGCCGGTGCGACTGTGGACACACCGTGAGGTCACGACACGCTGTATCAATTAGCTTTAAATGTCCTCCCACCTTCCGTGTGACATTTCAACCCGTTCATTGAAACTTTATATATGGAATGGTTCAATTCTATACCATTTCCTTTTACATGTAACACAGAGAGAAATAACTAATCGTAAATCCGTATTGAAAAAAAAAATTTTTTTTTTCAAATTCTACTTTGATAAAAAAAACTATTTAAATAACTATTGTATATTTTATATATAAATTAATACATATTATATTGAATTAACTATAAATACTGTCAAATTTTGTATCAAATAATGATGGTAATAAAAAATTAAGTAAAACAGAAACAATGATAATAAATTTTGATAATTCTTTGTGTGAAATAATCCGACTAATATTTTTTTTTTAAATAAACCGCAGTAACGACAAATAGAGAGGAAGATAAAATCTGAATTGTTTTCCCAACAGTTTACTTTAACCATGATCACCGCAAAAATAATAATAATAATAAAACGAATTATTAAAAGTCCGTATTATCGAGGTACGTTATAAGGAGATAGAAATACTGTAATCAGTAACCGCAATGTAGTATAAGTGATATAGTAACTGAATGACAAAAATCTCCAATTCACACAGTTGGGAAAGCTGATGAGCACACAGAACTGTGACACGGCAATGGTAGAAATCAATCAACCCAACCAACCAGCCAATAATAACAACACTAATGGAACTGATTTCCATACAAATTCGGTGAGATTGGAATTGGTAATATCTCCTCTCTCCGGGTGTTTGCCAGTTGTTTCTTAATTAAGTGCTGAGGCCATCTGTATGATAGCTGCCAGCCACGGGGGAAGTTTTCAAAACACTTCGCTGGAATGTAAGTAAACATTACTGTACACCTTCTAAATGGTAGTGCTTAAAACTTACGTTATTACTTGAAATATTTATTGGAATTGAAAACATAAAATATGAAACTATTATAGACACGTATGATTCTTTTTAAAATTATACAATTTTATACTGCCCTTACTGCAATGGGAAAATTAATGGGAGGGCCTGGCTCATCAGTGGTGAACCCTCCCAGCGGTTTCGCCAGTTTAATCTACCATGCCGCTGTTATATTGCATTTTTCGATCTTCCTTTTATAGTGATACTGTTGCTAGACTCTTGGAATGGGTATTTTAGCTGAACTATGGACATAAGCTTTGAGGACAGCAGAATTTATAACTCAAGTATAAATCCAACATACATTTTGTTCATAAATTTAATTGCCATCCATCGATATAATCTGTAACTATCTTATTTTCGGCAATGTGCTCTTTTTTATAATCTGTAGAGATGAAAAGAAATACATTGCCAAAAATGTATTGTTACAGATGCATATTGTCTTAATTATACCAATTATATGATTGGGGGCACAGGATGTCAATAAAATATATTGTTTAAAATCTAATAGCAAAATTTTGAAAATATTATAGAAGGGTATGATTATTTTTTAAATAAAACAATTTCAAGAATCATACGCGTCTATAATAGTTTCGAATTTTGATAACAGATGGCGCGCTAATGCATCATAAAATCGAATATACACTCTTGGATAAAACTTAAGTTTTAGCATGATTATCGGGATTCAGAAAATAACTCAGAAAGATATTACAGTGACCTTTATTATAGACATACGAGATAACCAAGTGTGAACAAAATTGTCTCATATGGCTTCAATATGTTAAATAACTGATCATTACTTTAAAGAAACTTTCTCCAATGAAACCAGCCCCCCCAATCAAACTTGATTTTGTTCTTTAAGTAATAATAAATCTACAAGTATATTGGGACAGAATATGCGGTAGTGAAGGAATTTGTAGTTGCCTAAGCAATTGGGTTTTCTACCAATCTCAACTACAGAGATGGACACGATAGTTTGCGATGGCTTGTACTGTGACTATTAGCAACTGTATCTACGCCTGACTGCACTAACACGCTGTCGGAAGTCTACTCCGTGGTAGACGTGTACAAATATCAAGGACTCACTGAAGTGAAAGAATTTTGAAAGTGCTAAGAGCGAGATTCTATCAGGTTGGCACTACCTTATTTACATGCTGCTAGATACTGTATGATGTACTCACAGTGTACCGCCAGTTTGACGGAAGCCGCCATGGGCCGCGGTGTGACAGAGTTCCGTGCCTCGCAGCGCAGCACGGCTCCGTTGTCCCCCGGCGCCACGGTGAACTCCAGCACGCCGTCCCTCGACGCCAGCCGCTCCGACCCGCGATACCAGTTCAGCTCGGCCGGCGGGTTGCCGCCTCGTGCCGTGCAGGTCAGAGCTACGTCGTCGCCAGCTCGCAGCGTCTCGCCCTCCTGGTAGCCTTCGATCTCAGGTGCGCCTGGTGGATCTACACAACCGTAGAGTTGGTCCCGTGCTCGCGGTGGAGTGTTAGCGTTACTTACATAGCACGCTGAGCCGGACGCCTGTACGTAATCCTCCCGCGGGGTGTATAGCCTCGCACCAGTACCACGCATCGTTGTCTTCGGCGCTGGGGGACAGCCGCACGGTGCCCACGGCGGTCTGGCGCCGTTCCTCCGTCTCCTCCACCCGCAGCTTGGCGGAGTCGGGGCGGATCTCTACGTTGTTGCGGTACCAGCGCAGCTGGGGCGCCGGCTTGCTGCCCTCAACCACACAGGCCAGCCGTACGCTCTCTCGCTGGTGTACTTCCACCAAAGAGCCGTTGGCGCGGCCCTCGAACTGGATGGAGCGCGGAGGAACTGTACACAGAGCCCTGACTGACTACCGGGGAACACATTGTCTGTGCTACAAGTACCCAATACTTCCATACTCTAGGGTTAATCTGGCTTGTAGAGCAAAAACTTCAGGTAGTCAGTTTTTTCACTTAAGATATCAGAATCAACAACCAGTCTCCAAGGATAAGAAGACACTTATCCATGGAGACGTTGTTTTTGATTCTGATTGTGATCAAAGGATTATAACCATTCACCTAAGGTATATCTGCAAGGTTTATTTACATATGTTTATATTTAACCCATCTACAAGACAATGAGGGACGCTTCGTTAAAACAAACTTCCAGATCTCTTCAAAATCACATCTTAAAACAGTTCTGTTATCACGATACAATCAGGTCACCAGATTTCAAGTTCGAAAAACCGTCTTATGTGCGATATAAAAAACACTTCCTATGACCTCAACTATTACTGTAATTACAGCTATAGTGGGAAACTCGCCGTTCTAAAATTGTCGTTAGCGGTCGCCTCCCAAATAGTCACGCTAGGAATGTATGTGTCATCCACGGCCATAGATAGTAGCTTGGTGGACATCTCTAGGGTAGCTTATATAGCTTGGTATTATGGACAATCTAGGGTTCCATAGGATTACTTACTAATCCTACTGGTAAATAACATTCCTTGTTGGTAAAAAATAAATAAATGCCTCACAGCATGTTTTAAAAAAAAAAATTACATGGCGCGGTAGGGCACGCGACAGCTCGTGAAGATAAATTTCCATCTAAACTGAGGGAGCTCTAAAATTAATTAAATTTGAAATTCATATTGGTGAGGAACGGACAACCTTTTGTTGAGCACGGTGGAAAAATTACACCAGATTATAATTATCTTTTAAACAGGGAAATCTAAGAGTTTAATTTTTTTTTAATCCAATTTTTTTTGTAGAAAATTTAGTACTTACCCAGGACTGTTAGTGTGGCGTTAGCACGGATGGCTTTCTCTGTTAACGTCGGCCCGACCTGGACAGTATGCAAATATGTCAGTCAGTAAATATGCAGATATTAAGTCAGTTATGTAAATTTTACATTGGAAATCATAAGCTTCGAGAGTGCAATAGTGTTACGTTTCTTTATCCTACATTTTAGCTGGCTTTCGAGTGGAATATGCAATTTATAAGGCTGATATAATATGAAAATCTATTCTATAACAATATTTGCATAACAGAGAAAAAAACTATATTATTAATTTTCAATTTTAATTAATTAAATTTACTATGATATGCAAATATTATGTATAAGGCGTATAATAGATTTCCTTATAATATAAACCCTCAAGTTGCATATTGCACGAGGGACCTTAATGAAAATCAGTTCGCTCGAAAGCTGGTCCAATTTGGTAGTGATAAAAATCGCTCTTTAGAATCTCGCAAAATTTTATATTAACACTAACGATTTTTGGATAACTTCTCTTTTTTACATAATGGGGGTTGGTTGTACACAAGATGGCCAGTATACCGAACTTTAGAAATTTGAAGACAATATGCTGATTGGAAAGATATTAGAAATGTAATGTTTCAAATTCAAGTAAACTGTTTTCTCGCTAGGTTTTCATTACACTGAATAGTTTTAATTTAAAAGTTGCATAGCGGGAAAACTGTTTTCAAAAATCTTACTTAAAAGGAATTATAATTTAAACTATTTATCAACATTTTCCCCATTAAAATAAGTTTTACTGCGATATAAAGTATCGGGATATAAAGTATCATCCCTGGTCTTCGTTGTATGGAGCCTAAATAAATTTATCTGCGATATAAAGTATCGGGAGGGCATGGCTCATCAGTGATGAACCCTCCAAGCCAATTCAATCCTTTATTTCTTATATTTAACTCCTCAAAACTCCTTAATGGTGTGAAATTGAAATGCATACGCATGGTGTAGAAATAATTGTCTCCCCCACATTAAACCCTATTTGTGAAGGTCTAGTGGTGATTCGGGGAATTGTTTATATCTTACATCGACATATGCAATAGAAACAAAAGACTAAAAGATGACGCTACAACTTTTTTTTACAATTATTTTTATGAGAAATTACAGAATCTTTCGGGCATGTCCTTCTTCGTCTGAATAAGAATGTTTTTATACATTTGAAAAAGAATACATGCCCGAAAGCTTCTATAATATATTTTTTTTTTTTGTAAGTTACCGGCGTCACCTTTTGTTATTTTTAAAGTTTCCTGTTGAGCAGAAGGACTATGCAACTGTGTTTAGCCAGAGCCAGCTTTTAAGTGGGCCACATGTCTAGCCAAGTAGAAACCTTTGTGTGGACAGTTCTGGACCGATTCCTGGACAATTCCAGCGTGACCTAGCGGTAAGTCTAGCACACTATATTCCACGGTTGGTGACAATTGCCTACATATTCAAATAGCTAAAACAACGTTGGATTCCATATTTGCATATAACGTCCTCCATTAAAAAAAAATCCATATTTTGGAGAAAATCGTTCGCGTGAAGCCACCGCCCCAAAACGATTCGAAAGAAGGTTAATGCTTTTGCCAATAATTGGCTCGCACTCATTGTTTTATCTGGCTCTTTTATCTGGCCGGGACCCGTTCTGCCTGCTGCTGCGACATTCGACGGAGTGTCTTTAGTTCCTCTCAATAATCCTTCTGGGAGCCTAGATACATTTACATATTTACACATTTACATTACATAGAATTTACGTCAACGCCAAGTGTTTTTCAATTACAGAAAAATACAGTTAAACCTGTCTATAGCGCCCCCTCTAAATAGCGCCTTCCTCCCTATAGCGCTCGATTTTAAACATTTGACATTAAAAGTGACCTGTCAACCCCTCTTTAAAACACCTATTTTGGTGAGTCCCAAGAGGGGGTGCTATAGACAGGTTTAACTGTATATATATATTTTTGAAAATATAGCAATTAATAAATAAATCTTTAATTAAAAGTCATATATTAAATCAAAAATTCATTTATTTTACCAATATTTAATGACACACATTAATATGTTATAATACCTTGAAAAAGGTTGGCATTCAGCCAACTGAAATATTGGTAAAATAAATTATTATTTCATTCAATATATGCCTTTTTAATTAAAGAGAAATATATATTAAAACATTTCATCTTAAATAGACTTCTTGTACCGGAGTGTCCAAGAAAGAACAAAAGACAAATAAAGTTAGAAAGTACCAATATGTAAATATGTAACCAGTTATATACAGTATCTTGGTGGAGAGATATAACAACTACTGTGTTGTGTCTTGTAGTGTTATCTTCCATTGTTATAACGTTATATTCAACATTATGTTGAACTGTAGAACTGTTGGTACAAGTAGACAATGCTCGCATATAACAATCAACTTGATAAAAGTTAGTAAATATCTTACTTGTTATCTATATAGACATGTGAAAAACGCTACCAATTTTTGTCTTTCTCCCTGAAGACGGGGACAATGAAGGTAGGTTAGGTCTCTTCTAGGAATTCCGAAATGTTTACACTTCCCAATCTAGATTGACGAATAGGAATTCCACATTGTTTACACTACCCAATATACATTGACGAAGGATTATGCATTCACAACGTGTGATGAACCGTTGTAACTTAGACCAGGGATTTTTGGTTGGTTGCTGTCAGGGAATGACGTCCTGCGGTGACCACGGGGAGTGGGTGGGTAGATTGCGGTTTTGATGATTAATATAAACACTATCATACATCATCTGGTTCTGTTTGTAGCCGAGCTTTCATCCAGTTCCTCATTTATCAGTAGAATAGCTTCCTTGAAATGTCATTTTTCAAGTCGACATGAAGCCTATTGTAACTGAGAATCTAGTTACACATCAATTGAGTTATTTTTTCAATGTCACTATCCTCCATTCACTATTAGTTTCACCATTTTTTAATATTACGAATTCCTATCTTACTCAATATACAAAAATTTGACGCTTTACTTTGATTTCATAAAATGGTGTGTAGAAGCCAGATAATCCATTCCTCTGAGGAAGGTAATGACAGATAAGTAGCCGCAACGTGGCGAAATAAGAAAACTGTTGGTGTATTTATATTCTGTTTTTTTTAAACAAATTATTAACCCATTAATGAGGTTTATAAAGGATATTTATTACGAATTCGACTGATTAATATTATATAATTATTCAGCAATTTCTTTCACACTGTCTTTATTATGTAAATATGGTTAGAATTATGTTGATCATAATAAATTGTCATCCTCATTTGTTGTTGTTGTCGTGTCCAAAGAAGAGTCTCAGATGTCTCCATACATCTCTATCACAGCAGTCGTTCTCTATCTTGGGTGTGTATACTGTATTGTTGTTGTTGTCGTGTCCAAAGAAGAGTCTCAGATGTCTCCATGCATCTCCATCACAGCAGCAGCAATATCCACAACAGTTCGTTGATGGAAGGGTAGTAAAATTGCTCTCTATCCTCATGTTTGTCTTTACACATTTATATGTGACAGGTTGGTAGAGATGATGGGTAGATTAGGTAGATTAATAACTAAAGATCACCAGTAGACCTTAAGACCATGGGTGCTGTTAACTACATTTGCCGAGACTGACTCCAGTATTCCACGGCAGTGTCAAAACCAAGACTTCCCTACAAGAAGACGATATCCCAATAAACGCTACGACGACAATATTTTACTTAGTGGTGTGGAGAGAGGTGTTCTGTAGACAATCTGGGATAAGGATAGGAATAAAGATTCGAGTGGAATAAGGAAGGTAGAGTTCCGCAATGCAGACTGTACGTAATTAGAAAGTGGGCCAAAACAAAGGATTGATTGCACATAGACCTTTCATTAAATGGATTCCCATCGATTGTTGATCCTGGAAGAGGTAATGACGGCTTTTCTGCAAACAAACTCCGTCTAATTAGCGACGTGGGGACGTGAGGCGACACGCCAATTGCCACAACACTTTTTTACTGCTAGCCGTCGCCGTGCAAAATGTTTCTTTATCTTGAGAGACTTTTGTTTATTGGCGTCCTTGTAAACCTGTTCAAGTATGGACGTTGAGTATAGGCTGGGAAACGGAATGGCAACGGAGGAAATATCAAATGCGCTGAGAGGATAGTATAAAAGTTTGATGAGACACACCCATAGTATCTATCCTGTTACATAGGGATTATTTAGGCCATTGGTGTTGTATCCATAGAGATTTCTGCTAGTAGAACACCTCCTCCATGGTAATATTGTAACATAGAAAATTAAGAAAGACAAACCTCAGAATTACATAACAATTTATTTTATGTTCGGTTTCAAAATCACTTTATTAGGTACCGCTCAAAAAGAGCAACCTAGTTTATGATATTTGTAACAATGAATAATATGTGATGGTAATTCACATATTAAACAAAATGTTAACGAGGGATTCAATCCCGGTTCATGACTGTCGGGAATAAAGGGTGCTACCCACTCGTTCACCGACTTTTTTTTTTTTATTTAATTTATTTTTTTTATTTTTATGTAAAACCAAATTAAAACTAATAAAATATCAGAGAGGCAATGAGAAAATTTTACAATTTATCTAAATACAAATATGGAAATTAAAAATTCTTTCCATTGAATAATAAATAATCTGATACAATATGTTATTATTTATTTGTCTAACTCGACTTCTCCGAGTGTAAAAATATCATCAAATACCTTCCTTGGTATGGCAGCAAGATAATAAATCGATTTATAGGTGATAGTGGAGTAGGAGTATGAATTTCGAGGTATAGGTGTTCTAAACCTTGTTGTCATTCTATCCCTGGTATAATATTTAGAATAATACTGAAGAACAGGAAACCAATAAATATCCCCAAGGACCTGAGGACCCAACGACATCAATATAAATTATAAATGAACAAACCCTGTACATACCCCCCAGTATATTGTAACTATGATGATCTAGGTTGTTCTTTTTGAGCGGTGGCACCTAATAAAGTTATTTGGAGAGAGAGGGGAAACCAATATCAACAGGACACAACTCGAGTAAATGTTCGGATTCTAAAATTATATTTAGAAAGATAGCTTTCGACTTATGAGTCTTTTTAAGTAACCAATGCGATCCAAGGATGTCAGACGAGTGAATACCAAGAAAGAACTACTGTTGAACCCGTTAGCTAACAGCCTACCTCTGCTAGAGTCAATGTTCTTGTAACTCTGTGTCTGGATGAGGACCGACTGTGTGTTGAACTGGGGAGATCAGTGAAGTCAAGACGTACCTGGCCTTAACCCTTAAATCCGCTCTTGCCGGTCCCAAGCCCGGATGAAAAAGGAGGAAGGGGAGCAGAAACAAGTTCCCTAAAAAACCTAGGCTCAGATGGCCCGGCTGATAGTACCCTGTAAGGGTTCCTAATCCAGGGATACAGGATGAGCAGCGTTTGTACTCCATGTTAGGAGCGGCTGCACATGGCGTTTGTTCCTCATGTCAGAGGCGGCCATTTCTTTTGGAGCTAAGTTAGACTGCCACTGAGTAGTGCTCCCAGTCTTAATGACAAAGGCAGACGCATTCTAATTCACCCAGTGTGGAGATAAAGAAGAAGACGTACCTGGCACTGATAATCGCCGTCATCTTCTATAGTGGCCTCGTCGATCTGCAGGTTGTGAATCCCCTCGGCCTGGTTTCCCAGCATGGAGTAGCGAGGGTAGCCTGGGATGTCACGCTCGAACCCTGGGGACACCGTGGGGGTTAGTTAGTTATCTGGTAGATAGTACACGGTGTAGCTGCCCAGGTCTACATAGACACAGACAAAACGAGGTCTGGGTAATAACTCCACTCTCACGTAGGTCTGCTGCATATGTAAATATGTTTTAAGACACGAGGTGAGAAGTCCTGAGAGATAGATACTTCGCTGTCTTTAGGAGAATTCTGTCGATGGGAGAACCTCCTATCCTAGGCTGATATATCTACAAATTGGTTTAATTCTTATTTATATTTCATATTTGCTTTATTTTATGTATTTTTTTATAATATCTAATAACTGATTGAGATCAATAAAATTATTTTTTATTCAAAAATATATCCAGGGATATGCACGTCATATATACACATAAACAGGTAGATTATAACACGGACAATAATAAATTCAGTAACACTCAACATTTAGGAAAAGTTGGCCATCTTTGTGAAAGAATTATATGACTTTTTTTTAAATTCCTTACAAAAACAGTCGGAAAAGTCAGCTGTTTGATCACCTATAATGTTTCATTATTTATGACATTGGGAATTCACTCAATCATACACGCAATTTTTATGAATTAGAATCTTATCAAAAGTCTTTAAACATCAACGTATTTTCCTATGTAAATATGTAAATGAAACACTTATTGTTAAATATCCTTATATATTTTAAATTAAAACTGCATATATTGGATCAAAATGTCATTTATTTTACCAATATATGCCTTTTTTATTAAATATTTATTTATGGATTACTCTATTTTCGAAATTCTTATATATGTACAAAACAACATAAGAATTTTTATTTTCAAATTTAGGGTTATGATGTAAATAGGATATTCTATATTCAAAGAAAAACCTATTTACATAACATCCATAGCGCTAATTTAAAACAACTCTCATGTGTATAAAAAGATATCCCCACCATTGCATCAGTAGAAGACAGAGGTTTGAAGAGAGAGCCAGCGGTGGAACCAGCAGATAATCTACATGTTTCATTTCCGTCCACTTCCGGCCGTGAGGGAGGCTTGTCTCCTTGATAGCACAACTTTATTTGGCTGTGGCCACTGTTCCTTTACAGCACTATGGTGGATTCTGAACGGCTAGTTTATAATACATCAAATCTACTTACCCTTATTTCATGTTAAAACAATCCTATCTCTTATTTTAAAAATTATTATTACATATAGATGATATTCCTATTTCATTACATATTTAACATTTAAAAGCAGAGGTGCCTATTTTGGCAGATCTAAAGTCAACAACAATAAAAATCTTTATAAAGACCTTTTAGTCTTATACAGATTCTCCAAGCAGAAATGTAGGATACATGCAGGAAAAAAGTAATAGTACCTTAATGGTAATATGATATTTATATACAGGAAAAATTATAAATAAAGAAAGATTATCCTGACCAGGAGCACATGTGCTTTACAGAAGGCAGAGCGCCATCTGGTAGAACAGAAATCAACTAAACATTTTGGCGCTCTGCTTTCTGTAAAGCACATGTGCTCCTGGTCAGGATAAGCTTTCTTTATTTTTAATATCAACACCTGGCCCACTTATTATTTATTTTTTTCTATTGTTTTTTCATAGGAAAAATTATATATAGACAATCAAGCTAATAGATTAGTCAGAGTAAATTGGAGGAAAAGAAATTTATTATACATGGATTTACCGCAAATAAAGGTAAAAAAGCAAAAGCTAATTACAATCAAGTAGATCTAAAGTCACATTCATCTGGAATATATTGTAAATTTCCGGGAAGAAATGTTTTCATGTGCGCGGGAAAAAGACACCTCTCCGGCTTAAAATCGCATTCAGACAACGTATTTTCAGGATCGCCTCAATTCCAATTGTTCGGATCTATGGATATATCGCAATTCCAGATTTTCCACAAATTCAGACAAAAGGCCAACAACAGCCTGTATTCCATGGTTTCGGCCCTACGGCCATTATCAGTACAGAGCCGACAACGTTCTACATCAGTAAATTTATTGATCAAAAGTCTGTAAGATTTGTGTAGATAAGGGAAAATTTAATAATATTTGATATGGGTGAAATTTGATCATTTAATTGACTAGCACGCAGGTTTACGCTTCAAATAAAAATAATCCAAATTGCATATTGTATATTTTCACATCTGAGGAAAATATGTTTATATAATTTTTAAATTTATCATGATTATATTCGTAATAATGGGCTCAATAAAGCGGCCATTTATGGCATATATTTTCCTAGAGGAGTGTTAAGAGATAATGGAGATAGTTTGCCAGCTTAATATATGTACATAGGATAGATATGCAACTATAGCTCTGTGTATATGCAAATATATAGATAATTTCTATCGCAGTGTGTATTCCAGGTATATATTGCCGTGGCACATCAATATTTGCCTCACATCTCGCTCCCCATTCCAAACAATCCTTTTGTTCAAACTTTTATCAATTTTCAAATATTGGGAGTCGATATTAAAGCTTAAAGTTAAACAGGAGGGGAAGAATTTCTTAAAAATTTAAATTTATCTCTTTAAAACTTTTTGGGGGGGAAAAATTATTTTAATATTTAAATTTTAAATTAGACGAGGGACACGCGCGCCTATATATTACCTTTCTATGTGGTGAAAGATATGCAAATTTATATGTATGTCTATATGTAAATATATATAAATATATGTTCCAATCCCCCCTCTCTCCAAGTTATGCAACTTGAGGTGGCTTTTGCGGGAATTAGAAAAAAATTGAGAGCGGTACGGTTTGACCTCCATTTTAGGAGGAAGCTAATTTTGTCGAATTTTAAATGATTATATGAAGTAGTTTAGATTCATCATTTGAACTGGGTATGGCTATTTGGTACTGTCGGTCTCTCAGTACAGCATGTCATCTAGAATTAAGGGAGATGCACAAAATGGCGACAGTTGGGATCCAGCTGAACCATTTCGCCGAATGTTCAAGGATTTGGGCGACTTATCGTCCACTCCACGAGGAACACGACACGGATGAAGTGACGCTAACACGAAAAGTTTCCACGAATCAAAAGTGTACAAGTGGCGTCTAGACAACCAAATATGGAGCTGGTCTCGAAGTAGAGCACATGAATAATCCTACGCATACTGCAGCCTACGGCCCACACCTTGGCGTCCCAACGTGGGGCCACAAGGCAATCATCTCCAAACATAGCATCCGCAGATGTCAGGGCGGCACAACTGGCTGTCGAGGATCACATTGACGCAATTCAGGTTTGATCAAGGGGATGACGGTTTGAAAATGGACGCTTCAATATACATTTGAACGTAACTCACATATGCAAATATGTAGTTCGGCCCTATACATATACAGGGTTTGACCCTCTCAGTTACCACAGTAAAGCGAGAGACCATCTTGGATTTCACACCACAGCGAGAGACCCTCAGGATATCACAGCTATAGTGAAAGTCGACAGGATCTCACATTATGTATATATATACCAAAAGAGGCACCTCTCCCGTTATAATGCATTCAAACGATGTATTTTGGTTCAATTACCCAAGTACATAACGCTAGGGTGGTGATAAAATGAATCACAACACCAGTTTATGCAAATTCAGATAAAAGCCAACAGCCTTTATACATTCTTTATCACCATAACGTTTACTGTGAAGTGATGAACCAAATTTCAATAGTTTTTATACGCTTCTAAGGGGAGAGGTGCCTCTTTTGG
Organism: Cordylochernes scorpioides; assembly: GCA_030710605.1. Lineage (NCBI taxonomy): Eukaryota > Metazoa > Arthropoda > Arachnida > Pseudoscorpiones > Chernetidae > Cordylochernes > Cordylochernes scorpioides. The sequence continues at coordinate 59,138,118 of CP092884.1, forward strand.
TAATTGAATACCATCCTCCAGCAACTTATATAAAATATGTATGTAAATATGCATAAAAGATTAGTCTTTTGTAGTATTGCATATGGTTTCAAGGCCTGTTGTAGCCCTAAAGTTAGCCATTAAAGAAAACACATCAATTTTAAACGTATAATAAATTGTTGATTGGTATTTGTCCATTGTTTGTTCAACATATCAGACTCATCATCCCAACAGGGCTGGGTTCACATTGCGGGATATACTTTTACATAACTCATACCTAGGTTTCCACACCGTGTGGAACAAAATACTCTCGGAGATAAATCTCTCTGAACATAACTTTTTTAACAAAGAGCGGATCGTTTTATTAAAAAAAAGAGAGAGAAGGGGAGAAAGGCCATTAAAAAAGGAAAGACGCAGTAAATAAGCGTTGAGAAGCATTGGGTGTAAGTGGATTTATGACGGGCAATTTGTAATGCGGTGATGAGGCGTGGTGATTGGACACCTTCGACATGGTGTCGCATACCGCCACCGGGTGTCGTAGTTCTGGTCTAGGGAGAGAACATTTATACTATCGCTACTATATTTATATGGCATAATATACTACATATATATTAGGTAAAAAAAATTCTGTCAATTTTAGAGATTTTATTAATCATTTGCTTGATCCCGGAATTCATGAGCATGACACTGCAGTCGTGGCAATAATACTAAAAATATTTAAGACGATTAATCCTTTCAATATATTATAATAACGTATAGAATCAATAAGGATAAGTTTCTTTATTTGTAAAATCAATTCGAGCTTTCGGGCGCAAGCAGCCCTTCTACAGGAATATTGTAATTATATAAAATAATACAGTCTAATTGAAATTATTTCCAATATTCCTGTAGAAGGGCTGCTTGCGCCCGAAAGCTCGAATTGATTTTACAAATAAAGAAACTTATCCTTATTGATTCTATACGTTATTATAATACTAAAAATAGTTCATATCATTATTACTTTAATTTAGCTTATAAAGCACAAAATAAATAATCTGAGAAAGTATTGCCTGTTTTAAGGCGTAAAAAAAAAAACTTATTTACATGATGTACAAAAGATTTGAGCCGGCCATGGGGAAACAACAAAGTTTGGGAGGGACTGGCTCATCAGTGGTGAACCCTCCCAGTATCATTTGGCTAATTCTCTTTTCTAAAGACATCCTCAAACGGCACCATTATGGAGAGAATGGAAAAGAAATGGATGCATATGCTATTTAGACGTGCTAGCTGCTATACGCTCCATCATAACCAACGGGGGATTGGTATACCGAGCCTAAAATATGACGGCGGCGGGAGAAATTTCACCCAACAAAAATAATAAAGAGCAGCGCTACAATAAATTTTCTGTGAAAAATTTTGGCAATTTGGCTCCAAGATGGATACGGGTTTATTTCCTCGAATACTTCTCACTTGGCGCTCTACCAACGACTTCACGGTCCAGTAACGGTATTCATACACTACTGTACGTACTTCAATCTGCCAGTGAGTAGAACGGTATCTACATCTACAGATAATCTACCATTTGTTGAGATAAGTTAATAAACTGGCATTGAAGAGGTTTCCTTAATATTAAATTATACCCATTATTTCCTTTTTTTGGCACTAGTCCGACTTCATAACTGTGTGCGAGTAACCAAACGGTGCTCTGGCACCTTGCAAGATGATCAACATTTACATCTTGCAATTTTGTTATACCATTATCCCTATAATAATAATAATAATTATTATTATTATTAAAACAAAATTCGTTAAGCATACCTTCACTCATGATTAACTCACGTGAAACCAAATAAACAATTTCGTTTATAAATAGTTTTAAAAGGTTTTGAATGGATAGCATTCATGTAACAAAAGAGAACCTCTCCCTTTAAAATGCATTGAAACAATGTCTTCTGTGTTTATCACTCCAGTGTACAATTTAAAGGTGGAGATAAGGAATATGCTACAACACCAGTTTCGAAAAATTCAGAC
>CP092884.1:59140206-59151336 GCA_030710605.1 Cordylochernes scorpioides
TCCTTTTCGTTGATTGGTTCACTTTTATCATGTAACCTCAATCAGCCAATCAGCGGGCAGTGTTTTTTTAGCTCAATGGTTGCATTGAGTAACGAAGCTCTATATTAAAATATATTCTAGTGGATTTTCGGAAGAGTAAATATATTTTTGTATTACTCTATCTGTACTTTTAAAAATAAATTTATTTTGTTGTATATAATAAGTTATATTTAATAATCATTTTTGTTATTAGGTATAATTTAATTCTTGTATTAATATAAAATGACACTAAATCTCATTCTGAAACGGTACATTCAGCGGCGTGAGTTCGATTATATTAGCTCGACACAGTTTTTACATTTAATTATTCTTGGAATGTGCACTATCTGGTTCGATGTGAGAAACCAAGCACACCTCTTTCTTCCTCGTGCCATGTTTTAATGATTTATTTATTTTTTTTTTTAAGGAGGAAAGATGTTTTTCTCACACATGAATGTTGTAGTGTGGTCTTTGTTATTTACATAATTTAGCTTTTATTAAATTTGCATAGTTTGGTTTTAATTGTTACATTGCTATATAAAATTTGCGTATCTTCAATTTCAGAAGCAGACCGTCGTTCGTTGTTAATAAAGTTCGCTTCTACTTTCCCTTCCTGGCGGCTGTTTTCCCCCGCCACAATATCACCCCTACACCTATACCTTGTAATCACCAGAAGTATTTGCTTTTTCCTGAATCTATCCGCTGAAACAGCAGCAGCTCGTGTATAAGCCAGAAGACGTCGTTAGGAGCGGAATGAAGGATTGCAATGGGGTGGGGGGAGACAAATCTGACAATATCAGCCCTGACAGACCTCAATCTCTATTGTCCACATCCAGGTCAAGCTGACTGTGAATTATTGCGACTTCTGACCTGGGGGATATAAGGGAGAGATTTTTTCCCTGTGACCTTTCTTCCTTTTAAATGTAAGGAATCAAAGGTAAATTCATTTATGTCCTGAAGACATCTTTCTTCCTAATATTCCTTTTCAGATGAAAACGATTCTTATTCAACAAGGGATACCTTAACAATTTCCCTTCAAAAGTATTTTAAAATATTTGAAAAAAGGACTCCTAAAAATGTGAGAAATGTGAAGATTAAATTCAAGATAGGATGTCCCATGACATTCTTTTTTGTTCATTGACTTCAGAGAGAAAGACAGAAAATAGCAGTTTCCCATATCTGTCAGTGTAACATGACAAAAGTATTTATAAGCTTTTTTCCCATTCATTGACCAATGAGAGCTTTGTCTACTTGTACGACCAGTTATAGTTTGCAGAAAATATTCTAAAAATTTGTTTTGAAATGAAAAATAAGATGACTAAAAAACACCTAAGTATCTTTACCTCTCGGTATATAGCTTGTTTTTTTTTATTTATTTATTTTTATTGTTGATTTTTTTTATCGATCAATTTCCAACAGCAAATTTTTAGCGTCTATTTTGACGGGAGAAGTGACCTAAATATTAGTTTCATTTTAAAGCCTTTTGTACATATTGTTAAAAATTTGAATAATCTTGAATTTTACTTTGGTCTAAGAAATTTGGTTTAATTTGGTTTGGAATTGAAGAATTCGTTAGAATTAGACGCCCGCAGCTTCCCAATATTACATATTGGCTGGTGACAAAACTAAGATAGCCAATGGGAATATTTAGAGCTGCGCATATTCATTACTGGAATTCTCAACAGGTCATCGGGGTGGGGTGAGGGAGATTAGTTCACTTTCCTGTCGATAGGTGGCGGGAGTGCCGCGTGGCGTCGGTTTCGGCCGTCAATCACTGCATTCTAGTCTTGTAAATATAGCGCGAGCTTTCGTATATTTCTCAAATATCTATAATTTAATAGTCGCTTCTACAAATATCCTTTTATTAATCTTATAGTAACATTGATGATGTGCGACGGATCTAACGCCATATGTGACGTCACATTGTGTGGTTAGATATGTATTTTTTTTATATATCCACCATAAAAAATATATATATTTTTTAATATTCCATTAAGAACCAAGATGCTATATCAATTTACCAATGTAACGCCTAAAAAAAGAGGAGAGAAGGGTAAAGATGAGTGAGGATTTCAACATTTGGACGTTAAAATAAATAACCGTCAAATTGTTCACAAGAACACAACTACTTATATACATATTGATCTTTGAAATTTTGCACAACAATTGGCCCGATTCCGTTCCATGACAATCTATACAAATTTTGATAGTTTCTTTTAAAGGAGCCAAAACCTGGCTGCGGAAAGAAAATCCCATCGAAAAAAATGAAATAACTCTCAGGAGAGAGAACAAGCAGACATAGTTAAGAATTAGTACCAACTCCTGCCTGTAGGTGGCGCTGAGCAGACGACGCCATGCGAAGACAATGACGCGATGCATGAGTAGTTTGGTTGTTAATTCCTTCCAGCTTGTCTGAATGACTGCCGTCGGAAGGATGTTTTTCTAAGATATACACTCATGGACAAAACTTGGGGAAGTTGTACCTTTCAGCATGTATGTCGGGATTTAGACAATAACTCTGAAAGATATTACAGTGACCTTTATTGAAGACACATGAGATAACCAAGTGTGAATAAAATTGCCTCTGTTTCCTTTTTAAAAAAATATTAGACAACAAAGACTTTTCACTTTTTAAAGTTTTGTGCATACGTGTATATATTCACAAAAAGAGGCACCATTAAGAATGTACTGATGGAATCATGGTATGCAGATTGTTGGCTTTTTGTCTGAAATTTTCCAAAGCTAGTATTGTGGTGCATTCTTTATCGACACCATTACGTTCTGTACTGGGGGGTGAGATAAACAAAAATGAATTGTTTTAATGCATTATAATATGAGAGGTGCCTCTTATTATGCAAATATGTATGTGTATCTATGTAAATGTACTGTACTCACATTTGACGTTCAGGTTGAGCCGCGCCACCGCCGTGCCCTCCTCGTTTGTAGCGTGGACCTCGTACAGCCCGGCGTCCGAGCGCTGCACCGGGTCAATGGTCAGTATGGGCCCGGAGCCCCCCATCCGCCGACCAGGTCCCCTGTCCACCAGCGGGGCCCTGTCCCGGAACCAGGAGTAGGTGGCGGGGCCCGGGTTGGCACGGGCCGTGAGGTTGAGCGTAAGGAACAATCCTTCCACGGCGTCCCACGTCAGCTCCTCCACCGGCCATTCCGGCTTGTCTGCACAGCCGTCCGTCCGTCCGTTAACCCTGCTGCTGCTTTCTTTGTCGCGGCATTAGCTGTGGATAGTTGGAGAAAGACGTCAAAACTATGTCCGACGAAATCACCCATATCCTTCAACTAAGTCCATCCAACTAACGTTTGTCTTACTTTTTATTTCTAAGTACAGATGGCACGTTAATGCATGAAGACTGTTCCTGCAGCTCCATATAAAACAGTATTCGCTCTAGATCTCTGCCCACTGAGTCAGCAAGTATTCCCTCCCTCTTAATTGCAAGATGATATTGTCATTGAAGTCTTCCATTCTCTTTTCTCAAAGATGTACTTTCTTTAATTCCAAGAGGGAAAAGTTGGGGGTTTTAATTGTCCAGTAGGGACGAGGAACATCAGACCTCATTATAAAATATAATTGTCGACATTTCAGCCGGGGTATTATTCAAGGACATACTTAATGATTCTGTGAAATTAATTGTTTATTGTAATTTGACTTTTTGCCAGGGGTCGATCATCCCTTTTTCCTTCCTATTGATCTGACATACGGCTGTGTTAATCGCTATACGTGGTGTATACGTATATAGGGTATTGTGTAACTATGGTACTAAGTGGTCGGAAATTAATAAACACTCTGAAAGAATACTTCGTTTAGATATAATTTTGGATATTGCTTTTTTTAAATGTTACTTTGTAATAATTAAACATTATTTCTATATAGACGTTATAAGAAATTTTAAACTATTTTGACCTGTGTGATTCTTTTTAAATAAATCAATTTTCTATTGCCCTTACTGTAATGAATGCAAAGGGCCAGGCCCTCCCATTATTTTACCATTGCAGTAAAGGCAGTAGAAATTTGGTTTATTTTTAAAAGAACCCCATACGCGTCAAACATAGTTTAAAATTTTTATTCTGGTAATTATTTGCAAACTTTAGAGTTTTTTTATAATTCTGTCTATCACAATTATATCACTAGTAGCATAGAAGAGGTATGTTTGTCAAATATAATTCGGTAATATATAGTAGCATGACTCGACTAGACATAACCTCTCTAGTTGTTTGTTTCAGGAGTTCGTGTTTCCAATCTGGCTGTTTCTATCTGACTATACCCAAGAAGGCTGGGACAGTCCATAATTCGCCAAGCTCTGTAGAGCCCACAGTTCTCTGCGACGTCTTGTTAGCTATCCTTCTCCAATGGATCACTCACTAGTCGTGCCATGGGAGTTATGCAACACGCGGCTACCTTTAACACAGGTCGTGCCTTTTCTCTCATGTGGCAACTTGGGAATGACGTAACCGTGATGTCATAGGGTTGGTGATACTCGGAATGGCCCATAGTATGTTTAGGTAAGGGCCTGAGGAGAGCCTGTGATTATTTGAAAGCTTTGGTGCAGAAATATGTCGTTATATTGATGTGGGAGGGAATGTTCTAATTGAAAGTTCTACCGACCATATTACGCATACTTCACGTTACTACCATGCATACTACACACCAGCTGTGAGTTCTCGGATTCTTGTTCACTTAGAACTTCCTTTGTAGTGTAGTGTACTAGTGTTGTGTTATGTGGTAGTGTGTGATGTAGTGTATAAAAGGCATAGATGATAGTGTAGTGGGGTGGTAGTGTTTTGTTCAGTGGTAGTGGCGTACTAAGGTGTGATGTAATGTGAAGGTAGTGTTATGTGCTAAGAGTAGTATAATGTTATGTGTTAGTGTAGTGCTATGTGGTGTAGCAATAGTATGGTTAATAGTGTAGTGGTAGTGTTGTGTGGTGTTAGTATTGTTCTGTGGTAGTGTAATGTGGGTGTGTTAGTGTAGTGTAACGTGATGGGGAAGTATTGATGTGGAAGTGTACTGTGGTCTATCAATAGTTGATAGTGTGGTGGTATGCGATATAAACGACCGTGTAGAATAGAACAAAAGGGGACTTACATAGTACGCGGAGCGTGGCCACCTCGTGCACCGCGGCTTCCACGTCCAACGCCGGGTTGGCGGCCTGACACGTGAAGCTGCGACCATCGTCCGCCGCCGAGACGTTGAGCGAGAGGGTCGCCCGCTGTCCGCGACCCCCGAACGGCGTGTCGAAGGTGCTGATGTCGAGATGGTCGGGCGAGAGCAAGAAGCCGTCTCGCCACCAGCTGAGCACGGCCTCGGGGTTGCTGCCTCCCGACTCGCACACCAGCACGGCCTGGACATACATCCCCGGAGTTGTAGTAGGCCTATCTACTGAATTTGTCTCCTTAACGTTAGGTTTTAAGAGCCAACTATCTCTAAAGTGATGGTTTTCTCAAGTTAGTCGTGATCTTGAGAATGAGGCAAATATAAATAGGAACCCCCCTCATTGCAAGGAGACATTCTCTTTATCGTTAGGGAACCTGTAGAGAGAACCTCTACAACACCCTGGGCAGTTTTATGTATCTACTCTACCATAGCGCTCCCTCTGTATGTAGCACTGACTAGATGTCAATGGGTCAAGTTTCTGACTCTAAAAAAAAGGGCGAGGATACCAAAAAAAGATTGTGAAGGTGATAAAAGACAGGATACGACATATCGGCATGTGGGGTAAGTTAGCTGGACTCACCTTCTGGCCGGCCTTGATCACCTTGGGCTGGACTTTGAGCGACACGGCTGGAGGAGGAACTGGAGACACGTCAAGTTTAGCTGTGTGTGTGTCGGGTATTGGAGCTTGTGTCACTTACAATGGACGGTGAGGCGGACCGAGACGGACTTAGGAACAGCCGAGGCGGTGTTGGAGGCCTCGCAACGGAACTCGGCGCCGTTGTCGCTCTCCCGCGCCACCAGCTCCAGCTCCGTGGACACCACGTTGTCGTTGGTGGTCGTGGACGTACCCGGTACCTCGCGCTCACCGCGGAACCACCGCACCGTGGGCAGCGGGTTCCCACCCCGGGTGACACACGTCATGCGGTGCACCGCCCCTGCCCGCACTGGTGTCCCGGCCTGGTAGCCCAGGATGGACGGCTCGCTCGGGGGGTCTGCCACCACCACCGTTAATTAGACCACCAACAATTAGCTCTCATTAAATTAAATCTATTCCCTCAATCTCTGTGTTCATATATTCTCCTTGCAATAACACAGCCGTGTACACTCAACTGTTTCTTTATGTCCTAGGTATTATTGTTGGACAATTGAAATGATATTTTTTGGAATGGAGTCACACAAACTATGGATAAACAAGATTATCTACAAAATCTACTACCTGTGCGGCCTAATGTCCAGGTGATGAAATGAGACAGAATCTAAGAAATTATTTAATTAATTTTGACTTTGCTGAGGCAAGGGTGGCGTCCAGCTCACATCTAGTACCGTTGGAGACATGTGGTATGGAAACACCAGTTCACGGCCGCTTCGATGTCCTTGCACGAAATCTTAAAATGAGGAAGACCGTCTCAAAGACGATGTCTACATCTATCTCTTTAGGATCTAGACAGCCATCTACAAGTTGTTTCTGAACTTTGAAGTGAGGGGAGTTAAAGAAGACCCTTCGATTGTTTGATGTCGTTGTGGAGCTTCCTCGAATGTGCTTCTTTGTTTACTGTGTGTATCGTAAATTACTTTGTTATAGCACATTGAGACTGAAGAAATTGTATTAAATCTAATCAATAGGATATTTCTCACGCACTCTAATAATCTCATTATCGTTTAAATTATTGGAATGTGATAACTGTCATGATTGTCCCACACCTAGCTAACAAAACAACAATATATGCAAATATACTCCGACTACTACCTAACACAGCTAGGACAGTACTTACAAAGGACACTTAGGTCGACCGTTTCCACTTTGGTTTCCCCCAGAGCTTGGTTGACGGCGTAGCAGGAGTACATCTTACTCCGCTCCTGGAACACCATACATCTTGTTGTTGCATATACACCGCTGTGTGTGCAAATAGGTTAATACCGACATATCTGCATACTTCTAATAAACGAGACATTATCTTGGGTTCCGTAAAGGTACAAGATAGGCGTCATTTATTTAAAGTAGGCTTACATGTATAGGAGTCATCTCCTTGTCTCCATTTAACACCCTGATCTTTATATCTTCTTTCGTATTGTTAGTGCCGCACATCTATACCTCCCTCTTACATAGCTAGCTTACTTTTGCCCCAAGTTGAACCACACATATACAACTACTAGAGGTGGCTACTTGCCCAAGTTGCATCCCCCCATGTTGCATATATCGATCCCTCGCTGTGACCTCAGCCGCCCGCAGGTCGATAGCCGGCCGACGGCAAGTTTGTCACATGGCTTCTATCCTTTTGACACCTAAACCTCCATCACCTCTCCGGTGTCAACTAACTAGGAGTGTTCCAGAGAGTTAATGTGCCGAGAACCGTAAAAGTTGAAAACAATGTCAAATGGTATGTCTCCTGAACACACTATATTTTACAATTCCTTATTGAGGATCAAAGTAATAGAGTAGAAACTCCCTTTAGCGGACACCTCTCTACAAAGGACAGTTTTCATTTGCAAAATTACCATTTTTATAATTTATCAACTCTCCGGTAAGAAGACATCTCTCCCTAAAGGACACTTTGGCTCTGTAATTAGGTGTTGTCCTTTACAGGGAGGTTCTACTGTATTCCCGATAAAGTAGCAATTATAACACCTATCTACAAAGGACAGTTTTCATTTGAAAAATTACCATTTTTATAATTTAGCGACTCTCCGGTAAGAGAACACCTTTCCCTAAAGGACACTTTGGCTCTGTAATTAGGTGTTGTCCTTTACAGGGAGGTAGTTCTACTGTACTCCCGATAAAGTAGCAATTAGAACACCTCTCTACAAAGGACAGTTTTCATTTTCAAAATTACCATTTTTACAATTTAGCGACTCTCCGGTAAGAGGAGGACACCTCTCCCTAAAGGACACTTTGACTCTGCAATTAGGTGTTGTCCTTTACAGGGAGGTAGTTCTACTGTACTCCCGATAAAGTAGCAATTAGAACACCTATCTACAAAGGACATTTTTTCATTTGCAAAATTACCATTTTTATAATTTAGTAACTCTCCGGTAAGAGGAGGACACCTCTCCCTAAAGGACACTTTGGCTCTGCAATTAGGTGTTGTCCTTTACAGGGAGGTAGTTCTACTGTATTCCTGATAAAGTAGACATTAGCAATATTCATAGAATGGTATGACCCAGCGTGTCACTCAGTGTGGAAGTTACCTGACGTCCTGCAGTGACAGTGACGTTGGAGGTGGTGACAAAGCCCCCCCGCGGGGTGAGGGGACGTAGAGGACGATGTGGAGGGCAGGGGGCGGCCGTCTCCCACCCAGGATACCTCAGCAGGGGGGTTACTGGGGGCCGTAGCGCAGCTCAGCGTGACGCTCTGACCCTCCTTGGCCTCGCGGGGCCCCGTCACGGTGACACGGGCCGGTGCGACTGTGGACACACCGTGAGGTCACGACACGCTGTCTCAATTAGCTTTAAATGTCCTCCACCTTCCGTGTGGCATTTCAACCCGTTCATTGAAACGTTTGACATGGAATGGTTCAATTCTATACATATTTATTTTACAAGTTACACAGAGAGAAATAACTAATCGTAAATCCGTATTGGAAAAAAAATTTTTTTTTTTTTTCAAATTCTACTTTGATGAAAAAAACTATTTATAAATAACTATTGTATATTTTATATATAAATTAATACATATTATATTGAATTAAATATAAATGCTTTCAAATTTTGTATCATATAATGATTATAAAAAAAATTAAGTAAAACAGAAACAATTATAATATATTTTGATAATTATTTGTGTGAAATAATCCGACTAATATATATTTTTTAATAAACCGCAGTAACGACAAATAGAGAGGAGAATAAAATCTGAATTGTTTTCCCAACAGTTTACTTTAACCATGATCACCGCAAAAATAATAATAATAATAAAACGAATTATTAAAAGTCCGTATTATCGAGGCACGTAATAAGGAGATAGAAATACTGTAATCAGTGACTCCAATGTAGTATAAGTGATATAGTAACTGAATGACAAAAATCTCCAATTCACACAGGTGAGAAAGCTGATGAGCACACAGAACTGTGACACGGCAATGGTAGAAATCAATCAACCCAACCAACCAGCCAATAATAACAACACTAATGGAACTGATTTCCATACAAATTCGGTGAGATTGGAATTGGTAATATCTCCTCTCACTCCGGGTGTTTGCCAGTTGTTTCTTAATTAAGTGCTGAGGCCATCTGTATGATAGCTGCCAGCCACGGGGGAAGTTTTCAAAACACTCCGCTGGAATGTAAGTAAACATTACTGTACACCTTCCACATGGGAGAGCTCAAAACATACGTTATTACTTGAAATATTTATTGGAATGGAAAACAAAAAACATAAAATATGAAACTATTATAGACACGTATGATTCTTTTAAAAATTATACAATTTTATACTGCCCTTACTGCAATGAGAAAATTAATGGGAGGGCCTGGCTCATCAGTGGTGAACCCTCCCAGCGGTTTCGCCAGTTTAATCTACCATACCGCTGTTATATTTCATTTTTGGAACTTCCTTTTTTAGTGATACTGATGGAATGGGTATTTTAGATGAACTATCGACATAAGCTTTGAGGACAGCAGAATTTATAACTCACGTATAAATCCAACCTACATTTTGTTTATAAATTTAATTGCCATCCATCGATATAATCTGTAACTATCTTATTTTTGGCAATTTGCTCTTTTTTATAATCTGTAGAGATAAAAAGAAATACATTGCCAAAAATTTAATGTTACAGATACATCTTAATTCTCTTAATTATATCAATTATATGATTGGGGGCACAAGATGTCAATAAAATATATTGTTTAAAATCTAATATCAAAATTCGAAAATATAGACGCGTATGATTATTTTTAAAATAAAACAATTTCAAGAATCATACGCGTCTATAATAGTTTGAATTTTGATAACAGATGGCGCACTAATGCATCATAAAATCGAATATACACTCTTGGATAAAACTTAAGTTTCAGCATGTATATCGGGATTCTGACAATAACTCTGAAAGATATTACAGTGATCTTTATTGTAGACATACGAGATAACCATATAGCTTCAATATGTTAAATAACTGATCATTACTTTAAAGAAACTTTATCCAATGAAACCAGCCCCCCCCCCCCCCCCACACCCCCCCCCCCCCCCCCCCAATCAAAATTGATTTTGTTCTTTAAGTAATAATAAATCTACAGTATATTGGGACAGAATATATGGTAGTGAAGGATTTTTAAGTTACCGATTTAATTGGGTTTCTACCAATCTCAACTACAGAGATGGCCATGATAGTTTGCGATGGCTTGTACTGTGACAACAGCTACTGTATCTACGCCTGAGTGCACCTGTCAGAAGTCTACTCCGTGGTAGACGTGTACAAGTATCAAGGACTCATTGAAGTGAAAGACTTTTTAAAGTGCTAAGAGCGAGATTCTATCAGGTTGGCACTACCATATTTACATGCTGCTAGATACTGTATGGTGTACTCACAGTGTACCGCCAGTTTGACGGAAGCCGCCATGGGCCGCGGTGTGACAGAGTTCCGAGCCTCGCAGCGCAGCACGGCTCCGTTGTCCCCCGGCGCCACGGTGAACTCCAGCACGCCGTCCCTCGACGCCAGCCGCTCCGACCCGCGGTACCAGTTCAGCTCGGCCGGCGGGTTGCCGCCTCGTGCCGTACAAGTCAGAGCTACGTCGTCGCCAGCTCGCAGCGTCTCGCCCTCCTGGTAGCCTTCGATCTCAGGTGCGCCTGGTGGATCTACACAACCGTAGAGTTGGTCCCGTGCTCGCGGTGGAGTGTTAGCGTTACTTACATAGCACGCTGAGCCGGACGCCTGTACGTAATCCTCCTGCGGGGTGTATCGCCTCGCACCAGTACCACGCATCGTTGTCTTCGGCGCTGGGGGACAGCC
>CP092884.1:59151436-59229685 GCA_030710605.1 Cordylochernes scorpioides
GCACGGTGCCCACGGCGGTCTGGCGCCGTTCCTCCGTCTCCTCCACCCGCAGCTTGGCGGAGTCCGGGCGGATCTCTACGTTGTTGCGGTACCAGCGCAGCTGGGGCGCCGGCTTGCTGCCCTCAACCACACAGGCCAGCCGCACGCTCTCTCGCTGGTGTACCTCGACCAAAGAGCCGTTGGCGCGGCCCTCGAACTGGATGGAGCGCGGAGGAACTGTACACAGAGCCCTGACTGACTACCGGGGAACACATTGTCTGTGCTACAAGTACCCAATACTTCCATACTCTAGGGTTAATCTGGCCTGTAGAGCAAAAACTTCAGGTAGTCAGTTTTTTCACCTAAGATATCAGAATCAACAACCAGTCTCCAAGGATAAGAAGACACTTATCCATGGAGACTTGTTGTTGATTGTGATCAAAGGATTATAACCATTCACCTAAGGTATATCGGCAAGGTTTATTTACATATGTTTATATTTAACCCCATCTACAAGACAATGAGGGACGCTTCGTTAAAACAAACTTCCAATTCTCTTCAAAATCACATCTTAAAACAGTTCTGTTATCACGATACAATCAGGTCACCAGATTTCAAGTTCGAAAAACCGTCTTATGTGCGATATAAAAAACACTTCCTATGACCTCAACTATTACAGTAATTACAGCTATAGTGGGAAACTCGCCGTTCTAAAATTGTCGTTAGCGGTCGCCTCCCAAATAGTCACGTTAGGAATGTATGTGTCATCCACGGCCATAGATAGTAGCTTGGTGGACAACTCTAGGGTAGCTTATATGGCTTGGTATTATGGACAATCTAAGATTCCATAGGATTACTTACTAATCCTACTGGTAAATAACATTCCTTGTTGGTAAAAAAAGAAATAAATGCCGCATGTTTTAAAAAAAAATCAATTTACCTGTCGCGGTAGGGCACGCGACAGCTCGTGAAGATAAATTTCCATCTAAACTGAGGGAGCTCTAAAATTAATTAAATTTGAAATTCATATTGGCGAGGAACGGACAACCTTTTGTTGAGCACGGTGGAAAAATTACACCCGATTATAATTATCTTTTAAACAGGGAAATCTTGAGGTTTAATTTTTTTTTTTAAATACAATTTTTTAGTAGAAAATTTAATACTTACCCAGGACTGTTAGTGTGGCGTTAGCACGGATGGCTTTCTCTGTTAACGTCGGCCCGACCTGGACAGTATGCAAATATGTCAGTCAGTAAATATGCAGATATTAAGTCAGTTATGTAAATTTTACATTGGAAATCATAAGCTTCGAGAGTGCAATAGTGTTACGTTTCTTTATCCTACATTTTAGCTGGCCTTCGAGTGAAATATGCAATTTATAAGGCTGATATAATATGAAAATCTATTCTATAACAATATTTGCATAACAGAGAAAAAACTATATTATTAATTTTCAATTTTAATTAATTAAATTTTCTATGATATGCAAATATTATGTATAAGGCGTATAATAGATTTCCTTATAATATCAGCCCTCAAGTTGCATATTGCACGAGGGACCTTAATGAAAATCAGTTCGCTCGAAAGCTGGTCCAATTTGGTGGTGATAAAAATCGCTCTTTAGAATCCCGCAAAATTTTATATTAACACCAGGATTTTTGGATAACTTCTCTTTTTTTACATAGTGGGGGTTGGTTGTACACAAGATGGCCAGTATACCGAACTTTAGAAATTTGAAGACAATATGCCGATTCGAAAGATATTTGAAATGTAATGTTTCATATTCAAGTAAACTGTTTTCTCGCTAGGTTTTCATTACACTGAATAGTTTTATTTTAAAAGTTGCATAGCGGGAAAACTGTTTTCAAAAATCTTACTTAAAAGGAAATAGAATTGAAACTATTTATCGACATTTTCCCCATTAAAATAAGTTTTACTGCGAGAGAAAGTATCGGGGGGGGGGGGGGGGGGGCATGGCTCATCAGTGATAAACCCTCCAAGCCAATTCAATCCTTTATTTCTTATATTTAACTCCTCAAAACTCCTTAATGGTGTGAAATTGAACTGCATGCGTATGGTGTAGAAATAATTGTCTTTTTTCCCCCCCACATTAAACACTATTTGTGAAGGTCTAGTGAGGATTCGGGAAATTGTTTATATCTGACATCGACATATGCAATAGAAACAAAAGACTAAAAGATGACGCTACAACTTTTTTTACAATTATTTTTATGAGAAATTACCGAATCTTTCGGGCATGTCCAACTTCAACTGAATAAGAATGTTTTTATACATTTGAAAAAGAATACATGCCCGAAAGCTTCTATAATAATTTTTTTTTGTAAGTTACCGGCGTCACCTTTGTTATTTTTAAAGTTTCCTGTTGAGCAGAAGGACTATGCAACTGTGTTTAGCGACAGCCAGCTTTTAAGTGGGCCACATGTCTAGCCAAGTAGAAACCTTTGTGTGGACAGTTCTGGACCGATTCCTGGACAATTCCAGCGTGACCTAGCGGTAAGTCTAGCCCACTATATTCCACGGTTGGTGACAATTGCCTACATATTCAAATAGCTACAACAACGTTGGATTCCATATTTGCATATAACGTCCTCCATTAAAAAAAAAATCCATATTTTGGAGAAAATCGTTCGCGTGAAGCCACCGCCCCAAAACGATTCGAAAGAAGGTTAATGCTTTTGCCAATAATTGGCTCGCACTCATTGTTTTATCTGGCTCTTTTATCTGGCCGGGACCCGTTCTGCCTGCTGCTGCTGCTGCGACATTATGGAAGGACGGAGTGTCTTTAGTTCCTCTCAATAATCCTTCTGGAAGCCTAGATACATTTACATATCTACACATTTACATTACATAGAATTTACGTCAACGCCAAGTGTTTTTCAAATACAGAAAAATACAGTTAAACCTGTCTATAGCGCCCCCTCTAAATAGCGCCTTCCTCTCTATAGCGCCCGATTTTAAACATTTGACATTAAAAGTGACCTGTCAACCCCTCTTTAAAACACCTATTTTGGGGAAGTCCCAAGAGGGGGGCGCTATAGACAGTTTAACTATATATATATTTTTTGAAAATAGAGCAATTCATAAATAAATCTTTAATTAAAAGTCATATATTAAATCAAAATTTCATTTATTTTACCAATATTTCATGACACACATTAATATGTTATAATACCTTGATAAAGGTTGGCATTCAGCCAACTGAAATATTGGTAAAAATAAATGATATTTTGATTCAATATGTCTTTTTAATTAAAGAGAAATATATATTAAAACATTTCATCTTAAATAGACTTCTTGTACCGGAGTGTCCAAGAAAGAAGAAAAATATAAAGGTAGAAAGTACCAATATGTAAATATGTAACCAGTTATATACAGTATATTGGTGGAGAGATATAATAACTACTGTGTTGTGTCTTGTAGTGTTATCTTCCATTGTTATAACGTTATATTCAACATTATGTTGAACTGTAGAACGGTTGGTACAAGTAGACAATGCTCTATCTACCAATAAATTTGATAGAAGTTTGTAAATATCTTACTTGTTATCTATATAGACATGTGAAAACCGCTACCAATTTTTGTCTTCTTCCTGAAGACGGGGACAAGGAAGGTAGGTTAGGTCTCTTCTAGGAATTCCGAAATGTTTACACTTCCCAATCTACATTGACGAAGGAAGAATAGATTATGTATTCACAACGTATGGTAAACCGTTGTAACTTAGACCAGGGATTGCTGGTTGGTGTTGTCAGGGAATGACGTCCTGCGGTGACCACGGGGAGTGGGTGGGTAGAGTGCGGTTTTGATGATTAATATAAACACTATCATACATCATCTGGTTCTGTTTGTAGCCGAGCTTTCATCCAGTTCCTCATTTATCAGTAGAATAGCTTCCTTGAAATGTCATTTTTCAAGTCGACATGAGGCCTATTGTAATTTAGAATCTAGTTACACATCAATTGAGTTATTTTTTTCAATGTCACTATCCTCCGTTCACCATTAGTTTCACCATTTTTTTATATTACGAACTCCTATCTTACTCAATATACAAAAATTTGACGATTTACTTTGATTTCATAAAATGGTGTGTAGAAGCCAGATAATCCATTTCTCTGAGGAAGGTAATGACAGATAAGTAGCCGCAACGTGGCGAAATAAGAAAACTGTTGGTGTATTTATATTCTGTTTTTTTTTTTAAACAAATTATTAACCCATTAATGAGGTTTATAAAGGATATTTATTATCAATTCAACTGAATAATGCAATATAATTATTCAACAATTTCTTTCACATTGTCTCTATTATGTAAATAGGATTAGAATGATGTTGATCATAATAAATTGTCATCCTCATGTTTGTTGTTGTTGTGTCCAAAGAAGAGTCTCAGATGTCTCCATGCATCTCCATCACAGCAGCAGCAATATCCACAACGGTTCGTTGATGGAAGGGTAGTAAAATTGCTCTCTATCCTCATGTTTGTCTTTACTCATTTATATGTGACAGGTTGGTAGAGATGCTGGGTAGATTAGGTAGATTAATAACTAAAGATCACCAGCAGACCTTAAGACCATGGGTGCTTTAAACTACATTTGCCGAGACTGCTTCAGTATTCCACCGCCGTGTCAAAACCAAAACTTCACTGCAAGAAGACGATATCCCAATAAACGCTACGACGACAATATTTTACTTAGTGGTGTGGAGAGAGGTGTTCTGTGGACAATCTGGGATAAGGATAGGAATAAAGATTCGAGTGGAATAAGGAAGGTAAGAGTTCCGCAATGCAGACTGTACGTAATTAGAAAGTGGGCCAAAACAAAGGATTGATTGCACATAGACCTTTCATTAAATGGATTCCCATCGATTGTTGATCCTGGAAGAGGTAATGACGGCTTTTCTGCAAACAAACTCCGTCTAATTAGCGACGTGGGGACGTGAGGCGACACGCCAATTGCCACAACACTTTTTTACTGCTAGCCGTCGCCGTGCAAAATGTTTCTTTATCTTGAGAGACTTTTGTTTATTGGCGTCCTTGTAAACCTGTTCAAGTATGGACGCTGAGTATAGGCTGGATAACGGAGTGGCAACGGAGGAAATATCAAATGCGCTGAGAGGATAAGTTGAAAGTTTGATGAGACACAACCATGGTATCTATCCCGTTACATAGGGTTTATTGAGGTCATTGGTGTTGTATCCATAGAGATTTCTGCTAGAAGAACACATCCACGGTGGTAATATTGTAACATAGAAAATTAGGAAAGACATACCTTAGAATTACACAACAATTTATTTTATGTTTGGTTCCAAAATCACTTTATTAGGTACCGCTCAAAAAGAGCAACCTAGTTTATGATATTTGTAACAATGAATAATATGTGAAGGTTATTCACAATATTAAACAAAATGTTAACACGGGATTCAATCCCGGTTCATGACTGTCGGGAATCGAGAGAATTACACAACAATTTATTTTATCAAAATTCGAAACTATTTTAAACGCGTAAGATTCTTTTTGAAATTAAAAATTTTCTACTGCCCTTACTGCAATTGAAAAATTAAAGGGAGGGCCTGGCTCATCAGTGGTGAACCCTCCCAGCGGTTTCGCCAGTTTTTATATAAAACCAAATTAAAACTAATAAAATAGCAGAGGCAATGAGAACATTTTACAGTATATATCAAAATACAAATATAGAAATTAAAAATTCTTTTCATTAGAATAATAAATTATCTGATAAAATATGTTATTATTTATTTGTCTAACTCGAGTTCCCGGAGTGTAAAAACATCATCAAATACCTGCCCTTGGTATGGCTATAAGAGAATGATTGAAAATTATAGGTGATAGTGGAGTAGAAGAATGGATTTCGAGGTTTAGGTCTTCTAAACCTAGTTATCATTCTATCCCTGGTAATATTTATAATAATACTAAAGAAGAGAAGAACAGGAAACCAATAAATATCCCCAAGGACCTGAGGACCCAACGACATCATTATAAATTATAATCGGAAATAAACAACCCCTGTACATCCCCCACAGTATATTGTAAATATGATGATCTAGGTTGCTCTTTTTGAGCGGTGGCACCTAATAAAGTTATTTGGAGAGAGAGAGGAAACCAATATCAACAGGACAAAACTCGAGTAAATGTTCGGATCCTAAGATTTAGAAAGATAGCTTTCGACTTATGGTTTTTTTAAGTAACCAATGCGATCCAAGGATGTCAGACGAGAGAATACCAAGAAAGAACCACTGTCGAGACTGGCTAACAGCCTATCTCTGGCAGAGTCAATGTTCTTGTAACTCTGTGTGGATGAAGACCGACTGTGTTGAACTGGGGAGATCAGTGAAGTCAAGACGTACCTGGCCTTAACCCTTAACAAGTCCTTGCCGGTCCCAAGCCCGGATGAAAAAGAAGGAGGGGGAGCAGTAACAAGTTCCCTAAAAGACCTAGGCTCAGATGGCCCGGTTGATAGTACCCTGTTAGGGCTCCTAATTCAGGGATACAGGATGAGCAGCGTTTGTACTCCCATGTTAGGAGCAGCTGCACAAGGCGTCTGTTCCTCGTGTCAGAGGCGGCCATTTATTTTGGAGTTAAGTCAGCCTGCCACTGAGTAGTGCTCCCAGTCTTAATGACAAAGGCAGACGCATTCTAATTCCCCCAGTGTGGAGATAAGAAAGAAGAAGACGTACCTGGCACTGGTAATCGCCGTCGTCTTCTATAGTGGCCTCGTCGATCTGCAGGTTGTGAATCCCCTCGGCCTGGTTGCCCAGCATGGAGTAGCGAGGGTAGCCCGGGATGTCACGCTCGAACCCTGGGGACACCGTGGGGGTTAGTTATCTGGTAGATAGTACACGGTGTAGTTTCACAGGTCTACATAGACACACAAAGCGAAGCCTGAGTAATAACGCCACTCTCACGTAGGCCTGCTGTATATGTAAATATGTTTTAGAACTCGAGAGAAGTCCTGGGAGATAGACACTTCGCTGTCTGGAGGAGAATTCTGTTAATGGAAAAACCTCATATCCTAGGCTGATATATCTACAAATGGGTTTAACTCTAATTAACTCTAATTTATATTGAATTTTATGTATTTTTATATTCCAAACAACTGGTTGAGGTCAACAAAAAAGATATACACGCCAAATACAAATAAAAAAGTAGATTATAGCATGGAAAATAAAATCAGCAATACTCAACATATTAAAGTATTTTTTTATTCCTACAAAAACAGTCGGAAAAGTTAGCAGTTTTAATCACCCACAATTTTCATTATTTATGACATTGGGGATTCAATTTTTATAAATTAGAAAACCATATCAGTCTTTTAACATAAACGCCTTTCCCTATGTAAATATGTAAATAAAACACTTATACTTATTGTTACATATCCTTATATATTTTAATTAAATATTTATTTATGGATTACTCTATTTTCGAAATTATTATATATATACAAAACAACATAAGAATTTTTATTTTTAAAGTTAGGGTTATGATGTAAATAGGATATTCTATATTCAAGGAGAACCCATTTACATAACATACATAGCGCTAATTTAAAACACCTCTCATGTGTATAAAAAGATATCCCCACCATTGCATCAGTAGAAGACAGAGGTTTGAAGAGAGAGCCAGCGGTGGAACCAGCAGATAATCTACATGTTTCATTTCCGTCCACTTCCGGCCGTGAGGGAGGCTTGTCTCCTTGATAGCACAACTTTATTTGGTGGCTGCGGTGGCCACTGTTTCTTCACAGCACTATGGTGGATTCTGAACGGCTAGTTTATAGTACATCAAATCTACTTACCCTTATTTCATGTTAAAACAATCCTATCTCTTATTTTTAAAATTATTATTACATATAGATGATATTCCTATTTCATTAACATTTAAAAGGAGAGGTGCCTATTTTGGCAGATCTAAAGTCAACAACAATAAAATGCTTTATTAAGCCTTTTAGTCTTATACAGATTCTCCAAGCAGAAATGTAGGGTACATGCAGGAAAAAAGTAATAGTACCTTAATGGTAATATGATATTTATATACAGGAAAAATTATAAATAAAGAAAGATTATCCTGACCAGGAGCACATGTGCTTTACAGAAGGCAGAGCGCCATCTGGTAGAACAGAATACAACTAAACATTTTGGCGCTCTGCTTTCTGTAAAGCACATGTGCTCCTGGTCAGGATAAGCTTTCTTTATTTTTAATATCAACACCTGGCCCACTTATTATTTATTTTTTTTTCTATTGTTTTTTCATAGGAAAAATTATATATAGACAATCAAGCTAATAGATTAGTCAGAGTCATTTGGAGGAAAAGAAATTTATTATACATGGATTTACCGCGGATTTACCGCAAATAAAGGTAAAAAAAGCAAAAGCTAATTACAATCAAGTAGATCTAAAGTCACATTCATCTGGAATATATTGTAAATTTCCGGGAAGAAATGTTTTCATGTGCGCGGGAAAAAGACACCTCTCCGGCTTAAAATCGCATTCAGACAACGTATTTTAGGATCGCCTCAATTCCAAATGTTCGGATCTATGGATATATCGCAATTCCAGATTTTCCACAAATTCAGACAAAAGGCCAACAACAGCCTGTATTCCATGGTTTCGGCCCTACGGCCATTATCAGTACAGAGCCGACAACGTTCTACATCAGTAAATTTATTGATCAAAAGTCTGTAAGATTTGTGTAGATAAGGGAAAATTTAATAATATTTTATATGGGTGAAATTTGATCATTTAATTGACTAGCACGCAGGTTTACGCTTCAAATAAAAATAATCCAAATTGCATATTGTATATTTTCACATCTGAGGAAAATATGTTTATATAATTTTTAAATTTATCATGATTATATTCGTAATAATGGGCTCAATAAAGCGGCCATTTATGGCATATATTTTCCTAGAGGAGTGTTAAGAGATAATGGAGATAGTTTGCCAGCTTAATATATGTACATAGGATAGATATGCAACTATAGCTCTGTGTATATGCAAATATATAGATAATTTCTATCGCAGTGTGTATTCCAGGTATATATTGCCGTGGCACATCAATATTTGCCTCACATCTCGCTCCCCATTCCAAACAATCCTTTTGTTCAAACTTTTATCAATTTTCAAATATTGGGAGTCGATATTAAAGCTTAAAGTTAAACAGGAGGGGAAGGATTTCTTAAAAATTTAAATTTATCTCTTTAAAACTTTTTGGGGGGAAAAATTATTTTAATATTTAAATTTTAAATTAGACGAGGGACACGCGCGCCTATATATTACCTTTCTATGGTGAAAGGTATGCAAATTTATATGTATGTCTATATGTAAATATATATAAATATGTTCCAATCCTCTCTCCCGGTTATGCAACTTAGGAGGCTTCGCGGGAATTACAAAAATATTGAGAGTGGCACGGTTTGACTTCCATTTAAAGAAGAAGCTGATGTTAAAAAAAAATAGTTTAAGATTCATTATTTGAACTAGGTATGGCTATTTGGTATTATCGGTCTCTCAGGACAGCATGTCATCTAGATTTAAGGAAGATGTACAAAATGGCGGCAGTTGGGATCCAGCTGACCCATTCTGCCGAATGTCCAAGGATTTGGGCGACTTATCACCCACTCCACGAAGGGACACAACACGGATGAAGTGACGCTAACACGAAAAGTTTCCACGAATCAAAAGTCTACAAATGGCGTCTAGACCACCAAATATGGAGCTGGTCTCGAAGTAGAGCACATGAATAATCCTACGCATACTGCAGCCTACGTCCCACACCTTGGCGTCCCAACGTGGGGCCACAAGGCAATCATCTCTCAACATAGCATCCGCAGATGTCAGGGCGGCACAAATGGCTGTCTAGGCACACATTGGCGCAATTCAGGCTTAATCGAGGGGGGTAACGGTTTAACAATTGAAGCTTCAATATACATTTGAACTCGCTCACATATGCAAATATGTAGTTCGGCACTATACATATACAGGTTTGACCCTCTCAGTTACCACAGTAAAGCGAGAGACCCTCTCGGATTTCACATCACAGCGAGAGACCCTCAGAATATCACAGCTATAGTGAGAGTCGACAGGATCTCACATAATGTATATATACATACCAAAAGATGCACCTCTCCCGTTATAATTAATTCAAGCAATTTTGGTTCAATTACCCCAGTACATAACGTTATGGAGGTGATAAAAAAAAGTATCACAACATCAGTTTATGCAAATTCAGATAAAAGCCAACAACCTATATATATTAATCATTACCATAACGTTTACTGTGAGGTGATGAACCGAATACACATTTTTAACGGGAGAGGTGCCTCTTTTGATGCTTGAATACCATCCTCCAGCAACTATATGAAATATGTATGTAAATATGCATATAAGATTAGTATTTTGTAGTATTGAATATGGTTTCAAGGCTTCTTGTAGCCCTAAAGTTAGCCACATTAAAGAAAACACATCAATTTCAAACGTATAATGAATTGTTGATTGGTATTTGCCCATTGTTTGTTCAAAACATCAGACTCTATCATCCCAACAGGGCTGGGTTCACATTGCGGGATATACTTTTACATAACTCATACCTAGGTTTCCACACCGTGTGGAACAAAATACTCTAGGAGATAAATCTCTCTGAACATATCTTTTTTAACAAAGAACGGATCGTTTTATGAAAAAGAGAGAGAGAGAGAGAGAGAGAGAAGGGGAGAAAGGCCATTAAAAAAGGAAAGACGCAGTAAATAAGCGTTGAGAAGCATTGGGTGTAAGTGGATTTATGACGGGCAATTTGTAATGCGGTGATGAGGCGTGGTGATTGGACACCTTCGACATGGTGTCGCATACCGCCACCGGGTGTCGCAGCTCTGGTCTAGGGAGAGAACATTTATACTATCGCTACTATATTTATATGGTATAATATACTACATATATATTAGGTAAAAAAAATTCTGTCAATTTTAGAGATTTTATTAATCATTTGCTTGATCCCGGAATTCATGAAGCATGACACTGCAGTCGTGGCAATAATACTAAAAATATTTAAGACGATTAATCCTTTCAATATATTATAATAACGTATAGAATCAATAAGGATAAGTTTCTTTATTTGTAAAATCAATTCGAGCTTTCGGGCGCAAGCAGCCCTTTTACAGGAATATTGTAATTATATAAAATAATACAGTCTAATTGAAATTATTTCCAATATTCCTGTAGAAGGGCTGCTTGCGCCCGAAAGCTCGAATTGATTTTACAAATAAAGAAACTTATCCTTATTGATTCTATACGTTATTATAATACTAAAAATAGTTTATATCATTATTACTTTAATTTAGCTTTAAAAACACAAAATAAATCATCTGAGAAAGTATTGCCTGTTTTAAGGCGTAAAAAAAAAACTTATTTATATGATGTACAAAAGATTTGAGCCGGCCATGGGGAAACAACAAAGTTTGGGAGGGTCTAGCTCATCAGTGGTGAACCCTCCCAGTATCATTTGGCTAATTCTCTTTTCTAAAGACATCCTCAAACGGCACCATTATGGAGAAAATGGAATAGAAATGGATGCATATGCTATTTAGACGTGCTAGCTGCTATACGCTCCATCATAACCAACCGGGGGATTGGTATACCGAGCCTAAAATATGACGGCGGCGGGAGAAATTTCACCCAACAAAAATAATAAAGAGCAGCGCTACAATAAATTTTCTGTGAAAAATTTTGGCAATTTGGCTCCAAGATGGATACGGGTTTATTTCCTCGAATACTTCTCACTTGGCGCTCTACCAACGACTTCATGGTCCAGTAACGTTATTCATACAGTACTGTACGTACTTCAATCTGTCTGTGAGTAGAACGGTATCTACATATAATCTACCATTTGTTGAGATCAGTTAATAAACTGGCATTGAAGAGGTTTCCTTAATATTAAATTATACTCATTATTTCCTATTTTTGGCACTAGTCCGACTTCATAACTGTGTGCGAGTAACCAAACGGTGCTCTGGCACCTTGCAAGATGATCAACATTTACATATTGCAATTGTTATACCACTATCCCTATAATAATAATAATAATTTTTATTATTAAAACAAAATTCGTTAAGCATACCTTCACTCATGATTAACTCACGTGAAACCAAATAAACAATTTCGTTTATAAATAGTTTTAAAAGGTTTTGGATGGATGGCATTCATGTAACAAAAGAGAACCTCTCCCTTTAAAATGCATTGAAACAATGTATTTTGTGTTTAGCACTCCAGTGTACAATTTAAAGGTGGAGATAAGGAATATGCTACAACACCAGTTTCGAAAAATTCAGACAAAATCCAACAACCTATATACTAAGAATTCGGGCTATAGCCTTCATCAGTAGAGGGACGGCTATACAGAGATGAAATTAGCTCCTTCAGCATCAAAACACGTGGTTAAGTATTGCGAAGTATGATGAGCTTTAAACATTAAAAACTTTTGCTTCATTAAAGACCACAGTTGACGATGGAGTATTTTATATAATATCGTTCCAAGACTTTTCCACAAAAATTCCAAAAATCTCAGCATATTAAATCTATAATCTAAGAGATATATATATATATAGTGCCACACTGGAGAAATCTTTTTATTAAATTTACTTTTCTCTTTCAAAGATAAACAATCCATCACTTTTTTTATCTTCCAAGAGAAAATATTTGGACGTCGTGGCCACATTTCTTTTTTTTACGCATTCTGGATTATTGTGGTGTGTAATTAGGTGGATATGTAAATTTGACAAAGTTTGATTGGAAGTATATTGTGAGGCGCAGATTTATCAAAATTTAAGTTGAGAGATATTTCCAATTAGTAAACAGTTCCTATGTAGAGAGATGACAGTCCTAGAAACTGTGAGAGGTATGGAACGGTTTCACAAGTTGGGGAAATAATCAACAGAGAATGTATCTACTAGCTTGCACCACGTTGACGAGGGCCAACAGCCCGACACGCGTACGTGGTTAGCTTTTCTTGATTAATCAAAAATGGGTATTTGGCCAATTCTGGAATAATTTTAAATAAACGAGTATAGTTGTTTTTCAGACACAAAAAGCTTTATTAAGACACACAGGTCTTACAGAGGATTCTCCTTGGGGTTACAAGACGAAGAAACCTATGAAAGTAGGAAATATACAAAGGGGTAAAAATGGGGAAAGATTATATACACATGATAAATAGAATAGTTGATATTTATTCCTATAGATGGCGCAAGCCATCAGCAACTTTCAGTTGCACGATAAGGAGATGCCTTTTTCTTAATTTATGAACCTTATCCCAGTACAATATCCCATTTGTACTCTTTTTTCATATGTACACTAGAGTTTCCCATAAGAGACCATAGCCTATAAACATGATTAAACCCTGTCTCTGCTGGAAGTGGCCTCTTATCGGAGTTTTTTTTTATGTCAGGTCATGTCATGAAAAGTTTTTCCAACCGAAATAAAATTTCTGATTAGAGACAATTTATAAGGAGAGAACAGGTTAAAGCAATATTTAGACTACACACACACAAAGTATTTATAAAGACACCAGTCAGATTCCCATTGCCGGCTTTCAACGATATCCTCACGATGATCAATCACCATCATGTATATCTCAACTATGGTGTCTCATGGCAGAAATTACTGTATCTCTCTAGTATAGGGAGGAGGATGAATAGAGACAACCTCCATGAGAGCGCACGTTAAACCAATATTTAGGCTACACACACACAGTATTTATAAAGACACCAGTCAGATTGTCCTCTCTCATTGCCGGCTTACAACGATATCCTCACAATCACCATCATGTATATCTAAACTATGGCATTCCCATAGCAGAATCTACTGTATCTAGTAGAGAGAGAGAGAGAATATTTTCTATTAAAAAACAATAATAAACATTAAGAGGAGCCTCTTGTGTAAATTTCTTTAATACCGCAAGCTCTCGAACAAAACGTTCAAGTACGGTTTTACTATCCACGCCCGTTGAAGAACGTTGTGTTCGAGAGCTTGCGGTTTAAAGAAATTTACACAAGAGGCTCCTCTTAATGTTTATTATTGTTTTTTAATGATCGTGATTTAAAGAGTTTTAATCCTACAATATTTTCTATATATAAAAAGTTTTTTTCTCATATTTCTTTACTTTATAATAGCAACTTGATATATAAAAAACCAAGTCAATATTCCAATAGTGTCTAAGAGTAGACTCTACTGTATCTAGTATAGAGAACAGTTTCTATAAAAAAAAGGTATTCTCGTAGATATTTCTTTACTTAAGATAAAAAAAAAGACTTATCCTGACCACGAGCACATGAGCTTTTTAGATAACAGAGCGCCATCTAATAGCAGTTCGATGTATAAAAAGGAGTCAATATTTCAATGATCTCTCATGGCAGACTCTACTGTATCTAGTATAGGAAGAAAATTTTCTATAAAATAGGTATTTTTGTAGATGTTTCTTTACTTATAAATAGCAGTTCGATGTATAAAAAATCGAGTCAATATTTCGATGATCTCTCATGAAAGACTCTACTGTATCTAGTATAGGGAGAAAATATTCTGTAAAATAGGTATTCTAGTAGGTATTTCTTTTTTAATTGTATTCTTAATTGTACAGTCCTTGATGCAGAGAGGAAGGCCCTATATCAACAAATTAAATGTACCAACACTTCACCCTACGTATTGCTTTCAAAAATATCAGCAAACAAATCTAAGGCAATAGTTTATTATAATTTTTTTAGATCATCATTATGTAAGGACCAGTCAACAAGTGAATGACTTTGAGACGAAGAGTAAAGCTAGTTCAATTTCTATGTAAATAACACAAGATGATTATTACCTTACCCAATTGGGAGAATCTGTATGGGACAAGTCCCTAATAAAGGCTTTTGTGTGTGTATTTCTTTACTTATTAATAGCAGTTCTGTGTATAAGAAAATCGAGTGTATATTCCAGACTAGCCAAAGAGGTAACCAATGTCAGGAACTCACCGAGGACGAAGCCGTCCTTGCTCCATTGCACCCGACCAGCCTGGTTGCCCACGTGGCATGGCAGCACCACCGTGTGCCCTTCTACCACCGTCACGTTGCGGGGCTTCACCAGGAAGAACTGGGCGGCAGCTACGGGACTCCAACCTGCACCAGACAGTGGAGTTTAGACACGTGTGGATTGCTGCAATCTTACAACTTGGATAGGTCATGATAATCAATGATGTTTACTGACACCTCAATAATATTAAAGTTTCTTCTAACCAACTTATCAATTTAATGGATTAATACGAATTACTGATTCCAACACTCGTGGACAAAACTTAAGAAAGTTTTATATTTTGATATAACCGGTGGTCTATTGTATAGACCAGGATCCTACAACGGTAGAACAAGTGAAGAGAGAAACGTAGACAACTACCCTCATAGACAAAACTTAAGAAAGTTTCATAGTTTGATATAACTGGTCGTCTATTTGTTTCGAAACAGAGGTAATTTTGTTTACACCTAGTTAACTCATGTGTCTTCAATAAAGGTCACTGTAATATCTTTCAGAGTTATTGTCTGAATCCCGATATACATGCTAAAAGGCACAACTTCCTTAAATTTTGTCCATGAGTGTATATTGGTTATCTCGTGTGTCTTCAATAAAGGTCACTGTAATATCTTTCAGAGTTATTGTCTGAATCCCGATATACATGCTAAAAGGCACAACTTCCTTAAATTTTGTCCATGAGTGTATATTGGTTATCTCGTGTATCTTCAATAAAGGTCACTGTAATATCTTTCAGAGTTCTTGTCTCAATCCTGATATACATGCTAAAAGGCACAACTTCCTTAAATTTTGTCCATGAGTGTATATTGGTTATCTCGTGTGTCTTCAATAAAGGTCACTGTAATATCTTTCAGAGTTATTGTCTGAAATCCGATATACATGCTGAAAGGTACAACTTCCTTAATATTTGTCCATGAGTGTATATTGGTTATCTCGTGTATCTTCAATAAAGGTCACTGTAATATCTTTCAGAGTTATTGTCTGAATCCTGATATACATGCTAAAAGGCACAACTTCCTTAAATTTTGTCCATGAGTGTATATTGGTTATCTCGTGTGTCTTCAATAAAGGTCGCTGTAATATCTTTCAGAGTTATTGTCTGAAATCCGATATACATGCTGAAAGGTACAACTTCCTTAATATTTGTCCATGAGTGTATATTGGTTATCTCGTGTATCTTCAATAAAGGTCACTGTAATATCTTTCAGAGTTATTGTCTGAATCCTGATATACATGCTAAAAGGCACAACTTCCTTAAATTTTGTCCATGAGTGTATATTGGTTATCTCGTGTGTCTTCAATAAAGGTCGCTGTAATATCTTTCAGAGTTATTGTCTGAAATCCGATATACATGCTGAAAGGTACAACTTCCTTAATATTTGTCCATGAGTGTATATTGGTTATCTCGTGTATCTTCAATAAAGGTCACTGTAATATCTTTCAGAGTTATTGTCTGAATCCTGATATACATGCTGAAATTTACAACTTCCTCAAGTTTTGTCTCCATGAGTGTAGATGTGTAGACACAAATGACGAGGTGTTAGCTGTAGAGACCAAATGTCTTGTTGAAATACCAAGAAAACAGAAACTGGACT
Source organism: Cordylochernes scorpioides (assembly GCA_030710605.1). NCBI lineage: Eukaryota > Metazoa > Arthropoda > Arachnida > Pseudoscorpiones > Chernetidae > Cordylochernes > Cordylochernes scorpioides. The sequence goes on from CP092884.1 coordinate 59,168,086, forward strand.
GGAAAGGCTGTGTGGTAAGATATGATAGCTCACTGACAAGATTGATCGAAGCACATATAGAAGACAGTAAAAGACCAGGATCCTTATTATTAAAAAGAAACACAATGACAATAAATATTTATTTGTTATAAAAATAATAAATTCATATCTATTTATACGACTTCCCTAATCTTCCAATCAGTGAATAAAATTTAGAAGGCAAAATAGTAAACTTAAGAAATAAAAGGAATTTCCTGATCGTTCAACTGAAAGTTGCTGATGGCTTGCGCCATCTATCGGAATAAATATAAACTAATTGTTAATTATTCCATTGGTTTCTTAATGTATCCACCTGATCCAAGTACAAATTGACTTTTATACTATTTTTCAAAATAGTTAGCGCGCGTTATGTATATATATTTTTACATTAAAGAAGTGCATTTAATGAACCGATTTTATTTTATTATTACAGAAGCACGAAGTCTATCAGACTATTGTGCTATATTAGAATTATTTACATATATATCTTTAATTATTTACACGATGAATTAGTAGTGATTTATAAATCTGTGTAAAAATAGCTCTAAACTTGTCAAAGTGTTCATAGGATTGAGTATATACGGAATATATATCAACAATGAAAAAGAACAGTATGTTACAATTCGAATAAACTGTGGAAACAACAGTCCTAGGGAATCGTTTAAGGCATCACTACACACATGTCCAGGAATGTCATCTGGTGGAAGAATATGAAAATCCCTAGGAAGACAAGCAGTGATCTATGGGTCCCCTAAGCCCCCCAGTATTTAGAGGGGTGTCCTGCAAAGCCCCTGCCGACCATATTTCAGGGGAGACGTAAATTTTACTTGCCAACTTTGCTCCACAATTTGGCGAAAATTCTAAGGAATTTTCTGACTTCTCTTTGTGTATGATCAACCTAACCTCACATGGGGAGGATTGTGTGCTTATAGAAGTAATATAGAGTTGTTTATAAATAGCGTAAATTACTCTTAGTTATGTAAATTTGTACTCTTATTTTGGGGTTTGCCACGACATGTGTTTTGTGAAGTAAAACAATATATTCCCATCCCTGGACACTTTTATTTTTCCTTTTATCATTACTCTTCACAATTCATCCTTTCATACCTCATCACTAAGGTTAGAAATAATTGTTATTTCTCCTTTAAATAAATTTTGGTTTTTTTCGTTCAAAAGAAACACATGCGGGATGGTTTTCAAATGTTGTTTTACAATCACAAGCCGCATTATATTATATTGTATTATAAAACAATAGATATATATTTGAAAATATCATTTAAACCTATTTAGATATAATGAGTATTCTTACCATTTAATTAATTAAAAAATAAAATAACAGTTTAATATTTTTATTATCTTAAACAATTGTAGAGAAAGAGAAATATAGTACAAGGTCACACACACACACAGAATGGTGGAAGTAAACATTTTTGAAAATAATTATAAATAAAAGATAAATAGAGTACAAGGTCAGTTTGATGGAAGTAAAAAAAAATCATAATTATAAATAATAAAAATCAAATCTTAATATTTTATATACGTTTCTTTACTACTATACGTGTTGTGAATAAGAGAGAATAGAAAGATAAATAATTGAGAAAATAATAAAATAAACAAATGAATAAATTTAAATAATTTTTGTATATAACTATAGTTCTTACAGTAGCGATAGGCAGGTGGTATTTCGGAGGTAATAATCGACAGGATTCGATGATTTTAATATACTAGCCGAATGGCCCGGGCAACGCCCGGGTTTTACCCGATTAAATGCTTTTATTCAAATACTATTTGTTACAATTATAAATTGGCGCCGTGGATGTCATCCTTGTATAATATATAAATGAGTTTTAAAAATTGTAAAAAAAAAAAAAATGCATCGGCCGGGAAACGAACCTGGGCCACCCGCGTGGCAGGCGAGCATTTTACCACTGAACTACCGATGCTTATAAGAAATGGCCATATTTGGGTATTTATTCCATTCACAAAAACAAACGGTGACAGAATTAAGAATTGATTGATGACTCTGATACTTGTATATATTATGAGGCTTTATTTTCTATGATAAATTATGCATAATTAGAAATCTATTAGAATCCAGTAAATAACACTAAATTCAAATAGATATACTGATTTATTTTATCATGGAATACTTGGTACCTATGCACACAATTATCTACACACACCGGGTATAGCATTTTTTTATTTATTTACTATAGTATTAAATAAATAAATCATATATCTACCCAGTGTGTAGATAATTGTGGTAAGATATTCCGTGGTAAATAATCAGAATTTAGTGTTATTTACTGGAATTATACAGTACATAAAAATACGCGTTAGTTTTTGTAAATATTTCTGGTGGAATAAAGTCGATATTATAGTAAGCCCGTTGAAGAGCGATTAACGCTTGAAAGCTAGCGTTTTTTAAATAAAAAAGATACTCATTGTGAGAATATATTTGTAATTTTAATACTTTTTCATAATTTTATCATGAATAAAGAAATTAATGTAAAAATATAAATATTTGGTTAATACAATGGTTAGAATACAAGGAATAACGTCCAATCTAATTAATTATATAAAACACTGAATAAACGCATATGCAATTAGTGTATCATATATACATGTATTCACCTCATAATCAATAATGTAAACTTATCTTACTCATTATGTTTCTCATTTCCTCTTCATTATTTTTTATTTTTATATAAAATCAGAGTAAGCATGTTTCTCTATTAAATATATATTTGCATATATTCCTCTTTTCAAATTATTTCCAACAATATAAAAAAAAAATCCCTTATTATCAATACTACATTTTTTTACTTAAAACAAATATAAAAGATAGTAGAAAATAATTCTATACACAGCAAATAACTTCTAATTAATCATAGGTAACACTGAACAGATGGTATTAGTGTTGCTAGTTAAAACCAACTTGTAAATAAAAAAGCGGCAATAAAGTTTTACCAAGGAATAGGTAAGTATTGAGGACTGAAGTGCTGAGTCTTTCTCTCATACCCTACACCGCTCACGTTCCACAAAATCTTTCCACTTTCTTTGATCAGCCGTCCGTTCACTTTAAAAGCTCCGACAATAAAAAGTCACTAGATCGGCGATTTCCTTCAATAATTGATGCGCTAGGGAAGTCCGAAATTCCTCAATAATTCATTACTCGATAATACAATTTGATTAGTTGTATTGTATTACCTTTGTAATCTTATATGCAGTATGTATATATGTATATATATATATATATATATATATGTAGTAACTCTTTTTGTTTTTATTATTCCATGAACCGTGAATCCAAAGGAGTATTTCATCAAATAAATATAGATTGGGTGTTTTAATTTTAAATGTTTTCTCTCTCTATCTCTGTTAGAAAAACTTTTTTTTTTTCAAGTTTGAATAACGCTATTGTTTACATGTTCCGCACTAAATTGGTTCCATATTGTAGCATATAGTTGTTTCTTTGGCCAAGTTGTTATGCTTTAACTATGTTTGCAAAAGTCTAACCACACTAGAGACTTATGAAACGTATGGGTCTATAAAGGCAAAAATTCATCTCTCCTGTCAAAATAGAAATAAAACCTGTTTTCGCCTTTATAGATCAATATACCCTCCCGACAAAATATGCAAATCAAAAATCCCCTTGTATGACATGACCAGTTGGAAAATCCTGAAGGGTAATGTTGCTTGACGACAATTAACAATTTGAACAATTGTAATGACTTCTAACTCAATGGTTAAAGAAATGATAAATAAAAGATGATGAAGGGAAATATACAGTTATGTATGTATACAACGTTGTTATCGAAACGTCACACACTATTTATTTGGATTTGGTATTATTATCTTGTGTTTATAATCTACAATCCAAATTGTTTCTTATCTTGGCTTGATTGTTTTTATATAATTTTTCCTGTATATAAATATCATATTAACATTAAGGTACTATTGCTGTTTCTTCTGCATGTTTCCCGAATTTCTGTTTGGAGAATATGTATAGGACTAAAAGGCCTTAATAAAGCTTTTTGTTATGCCTTATTTACAGTATCTACCCAATATAACCTGGTGTATATATATGATATAACGCTTCGTTTTCATCAGATTTCAGAACACAAAGGAAGAAGAGCGAGGTGAGGAAAGTTTTAAAAAAGTGCTAACTGATCCGACAGAGTGTAAACCCAATTTTTGATCAGTTTGGAGCCTATCTGACTGAGAATTTCACCATCCATCACAGTCGAGGGACAAAAAAAAAACATTTTCCAGGCTAAATGAAGCATGAAGGGGTGAATAAAACATCTCCACTGCGCGAAACAGAAAAAAAATCACATTAATTACTTTGGAACCAGCCAACCGCAGTCCTTACTTCCCTTTCAACTGGAAATTGAAACAAAGCCAGCTATGCAAATCTCTCGCCTAACTTATTGGCATATAACCCCCACACAGTTTTAATACTACAACAATAATATGTATATTAATATTAAAGATTTCATATAAAATTGTGTAATACGTTTAAAAACTACTAATTTCTCAAAACGATTATCATTTTTTTTTTAAATGCTAGGTTTTAATCGTTAATCACTATTGGTTAGAAACAGTCGATGTTTTTAATTAAGCCTGTTGAAGAAGGATTATCGCCTGAAAGCTTGCAATTTAAAAGAAACTAATTGTAAGTAATATTTGTAGTTTGTAAACACACTATACTACTACTATTGGATTTTTCCTCGTTATTTAAATTCAATTATTATATTGCCACGTGGACAAACTTCAGGATGGCGCAGTAATTTATTTAAGACATGAACAAACTTACTTGATAAAATATAAGCTAAAAAATGAAGGAGTTCTAAAGAGTAGCATAATATAAACAATAAAATGGATAATATGTTAATAAAATAATAAATACTAGGTTACAATATATAAAAGAAAAATACCTACTAAGGGAAGAGATTAAAGAAACTTAACTCTGCAAATTTATTTTATTTATATAATTTTACTAAAGAGATTATAATATTAATGGTGGGTAGAAGTAGGCGACTGCTTTTTAAACATGTCTACACATGTGAAAATCAGTTCGACTTTGCACTTACAAATATGCTAGAGCCCCGTTTGGTTACTTCCATTCTCTGGTGGGGTTGGACTTTTTCAAGAATTGGGAGCCATTAGAGCATTTTTTTTTATCAGAAAAAAAGTGCCCAATACGGGAATCGAACCCGGGTCGTAGCGGTCGCAAACCAACGGTTTATACTATCCTTCTACCGACCCCCCAGATTATAATATAAGTATTACATATTTGCATAATACATTCCTCTGAAGAAGAATGACAGCGAGTGACTGAAACGTCGAAAATAAAATAATTAATTGATGTAGTTATATTTCACAAACCAATTCCCAACAAACAAATTATCTTCAAATAATTGTTTAAAAAAAAAAATCTAAATCTACTTTTTATTTATTTATCTCAATTCAAAGCTCTATGTCCACCTAAGGACACTTGCGCTGTCATACATGTATGTCTTTACATTTGTCTATACATATATATACAGTATATCTACTCTTGTCACCTTAATCGGACAACAAGCCAATATCCAATGATGGTAGTACTATGTACCCTATGGGGGACATCATAAAATTACATTTTTATTAACTCTAAACCATCTTAATGACTACAAGTTATGTTAAAAAAAGGTAATCCAATCATTAACTAATTAGGTAATAAACCCTAAAGGTAATAAATTAGCCAGAGATGAGGCTCATAATTTCCTTTATTAGAAATTTTCCATAATTCTCCATCAAATCCTGGAAAGTTAACATTACTGATGGGCAAAATAGAGTCGAGAAGTGATGGCTAAGTCATCAGTATCTATTATAACGTGCTATGGGTTTATTTAGAATAATTTATAACAACCCCATCTACTTATATAATTGCCTTATTCTGTCTGTGTGAAGTTCACTGTGTGAAGTTCACGGATAGATTTTGGTCAGAATGGATAAAATAAAAAAAAGTGTCAAGGGATGGGAATCGAACCCACGACCTTCCGCTTACCGGGCAGATGCCATGACCACTAGGCCACATGACCACAATTTATAATTGTAACAAATAGTATTTGAATCAAAACATTCAATCGGGTAAAACACGGGCGTTGCCCGGGTCATTCGGCTAGTATGAAATAATATATCATTATTAATAAGACTGAATTAAGAGAGGATATATATTGATGAAGAACATTCTGAAGGATTAAATAGATGGATAGAGAATGGTAGGAAGGAAGGAAGAAGAACTGGAGTATTTCTTCCTCATAATTTCATACATATTGTAATTTGATGAAAGGATCATATTCATTAGGAAAAACAATGACTTTCCCTATAGAAAAATGCATAAAAACATTTTGTTGATATTCTCTTCACAGAACTGGCAAATTTGCATAAGATAATATGCAAAAATACCAGGGATGGGAGATACAGAAAAGTACGACAACCTTGACTGAATTTTTCATATTTATTATCATTATTGTAGATTGGCTTATTAAACCCTTTATAAGTAAAGGTCAAAATGTATTGTTATCTGACATTTCGGTGACCTTGTCGTCTTTATTTAGTTGGAAAAGTCTGATTTCATCGATAAACCACTTTGAAAAAGGACGACAGTGAATCGACGAAACTTCATTTAATAATAAATTTTGAAGGTTGATCTGTAAAATTAATACGATATTTTTAACATGCTTCAGGAATTTTGTTGATAGCGTTTGCAGAGTGTGAACAGATTTATAAAGCAGTATGCCAGACCACCCTTTTTGACAAATTCAGCCAAGGTTGTCGTACTTTTCTGTATCTCCCATCCCTGGTATTTTTGCATATTCTCTTATGCAAATCATGCAGTTCTGCGAAGAAAATAGCAACAAAATGTATTGTTTTGATGCATTTTTCTATAGGGAAAGTCATTGTTTTCGCTAATGAATAACATCCTTTTTCTCAAATGATGAGGAAGAAATACTCTAATTCTTCTTCTTCCTTCCTTCCTACCATTCTCTTTCCATCCATTTCATCCTCCAGAACTTACTTCATCAATCCAATTCCATCTTAATATATTTTTTCTCATCTAATTCTTCTTTTTTCTGGTGACCTTCAACAGGCTTCATTCCTACTCCAATCTTTTTCTTCAATTTCTGTTCCTTTCAACCCATTTTTCCCACATCTCTCAACTACTCTATTTACATATTGTACGCTTTATTTGCATAGTTAACAATAAATGGCAACTATGAGGTAAACATAGGTCTTACGACTAAATTTACACCTTTGCAGTAACTATGCAATTATGTTTTTTTCTTTGCGACGAATGATGAGAAGGCATCAGTGATTCCATCCGAAACGTCTAACATTTTATTATTCTATTTAGTAGCTATAAGAGTGGTGTGATGAATGGTGATGATAAGAAATAGGGAGGGAAAAAGGTCTCAGGGGAGTAGAAAGGCTGACCAAGTCCGGTGCCCTAACCTGATTGGGCAGAATATTAAATAGATGTCGCCCAAATCGATTCCCGCCTAAAATATCGTCTGGTCATTGTCGTCTGCTGCTTCTACTTTATCTTCGTTAGCTCCCCACGTAATTATTACATAACTAATTAGATGAAGTTCATCTTGTCACAGTCTTTCTTTATCTCTATTCGCTATTTATTCGCAACATGATGATTTGATGATGATGATGATATAAACCTTCGCATTTTCGACAGTCACGATGCGAGATTGAGTTCTTTAAATAGTTTCAGCCTGGTAGCGTTTATTTATAATCCTGATGAAAAGGTGGATTATATTGGTCGAAATGTAAAGGTAAATAAAATATTTACTTCTCTCATGGCATCAATTTTCTACTAAAATAAATAACACTGTGCTTGTTTTTAGCGACATATATATGTCCATCTATATATATATATTCCAGAAAAAAATATTGATTATATTCATTTAGATTGAATATAATCAATAAAAAGTTATAATTCGATTTGATATATAAAAAGTTTATTCAAAACAAACTCAAAATTTCGAAAGGCCCGAAAGTCTCTCTTTTTCAATCTATTTTCGCGATTTGAATGTGCGTCGTGAAAAATAAAAGAATGAAGTTTAGCTTCTCAAATATTGCGTTCATTTTTTGCTTTAAATATATTTTTTTAATCTATCGAATCCAAAAAAATACGCCTTATTATCATATATTAATTACATAACGGGTAAGAAGATATATTTACATATCTACCAACAAATGTGTTGGTGGAAAGGAATAAGTTGGAAGGAGGATGGATTAGAGAGGGAGAGAGTCAATTAATTTCCATTCAGCATACTTACGACACTTTTGTACATTTAAATTGCAAATTAAAAGTAAGTGTTCCCCCTTTACATACTTGAAATAATTACAAATTTAGGTCCCTCGTGCTTTAATAGAAATTATTAATTACAGGAGTTTTTCGGCGGTGTTCTTTACAACTCGTACGTGGAATTTTATGGCGGTAATGGAGTCATTGAAACAGTTGCATAAAACAAACAGAATAGAATGATTTTGTTTTCCCGCCTAAAATATCGTCTGGTTATTGTCGTCTGCTGTTTCTACTTTATCTTCATTATATAACACCACGTAATTATTACATATTTATACATATTTTAATTGAATTATTTAATGTACGTTACATGTTTTTTGCTTTAGTGTACCTCTAATTATTTAGGTCGCTGATAGGGTATTAGTTGTTTGATTCTGATAATATGGAAATTAGGAAGATCTTCCACGCATCCAACTTACATACACGACTCCCAAAACATATGAAAACGCTCGTTTCTGATTGGCTCCCTAACTGTTAGCAATGAAGGAGAGGACCCAAACGGATTATCTATCAAAATATTCAAAATTCTCATCTATACAAGTGGAAAAGTCAAATACAAACGCACACAAGACATCTGGTAGATAAAAACTGGCGAAACCGCTGGAAAGGCTCATCATTGATAAGCCAGGCCTTCTAATTATTTTTTGGAGAGTTACACGAAAGAGTTTTTAATCAAATATCCTTAGCGATCAGATGGCCAGGAATGATAGTCATTAACGGCCTTGTCTCCCGAAAAAGAAGGTCATAGCCAAGATAAAAAGTTCCAGCGTATGGCACAACTGACAGGTTGCGATATAAAAATAACTATTTTTAAAACCTCAGCTATGTTGTGGTACAAGCAATATAAATAGTGGTATACCGATGCAAATCCAATAGATATGCAATTAGGTATAGATAGGTAAATAAGGGGGGCGTTATTATAACACCTTATTTGCATATTTTGTTATAATTTGAAAATTATCATCAAAGGATAAATTTTCAATTATTATAGGAGTCAATACAGGGATAATAGAGTTTTACGTAGTATTAGAAACGTATTCACAACTTATTTCCAACTTGGTCTCTCTCAGAAGGCCATTATGCAAATAAAATGTGAGCATGATATGACAACAATACGACACGCCATGCCCACACCGCGTGACCAGGACAGATGTCAGCGCTACGGTGGGTGAACTTCACTCTCCACACCATTCACATGGCATAGTACGCTTCTTTAATTAAATACCAACCTCTAATTGGCGTACGTCATATATATATATACATATATGTAAATATGTATATATGTTATTTATGGCGTCAGAATGGTTAGAAGGCAGCTACGGCACAGTCCTAATATAAACGGGGGAATCGCTCCATTTAATTCAATTAACACGATTTTAAATCATAATTTAACGCCATAATTAAATTCTCTACCAAAACCCGGTAGGTTTGTTAAATTGGACGAGCTAAAGAGGGTAAGCCAATTAGGCTCATTTCACATCAGTAATTGGACCACGATAGTTGCTGTGTAGACGACCGAGATATTGGGTAGATGTAGGCAACGGCTGTGGTAGCTACACCATACAAAGATCGGCACAACGTCTGAAATATTGGTCGAGTAGCACGTATTTATGGCAATGAAGTCTTTCAAATGTGAAGATCTTATCGCAGATGTGCATAAAACGTTCCACAGTGCATTAACCCATCATTAAATGCATTAAGTAATGCATTTCTTTGATATTTTCTTATCTGAAGGTAGTTTCTAATCAATAAATAAAACACAAATAGTTTTGCGAACTTAAAAAAAAGCCTATCACAAAGCTGTGAGTATTTACCATTGAAGAACCAATAAAGACAGTAAAAAGTAGCTTTCATGACAGAGAAAACAGCAAAAGTTGTTTCAAATCCTATAGAAATAACGCAAGTTTCTAAAAAAAGAAGAAGAAGGGAGGTATCTTCCACGTGGTGCCGTGTGTACGCATGGCAACCACACAGGATGTAAATAATTATTGTGGCCGCATGAATCACGCTGCAGCAACAGACCAGCTTGTTGAGGAGGCATGGACAATGGGCGAGTGGAGGAGCCACTGCCGCAGGGAACGACGGCGGCAGAGCGGTATTTCAGGTTTGGAGAGTCAGCCCGGGGGTAGACGCTTCCACTGCGCCGGATTCTTTCCCACACTCCTCCCCGATAGCTCCGCAATTAATTTGCATACCTCGGTATTTAGATCTTTTATATGAATATATATGTATTCATTGTACATCTAGCTATATTGATATAATTTAGTGTTTTAATTATTTGTTTGTTTTTCAACATAGAGAAGTGTTTTACCCTTGAGACACTAAATATAATGAATAAATTATTATTATCATTATTTCTGCGATAGAATTGAGCCACTAACTTTACCAGCTAAACACCTCTTTGGAAAATTCTGAAGATTCCATGAATTCCCTGCGAATCAGTTGAATATGTAAAAAGGGTGAATAAAGTTACATAATTTTACAGAATGTTTGCGTGTGTGTGATAGAATTGGCCTGGCTACTTTGACCAGCTAAACATCTCTTTGGAAAATTCAGAAAATTTAGTGGATTCCTTGTAGATCTAATAAAACCAAAGCCTACACTCTGACTGACGATGGCCATTAGCCCGAAACCATGGTCTCTAGGTGGGCTTTCTAAATTTGCCGAAGCTAGTGTTAGGGCTTTTTCACTGGCAAAGACGGTCAATAGATGGCCCATAGTTTTTGTGTCTATAGGATAGGTAACTGCTCTCTTTTAAGAATTATTCACCATAAAACTCGTTTTTTAATAAGCCACCTAGGTCAGTATTGGCGATATATTTGCATACCCCCTAACTAAAAACGTTGTATAGGTACTGCAATGTCAATACCACCATTTTCCATATTTACATATACCTATCACGTTAAAACATTGAATGATGTCTAAATTTAGCTATAAAATAACAGTTTGAAGTTTCCCCCATTCAATTAGAAGAAATTCTATATATAAAAAAAAAACAATATGAATCATATATTATTTTAATGTAATTTTTACCGTATGCAATATAACATTTCCATTCTACCATGTTGTTAAAAAAAAACAATAAATCGATAATTCTTTAATGTGCCATTGCCGTGCGACTAGCAATCGTTTATTGAACTATCGCATTAGCTGGAAATTCAATAAATTGTTGTTGCTGTATCCAAGTTTATAACACACCTGTATGCAACTGCATATGTAAATATATAGAGAGGTAACTATATTAAGTTAAACATATCTGTAGGAAATTTTATTTGAAATCATATATGTAACTGCATTTGGAAACTTCATATATAACTATGTAACTATATGGACAACTTTTACATATGCAAATATAACAAGAGGAATCGCCGGATATCATTTCTAAGAAGAGACCAAGGGTAAAACTCGTCGCTTTTACCTTTCGTCTCTTATTGGCATATGTAAATATATAGGTAACTATATACATGTACCGTATTGAGTCAACCACATATAGGCAATTATATTTGAAGCCATATATATGTAACTGTATATGCAATATATGCAACAAAAAAGCAACAAACAAATATATTGATAAGTATGTAGAAAGTAACTATATATGCAACTATATATGGAACTATGTGGGAAATCACTTATACAATACTAGATTCTCCTACTAGAATCATCGCCATTACAAGACACACAAAAACTAATCGGTTATAAATTCCAGTTTTTAAAAATACATTAGTTTTATCCTGTTGCATATTAACAGAATGTCTTCAGCCAATCCTGGGACTCGATGAAATGTCTGAAGATGGGAATGAAATTGACAATTTATAAATTACAATGGACTTATTCCGTTTTATAAATTCCGCTAGCTATTACATTGAAATAAATGATATGCTTGTTAATTCTGCTTTGTAAACAAGTCTTTGAAAATATCTAACAATTCAATTGTAATGAAGGTAAAGTTATTCCGTATTTTAATTATCAAATGCCATAAAAGGAAATAATTACAATATACAAATATGCATAAGGCTATATAAGCTTCAGCTGGTTGTGATTATTGCCTCTTTCTGTGGAGAAATTTGGATAGAAATCAATTCAACATGGTTTGATTGCTTACAGTAGAATGGTGTATAGTTTCAAACTAGTGAATTTTGTGAAATAAACAATATGCAGAGAGATGGATTTTTTTTTTGTATTTTCCCTATTATACGTGATACAGGCCATGATAATCATGGTGGGTAGTTATAAACTGCTTTTACTGTAAGTGCATTACATGTGAAAAGCTGTTCGACTTTTGCACTTACAAATGTGTCAGAGTCCCGTTTGGTTAGTGAGTATCTGATAGAGAGAGAAAGAGAGAGAGTAGAAAATAAAAAAGGAGCTATATATTCAGTAAATATAAGAGAGAGAAACAATGTGCCGTCTATTGAACGTCTCTGCAATCAGCAGACTCGGGCCAATCACAAAGCCACAACACTCACCTGAAGAAGACAGTTTCGGGGTATGTTATTAAGTTACACAATATTTAAAACTGCTTAACTTAAGCACCATCTATTGACCGTCTATGCAAATTGATGGACTCAGTTCAGTGACAACATCAGTGTGGGCAAACTCAGAAGGTTGACCTGGAGATAATGGTTTCGGGAAAATTGCCTTTGTCAGTACAAGGCAGACTTTGATGACGTCTTTAGAAATTTCCAAAGAGGAGCTTGTCAAGTAAGTTAAGTTAATTCCATGGCCAGAATATAGATGGTAAACTTAGAAGTTATGGTAGAGTTCGAGGAGGTATTGTCGTTGATTCTCTGTCCATTAGAGACTTCTTTAGACATTTGGGTAAAATTGTAATCCAACACACAAATCCAAGCAATAGAAGGTTTAAATCAGCTCACTTAACTAATATTAAACTGACGTCGTCTAAATTTGGAGGAGGCTAATGGGTTTGTCAGGTTCAGTTGTCACCTCGGAGCTCCATTAGATCTAACATGGAGGTTGTCACATAGTGTTGTGGCGGTACCATTGTTGTGACTTTGTTTGACCCAACTCGCTACTGCTATGTTTCCAGTACCTATATCGCCTGCCTACACTGTGTAGTTTACCCGTACAATACATATTTTACCTTTTTGAAATCCCATACATTATCTTGCTCAAATCAAGCAAATACGATGAATTTATAAATTTAAATGTCATCCATCGATAAAAATTTGTAACAATGGTTGTCACTAGTGTTGTGGCAATATTGTTGCAACTTTGTTTGACCCAACCCGCTACTGCCATGTTTCCAGTACCTATATCGCCTGCCTACACTGTGTAGTTTACCAGTACAATACATATTTTACCTTTTTGAAATCCCATACATTATCTTGCTCAAATCAAGCAAATACGATGAATTTATAAATTTAAATGTCATCCATCGATAAAAATTTGTAACAATGGTTGTCACTAAGTGTTGTGGCAGCATTGTTGCAACTTTGTTTGACCCAACCCGCTACTGCCATGTTTCCAGTACCTACGTGTAGACGCATCTCTATATTCTGTGTAGTTTACCAGTACAATATTTTACCTTTTTAAAATGTTTTTTTTTTAAATCCCATACATTATCTCTCTCAAATAAAGAAAATACGAAGATGAATTTATAAATTTAATTGTCATCTATCGGTAAAATTTAGAACAATTATTATTATTATTATTATTATTGGTAATGTGTGTTGCTTTTCATATACAGTTAAACCTGTCTATACCGCCCTCTCTATAGCGCCTAATTTTAAATACGTAGTACAATGCGATTTACATTAAAAGTGACCTGTCTATAGCACCCCATCTCTATAGCATCTTATTTTGGTGAGTCCCAAAAGGGAGTGCTATAGACAGGTTTAACTCTATATGTACTTGAAATATATATGCCAATAATATTATAATTGAATTAAATAAATAAATATAAATAAATATTTGCAGAGTTTCTTTATTAAGAAATTGGGAGGTATTTTTCATATTTATCATGAAATCATATCTCTACAGACCTTGCAGTGTGCATATAAAACAGCTCACCATCCTCTGCCTAACAAGTAGCAGCCTCCTTACGTTGGCCATGTGAGAATATTGATTAGATAGGTGGACAATGGTACAAAGTGTCTCTCGCGTGCGTCCACTCGGCAACAATGGATACACACGCACACTTTCTCTCTCCCCACGCGAGGGAGATATGCAAATAAGGTATCCTCCTCACATTCTCAGCTGTTGCGTCACCGCGCGCCTCGAGGTGTGAACTTTAAGCACTATGTCACCTGCTTGGAACACTTTGTCTGACTCTAGTGAAACAACGTTACCTCGATTATGCAAATTTACCAAGTACAGTACTTGCTTCCTACTGGACCGTGATAACTGGAAGACCATCAGAAATTAAAACCAACCGTGCGAATGTTCAAATACCCATCGATATAGAAAGATAGCATTACCTTGTAGTCGTACTCTTCATTTTTTTTGACTTGTAATATTTTAAAAGTGTCTAAAAATTATTTTTTATTAAATAATGAATATGCAAAATAATAATACTTCACGATGTTTTATTTTAAAATTAATAATAATTTGTATATTTTTGATAACTCTGTGACCTAAAAATATAGAAGTGATATGATACATAGTTAGTTCGTTGCTGGTAGATGTAAATATTAGCCATCATTTTAATTTATCAGTTTGTATTTTAAATAAAAAATAATTAATTTGATTTAAAAAAGGCTAAGGCTATTTCTTTAAAACATCTACCACAACCTCATGGACAAAACTTAAGGAAGTTGTACCTTTTAACATGTATATCGGGATTCAGACAATAACTCTGAAATATATTATAGTGAATTTCATTGTGAAGACACACGAGATAATCAAATGTAAACAAAATTGCCTCTGTCTCCTTCAAAAAAAAAAACAGACGACCGGCGATATCAAAGACTTTTCACTTCTTTAAGTTTTATCCATGAGGTTTTTTTCATTGTACTATTTAATTTGAAGAGAAGAACATTCCGATATAAAATTATGAAGAGATCAAATGTGCAAATAGGTAAACACGACGATACATATAAAAACCTATAGATATAATGTCAAACCAATTATAGCTCTATATGTACATATTCCCTATATAGGCATTAAAACAATGCATATTTAAAGGGAGAGGTGCCTCTTCTGATACATGAATTCCAACCACTCACAATTTTGTTTTAATTATTTTTATATCGCTAATCAATCAATGCCTTTATTAAGACCTTTATGTCTATATATATAAATATTTATCTATATAATGTATATGCATATAGTGACAATATGCAAATATATTATTTAAAATATCAGTATAAGTGGGTGAAAAAGCACCACTATGTAAATATTGAATTAGTTCAATAGAGTTAGTTACATAGTGGTGCTTTTTCATCCACTTATACTGACGTTTTAAATAATATATTTGCATATTGTAGCTATGTGCATATACATTGAATGAGCCCCATAGTTACATAGTGGGGCCACTTATATTGAGTTCAATTAATATGAGAATTAGAAGGAGATCAGCCAATAAATACTTTAGAACAGTGCTATTCCCACATATTTACTTAAAACATTTTTTTTAACTTCAAAATTAACGAGAGAGAGTTTAAGATATCAAGTTACATATCTAAGTCCTGAAGATGGGGCTGGTAGGTTTAATTTCCGCTCCATGTTATCTCGACAACAAAAACAAAAAGTAGGAACAATGAGCCCATGACGACAATGATTCCATTGTTGTATAATTAACATCAGCAATGACAATTTCGCGTGTCATCCTTGCGTCGTGAATAGACATGCAGACGACGCTCCCGGCGACAACTTGCCATGCCAGGGGAGGTTTGATTCCAAACACAAAAAGATAGAAATGTTGAGATCTCAAAATACGATATCGTTCATTTATTTACAGCAGAGAATGTAAAAAAAATTGAGAAAGATCTATACACATCTGAAATATATGTTATATTAAAATATTATTTTATTTAAAATTATATTTCATAGATTCAAATACTCTGTTAAATTGACGGCCAGAGGTCACGCTTCCCCTATAAAAACTCGTTGTTGTTGTTTCCCGATGGCCGACTCAAACCTTTTGTACATTATGTAAATACGTTTTTCATTTTTTTATTCTTACGCCTCAAGTCAGGCATACCTTTCTCAAATCATGTTTTCTATATATCCCATAAGCTCAATTAAAGCTATTTTTGATAACTAATGTCATTATAATCTTTTCCACGACTGCATACCAAAATCAAGCAACAGCTATAATAATTCTATATAAATAACAACCAAAATACAACAGAAATATCTTTTTTTTTTCTTTTCATAATATATATGTTGTTGCTTCCCGATGGCCGGCTCGGGTCTTTTTGTGAATTATGTAAATAAGTTTTCAATTATTTTATTCTTAAGTCAGGCATACCTTTCTCAAATTATGTTTTCTATATTCCATAAGCTCAATTAAAGCTGTTTCTGATCTTCACTATTTTTGTTATACTTTCAAGATGTTTAACCACGACTACATTACCATAGCATAATCCTCAAGAGAGATAATCAAAAATCAACAGAAATTTCATTATATTTTTGGATCAAAATATAATTTATTCACCAATATTTATGGATTGCTCAATTTTCAAAACAATATACGATTTAACACACAAAGAATGTAATATATTTTTCTCTCCCTTTCAATATCATAAATATTTAAAATATATAAATAATAATTGTATTTATCATTAATTTATAACGTGATAATTCTGTTGAAGGACTGATAAGTCCGAAAGCTTGAAAATGAAAAGTTGCACAAGAAACATAGCCCTGGAAGCTTCATTTATTGTATAAGGCATATATTTGGCATATACTACTTGTAGTTGTGTATGTAAACAAATGTACTATATGAACTCGTTGGCCAAATTAATACTAAAGATAACATTTTCCACATTCGTACAAGTCTCATCTACGTGTCGTACAGAGACGTCTACACGATGGACATCGTTTAACGAGCTCTTTGAGTCGTCAACATATAAACCTTCTACAGACAGTACTCAACGATAGCAGAAGAAAATAATTAGGCGGGAAATAAGACTACAGAGACGATTGGTTGACAACTGATCACTAGAATGGAGATATGGAAATACAGAGATCAGAAAATATTACGAAATATAGAGAATTAACAGTTATAATGGTCGTCAACATTCGTTAGACAGAGTATTGGAGCGACAACGTAAAAGTTGCTAACGTATCTGGAATGATGGTCCAAGTAAACAGAAGGCTGGGGTGAGAAGGCACAAAGGAGATTGCAAGTACAAAATGAAGCTACAACGTAAAGTTGGTTACTGATACGGAATGATCGTTCAAGGGAACAAAAGGCTGAGGTGATGAATAACAGGAGGCATAAGGGAATTGCCAAGTACAAAATGACGATACATAGTATGGTTGAAGACAGCTGACCACCTGAATGATCGTCCACGAGAACAAAAGGCTGAGGTGATGAAGACATAAGGCACAAGGCCAAGTACGATATACCGTATGGTTGAAGACGGCTAACATCTGGAATGGTCGTTCAAGGGAACAGAAGGCTGGAGTGATGAAAACATAAGGCACAAGGGAATTGCCAAGTACAAAATGACGATACACCGTATGGCTGAAGACAGCCAACCACTGGATGACTGTCCAAGGAAACAGAAGGCTGGGGTAAGAAATAACATAAAGGCAAAAGGGAATTGCCAAGTACAATACACCGTATGGTTGTGGACATCTGGAATGATTGTCTAAGGAAACAGAAGGCCGGAGTAATGAAAGGCACAAAGGAATTGCCCAGTATAAAATGACGATACACCGTATGGTTGAAGACAGCTAACCACTGGAATGATACACCGTTCAAGAGAAGGCTGGAGAGAAATAGTACGAAGTACGAAATGACGCTAAAACGTATAGTTGGTGACGTTTAACTAACCACTGGGATAATATTCGACCACTCGGGAAAAATGACGAGAAGAGGTCGTGGCGGCCATCTTGACACAGCGGACAGGTAGAGAAAGAAGAAGACGGTCGTTCATTCTTTGCAGCAGCACAATGGACTGTCGTTATTTTTATTGCGGGCTAATTATTTAGCGTTCATTGGAGCTGTGGGAATCCTCGTTAGCGACCGCTGTTCCATTCAATACGGGCTAGCTGGTCGACTCATTAAAGCTCAGCCAAGATTGGTTTCCGGTGAGGCAGAAAGTGGGATCATAGCACAGCTCTGGCGTGACGGAGGCACTTTTTTTCTCCCCTCCTGCTGCCTTTGTTCGCCGGAATTAAGGCAGGTTTACCAATAAATTGAGTTATTTGGGGGAAAACTTCTTAAAATAACTTTTTTTTTTCTTTTCTCTCGCGGTAAAAACTTGATAGAAGAGAGAGAGAGTGTTGGCCAGGAAAATGCGGCGTACGAGAAAGCGAAGTTTTTAATTGAAAGGTTGTTCTAAAATTAGGATGTGCCGTGGCAAAAAAAGAAAGTTTTCCCACCCAACTATTGTTGTCTGTATTACGTGTTAGTTTCTAAGAAAATAATTTATATATTTCGAAATATGAAGATATCTAATTGTGGCGTCATCACCAATTTGTATATCGAAATGTGTTGAATAATTAAGGAAAATATGGGACAAACTATGTAATTAAGAAATTGAATTTTTTTTAGCTTGAATTATTCTTTTATCAAAATAATTTATTTCTGTACTTACACTACATGGAAAATCAAAACAGACTAATACAATAGTAGAGCGGTTTGGTAGATATAACTGGCGTAATCGCTGAGAGGGTCTACCACTGATGAGCTAGTCTTCCTAATTCTGTCTCCAAAAGATAATAATTCGCGCTAACGCTATATATTTAATTTGCATAACTATTTTCTTTCTTATTGTTGTAAAATTGGAACAAAATTGAATCCACTAATGATTTAACGATATCAGAATATATCGTTAAATGTTGGAAATATTTTTATTTTATTTTCATTTAGTTTATAAGAACATTCAATATTAAACACTCAAGGATTTTTTCTAATGTACAACTGTCAGTATAGGACCTACATATACGTAAAAATGGTGTATTTTTTTTTCATTTAAGTAACCACTTAAGAGATACTATGGTAAAGTTGCATAGTGTAACCACACAACTAGGAGGACACGTTGTCAGACTGTCTCATCTAATTCACAATACGCCAATATTCTTTATTAGAAAACCAGACGTAGAATCCCCAATGCCTATTCTGGGATAGAGAAGCTTCAAATTGAAGTTCATTCTATAAAAAGAAAGAAAGAATGGCGGCAAATGTCCCAACATCCCTTGTGACATCTCATGTGACAAATCAACAGCTTCTCGCCCCGCCCTCCAGCCAACCTAATTCTTTGTTCTACTTAAGATACATTTTGACTAAAATGTGCCATTAAACACTAGACAAATGACCTGGCTTCGCCCAGGTATGCGGAACAAACGAAATATGCAAATTAGTCTGGTGACAGGCTAATTTACATAGTCTGAGCGATTAAAACTAACTCCCTCCCCCAGACCTGACTTTATATCTCTCTCGCGTGTCAAAGTTTCATCGTTCAGACCCAACGTTCCCTATAAATATCATTAAAAAGTATGCGTAAATATGTAATTGAGTTGATACCGGTTTAATTTGCATAGTCTGGAGTTGAAATCATAAATAGGGACTCGTTACAGACCTAATGATGACAACAGGATAGGTCAATTATTCTGGAAACTTAGAAGATAGTAACACAAGACTTTTTTTAAATTTAAATAGAATATCAAAACAAATAATACTTCGGCCAAGTAGTATGAATGTAGGAGAAACAAGATATTGTCGTTATCCTTCAGTAAATTCAGACAGCTGAATCTATCCCACCAGTACCTGCCCATCCTGATAAACCAATCATCGGGTCGTGTGAACGAGGGAATAAACGGGAAATTTACGTCCGGAGCTATAAATGCCAGCGGCGGGCTGATAACTTCGGTGTTTATACGCCGTCCACTGGCCAAAACAACAAACTTGATACCGCGGTCCTCCCTCCCCGAGACTCGACGTGGCGTAGGAGCTGGAATTGATACGATAGAAAATGGTGTATAAAATAATGTTTGAACGTATTGAATTTACCGGTGTAACACCACACTACACAACATTGCTACAGCACTAGCACTACACTAAACTATCATATACCAATACATTTTTCACTAAAGTACCACACTAGACTATAATCCCACTACATTTTTCACTAATACAATCTGCACTACACACTACCACACTCACTACTACACAACACTAAAACCTACAAACTAGACTATCATCACACTACATTTTTCACTAAAGTATCAATTCAATCTACACTAAAACACCACACACCACTACTACACCACAAAACATTGCCACCACACTAAATTATCATTCCACTACATTAGCACTAAAATCCCAATCCAGTCTTCATTACACTAACACACAACACACAACACCATAAAACACTACCACCACACTAGACTATAATCCCACTACATTATTCACTAAAATACCAATTCAATCTACACCACACTAGCACATCACTACTACACAACACTAATACCACCAATCCAGTCTTCACTACACTGGCACACACAACACTACTACATCACAAAACACTGCCACCATACTAGATTATATCATCCAATTTAATTATAATTAAAATACCAATTCAAGCTACACTATCACACCACAAAGCACTACCACCACACTATCAACGTACTATATTATCACTAAAGTACCACTCCAAGTCTACACTAAACTAGAACACCACACTACAAAAGTAGATTTCAGTGAACAAGTGACTCCGAGAACCCCAGCTGACCTGACTTCACATGTGATATAACCCATCGTAACATGGCCAGTAAAACTTTTAAACTCGAAAATTCCCTCCCTACATCAATATAACGACAGTTTCTTACATTAAAATATAGCTATCGCGCTTTCAAGCCCCACAGGATCTTCCTCAAGCCCTTACCTAAACACATATTTACCGTAAGTATGTAAATAAGGGGCACATAAGAAAGATCCTGTAGGTTGAAAGTGCGCTGGCCAGATTTTTAATGAAAGAAACTTGTGGCTCTATTGAAGTGGGAGAGAATCTTTAGATTAGAACCGAGTACAAAGCAGACATCAGCTGTGCCGCCCAAAATTGAATTCCGAGAGAAAGGTTTAACCTAACGTGACTACTTAAAAAACTCTATTACTCCTAGGCATCCCCTGATCGTGCATAGAGGTCATTGAATCCCATCAACAAGGTTTAGTTTCACCCTCAAGAAATGCATTTTTAAATACAATTGTTTTACCTTGTTTTAACCTTAATTGTTTTACCTCTTATCGCCCTATTTCTATATCTCACGTCAAAACATTATTACATATTTCATACCTGCTGTTTGTCTTCAATCCTGACGACTGGATGCTATTAAATGAAACGTTGTGAAAAATAAAGATTTTTTTATCTGAACGAGGGGGATCCCTTCAATAATTATTTCTTATTTTTGTTCTATTTTCTCACTTTCTTAGAAGAAAATATGGAAATATTTGAATCAAATGTATTACAGAGAAGATTTATAATTAAGGGGTTCTATCTGTTAAATTAATTATTAAACTTAGTATGAAGGATGAATTCGTAACCTTTCAACTTTGCATATTGCCACGTGGAAAATTAGGGAAGACCAACTTCGGGATGAGACAACAATTTATTTCAGGCAAGAACAAACTATGAATGGTAAACAAAAGATAAAAAAGAGGGAAAAGTGTACAGAGTATAGCAAAATATAAATATAAAAAATAATACTCTGCTAATAAAATAATAAATACTTTGTTACAATATTATTAATAGCAAAATATATAAAATAAACTTAGTATATGTGTAAATATGTAAAATAAGAACAAAATGATAATTATATAAAAGAGATCCTTTTCAAACAAGAAACAACAAAATCTCTTCTATAGCCATTGATACTCTGTGTAATATTCCAACACTATCTTTCAATCCACGTCAACCCACAGCGACTTCATTGGAGCTCCAAGAGGATAATAAATTAGAGAAAATTACCTTATTTTGTAGGCTGATTTATGATTAAATAGACATAGAAAAACACATCAACCTTCAAAATTGGTTATATCCGACATTTCGACGACGTCCCGTTTTAAATTTAATAGATCGGCCAAATTCAAATTCATGTTACATATTATTTTTTTAAGAACAGTATGGAAACAGAAAAGAAATTTGGCAATGTCAAAGACAAAGCCGGAGACGATATAGACATAAAAGCCTTTGCTTCCCCTTTTTTGACCCTGTGCCTTTTATATTTACGGTATGGAGACAGCTTTACTACTTGGAATAGCTCAGTTCAATTCTGCATTGTTGGCATGGAGTCACTGCTAGCATTCCTGGTCAACTGGTCATCTCTACATCCTGCCGTGACTGGAACTTTATACTGGACAGTCCGGGTAGTTGGGACTCCAGGAACCTGGGTTATGTTTAATCCTGTATTGTTGGCCCAGACTATCTGCCAGTATTCCTGGTCAACTGGTACATCTCTACATCCCGCTGGGACTGGAACTGTACTGTATACTTGAAAGCTCGGGTAGTTGGGACTCCAGGAACCTGGGTTATGTTTAATCCTGTATTGTTGGCCCAGACTCTCTGCCAGTATTCCTGGTCAACTGGTCATCTCTACATCCCGCTGGAACTGGAACTGTACTGTATACTTGAAAGCTCGGGTAGTTGGGACTCCAGGAACCTGGGTTATTTTTAATCCTGTATTGTTGGCCTGGACTCTGCCAGTATTCCTGGTCAACTGGTCATCTCTACATCCTGCCGTGACTGGAACTGTACTGTATAATTGAAAGCTCGGGTAGTTGGGACTCCAGGAACCTGGGTTATGTTTAATCCTGTATTGTTGGCCCAGACTATCTGCCAGTATTCCTGGTCAACTGGTCATCTCTACATCCCGCTGGAACTGGAACTGTACTGTATACTTGAAAGCTCGGGTAGTTGGGACTCCAGGAACCTGGGTTATGTTTAATCCTGTATTGTTGGCCCAGACTCTCTGCCAGTATTCCTGGTCAACTGGTCATCTCTACATCCCGCTGGGACTGGAACTGTACTGTATACTTGAAAGCTCAGGTAGTTGGGACTCCAGGAACCTGGGTTATGTTTAATCCTGTATTGTTGGCCCAGACTATCTGCCAGTATTCCTGGTCAACTGGTCATCTCTACATCCCGCTGGGACTGGAACTTTACACTGGAAAGCCCGGGTAGTTGGTGTTTGACGCTCCTGAGTCTAATTCACTTCGTGTTAAGATTTCATCATTGAAAAAGGAGGCGTCAACAGTATGTCGTCGAAACCTCAGATAAAGTTTGAAGGTTTTTATATGTAGGTCTAATTCAAAAGGAAGTAGATATGTAACAAAGGCAAGAGATGTAGATCAGATAGTCTTCTCATCACTACGTATCGGTAGATAAGGCATTAGAGGGGCCGGCCCCCGACCTCAATAGCTATGACAAAGGTGTGGGGGTGACATCGGGAATGTCCGTCCATCACTGTCCAACACCAATTAGCCATTTCCGACATGACACGCGACAATTTCTGACAATATCCTGGACATTTGAATACATCCCCCCCCCCTCCACCCCCCCTTGTTGATAACATGCGGTCAACGGCCCAATTCTTTTTTATTATTACATACATTTAAAAAAAAATGTCGTTGAACTATGTGACAACGTGTCAAATAGCGATGCCATCACAAATTCCAAAAATGTGTCGCGCACTACAGATTTCATTCTATCAGTACCTCAATCTCTCCCTCTTGGAATGTGAACCAGAATATGTAAATAGGTTGACATGTAAAACCTAATAAGGCGTATTACCTTCATTTTTTACATATATAAGGCAATTAAGTAGGTATGTAGATTGGAATTTTTACTTGGCGCGCCCTAAACAGCCGGTAGAGAATTTAAAACGCAGTTTTCCCATAACAATACCAAAGGAATAAAGAAAAAAGAGAAATCAGGTTGGCCAAGTCTCTCAATTGCCATTCATTACCTTTAATCAGAGATTGGACGGCTCATTTTCAAACTACATTGCATTACGATATGCGATTGGCTAATATATCAGGGGAATTTGATTGGTTGTTCGTTCTTTGCTGGTTGACCCTCAAGATTTTATGTAAATTTGTGCGGTGTGAATATGCAAGTAAGTTTATATGTTAATTGACCCCATTACGTGTTTAACTGAGAGGCCGGCGTTGAAAATGCTCAGTATACATTTATACCAGTTAACTTTTTAAATTGTGTTTGTCAATATGCAAATTTGTTCTTCGCTCGACACAACATTCAAAATTCAGACAAAAACCCAACAATATATGTATACTGTACTTTCGGATTATAACCGCCACCATCATCGGTTTGGTAATATATCCTACAAGAAGATATATAGAATCGAAGCCGAGAATAGGTAAAAAAGGTATTCCAATATTAAAAATTATAAATATATTAAAAACAATCGAATTGTTTATCGATTACAAACATCTGGGTCTACATCAATACATTTAAAAGTCAAATTTTTACTTTTCCCACAAGATAGAAGAAAAAAGAAATTACCATTAAAATAGTAAAAGATACAAATGGTGAAACACAATGGCGCTACAATTATTATTAAACTAACATTTATACAATTCCTTTTTAAAAATGAATCTTAAAACGATATTTAGAAGTCGTTTTTTTGCTTTTCTCTTTTCTCAAATGTCGAGCAAGGAGGAGAAATGTTTTGAAAAAAAAGAGAAATGTGGCAATTAAAAAACTCCATAACAAAATTTCTAGCGTTCCTTTAAACTTTATTTCGACGACTTTTTAAAGAGATATTTTTAATTAACGCTTGGTTTTTTATATTTTTTTAAAAGTGTCTTTTTTATTATTTTAAAAACTTTTATCTAGAATTGATATTTTATATATTTAAAATGAGTTATGATGTTTAAAGTGTTGTTAAAATATTTTGACGATTGCGTGCGTAGGAAAATTTTAATAAGTAGAAAATAGAATTTAAAATATGTAAATATTCTCCTGAGAAGAATGATTGAATGCAGAGATTCACTGAAACGTCAGGTATTAAATAAATTATTGGTAGATGTAGTTATGGAAATAAGAAACTATTATAGACGCGTAAAATTCTTTTTGAAATAAAACAATTTCTACTGTCCTTACTGCAATGGAAAAATTAATGGGAGAGCCTAGCTCATCAGTGGTGAACCCTCCCAGCGGTTTCGCCAGTTTAATCTACCATACCGCTGTTATATTGCATTTCTCGATTTTCCTTTTATAGTGAAATTATTGTTAGACTCTTCGAATGGGTATTTAGATGAACTATGGACATAAGCTTTGAGAACATATATTATAAAATATATAATATGCTTCGAGCAATCGCTCTTCCGCAAATATCAAATTGAGTTTTTTATTAGAACAATTATAATACGATGCACTAGCGCGCCATCTGTTATGATGTGTTATATTTCTTTCAAATGAATTTCTAACAAATAACTAATCTTCAAAAAAAAAAAGGTTCTTTTTTACATATCTCAAATTCACGTGGTATGTAGGCCATGATAATCATGGTAGGTAGTTAGCGACTGATTTGCTTATAAATACGCTTCATGCTATCTACACATGTAGTAAGCAGTCTGACTTTTTGCATTTAGCAGTGTGCCAGAGCCCTGTTTGGTTACTTGCACTCACTGGTGGAGTTGTACTTGGACAAGAATCGGGGGTCATTGAAGTAGAAAAAAAAAGTTGTCAAAACGGGATTAGATCCTGGGTCTTGATTGTCAATAATTAACTATGACAAAGGCATTCTACTTCGCCCAGTCATGATGGTTGTCAAGTCTCAAGCTCTACAAACTTGATACCCTTCTTCTTCTTCTTTCTTATATCCAATCAATCATATTAAGGTATCAAGCTTGTAAAGCTTGTTGATGGTGTCTGCCGGGGAAGAGTAGAGCTCATCAATGGATGAGTCAATACAGTCAATAATGTGTTTTGGGGTTGCAGGTTGAGAATTGCACTTAGTACATAGTGGGAAAACACTTGATACCATAATATGATTGAGTGGAGATAAGAAAGAAGAATAATTAACACCGTGAACCTCTCACTCCTCCCTCAAACCACGGCAATCTATAAAAAATCTAAAATTTGTTGTAAATATATTTTTTAAGTTTAATTAATTGCTTCCACAGAGTATGTGTGTAAGACCACAAGTAAATAGGCGATAACCGTAAGAAGAAGATAAGATTTTTCTTTGTTTACTATTGTTATAAGTCTCTCCTTTATGTTGTTCTCTCTCTCTCCTCTCTCTCTCTCACATCAGAATGTCTAATTCATACATCCAAGACTTGTACCATAATACAAACATCGAGGCAAAGAATTATAGCCGCTCATAGTTAATCCCTTATAGAATGTTTTCATAACATTTGACATTGTCCAGACGTCCCTTCAGAGAAGGCTCATGTCTGATGTATATATATATATATTTTTTGTATTATAACTTTAAATTTGGCACTATATAATATTATATGAACGATTAATAAATCAGTTTCAATCTCAATCTTTCTCTCTTGTATATAAATCAATAAAGATAATTAAGAAAAAGGCGTCTCCGATAGATGGCGCAAGTCGTCATCAACTGTCATTTGCACGATAAGGAGATGCCGTTTTCTTAATTTATTCACCTTACCCCAGTACAATTTCACATTTGTACTATTTACTCACAATAAAGGTAATGTTTGATCAATTTTTCTTGGGATCAGTATCTTTAAAAAGTCTAAGCAAAGTCAACAAAAGTTTACAGTCGTGAAATATTTCAGTTGATTTCAAACCACCATAGATATAGCCTGTTGAATCTATATTTTGATAAAACCCAATCTCCATATACAAGACGTTACCATTTGTACATTCTACATTCTCGGTAGGTTTATTGAGTTCATACTGATGAGGATTGCTACTGACAATATGTAAATAAGTAATCAATAGATTCTGGGCGCGCCGTGACGTCATTTAATTCCACGCACGGACGGCCCAACAATGGTCAATAAATATGTGGCGAGGAGATAATGGGAGGAAACGGCGACAACAATGACCAGCTAGTGACAGCGTGTGCCGTGCAGACTTATCTACACACCAGAATGTCTAATCCGGTACATCTTGTACCATCATACAAACATTGAGGCAAATAACTATAGCCGTACAAACTTAGTTCATCACTTCTAGAATGTTTCCATAACACCAGAATGCCTAATTTGAAAGAACCAAGACTTGTACTATAATACAAACATCTAGGCAAATATTTCCTATAAAATCTCAGAAAGGGTTTTTATATTGTCTTAGAAAAAATGCAAAGAAAATCATTCAAATTCAATAGTAAAGCGGACTAGGGATTAATTTGGTGAAATCACTTTATAATAAGATCATAAGTTCATGGAATAACTTATAGAATGTTTTCATAACAATGTATAATTCGGAATAACCAAGACTTGTACCATAGTACAAACATCTAGGCAAATAATTATAGCCACTCATAGTCAATTATTTATAAAATGTTTGCATAACCTCAGAATGTCTAATTCGGAAAAACCAAGACCTGTACTCTGCTACAATTACAACATCGAGTCAAATAACTATATATATGCAAATACAGACCGTTTCTTTTAGTATGTGTTCACAACACCAGAATGTATATTTGAAAGAACCTATACTATGGCACAATTACAACATTGTAATAATCATTATACCAAATTACAAGAAACGTATTGATATTATCTTGATTGGTATATTGTGTTTATACTTTGGCAAAATTAGTTTAAGAATCATTAATTATAACATTGAGGTGAAGAACTATAGACGTTTAAACACAGATCGTTTCCTCTAGGATATTTCAACAATTCTGAGATGTGTCTAATTCGGAGTTTAAGAACCAAGGCTTTGTGTACAACAAAACCAACAATTAAACATCGAGTTCTTCTTCTTTCTTATCTCAATGAGAGGACATCGAGGTAAACAGCAAGAGTCGTGAAAACAAATCCTTCTCTCTCACAGATCATTATAGTTTGTCAATTAAAAAAAAAAACTAAAAACATTTCTCACAATAAGTTTCTTTTTAATTTTAAATTTCAAGCTTTCAAGCAATAATCGCTCTTCAACGTGCTTTATCAAAACAAGAGTTAATTGTTTTAAACAATTTTTAAACAATTAAAACATTTGATTATTGTTTTAATTAAGTTAGTTGAAGAGCGATAATCACTTGAAAGATTGAAATTTAAAATAAAAAAAGAAACTCGAGCGAGAAATATTTGTTTTTTTTTTTTAAAAACGCTTTTCACAATTTTATCTTAAATAAGAGTTTGTCAAATCTGGTGATGGAACCTCGCAGTCCTATACACGATCATTTCCCTACAACACTGAACTGTTATCATGTCAACACACAGAAGCGATTCAACAATGATCCAAAGAGAAATTGCCACGTTCACATGAAGAAATCATTTCGAACAATTCGATCGACTATGGTCGCAAACATCTCAAACAATGATGAAAGTCCTTGCCACCAAGGCCAGTATAATCATTCAGCCGGGAATTGAGCACCAATTCTAAGCCTAGATCTAGGTCGGTTCATTAGTTAGCAGCTGGAGCTAACGAGTGGGATCACCGACCAGGTATCTAGGGTCCCATCGAAGGACCCTTTGTCTTCGAGCCCGATTAGATGAGGCACGGCACACCCATTGTGGCGATTTGTAAGCGCGTGCCGGGTCAAACAATGACTCCTTAAATTAAATGAGCTTCTTTTTTGATTTTCTAATGACGGAGGATGATCCTATCATGGATATCGTAAAGTGTCGCGCGAAGTAAGATGACGTGACTGCTGCCATCAGCATGCGTCGTACGTCCACACCGGATGGACGCTACCTCATGCACATGAATAGATCACGATATCAGCCACAAATATCTGAAGCGAATCATTTTTGTATTTTTGCTTTGGTTGTTTGCTATCCGGACGTCATTTGTTCAGTATTCTTTTAGCTTTTAAGTGCTGCTTATTCATCTGAATTTGAACTATGGTATTAGTTTTTTACCGATACTTAGTGGCGTGATACAATCCGGGCGTCTCATTTGCTCAGCATTCCTCTAGCTGTTAAGTTCTGCCCATTCATCCGAATTTGAACCATGATATTAATTTATTATAGATACCTTGTGACGTGAACTTCTACAATTCTATCAAAAATTATAGAGAATTTGTCTGTAAAATCATGAAGTTGAGATATCTATGATATCTGTTGGCACTTTTGATACCATTCCTGTAATTGTCCGGAAACGTTTTATATAAAATGTAATATACATAAATTTAAGAGGTTTAGAATGAATTGCCACAAATAAATTGTTGACATAAGTCAATTTTTAGGAGTTTCACAAAAGAAAATAATTTAAACACTATTTTATAATAAAAGGAATATATAAGGAATATTAGGGAATACATAGGGAATACAAGATAATATTAGGGATTATGTAGAGAATACATAGGACATTTTAGGGAATATATAGAGAATACATAGGGAATATTAGGGAATACATAGGGAATATTAGGGAATACATAGGGGAATATTAGGGAATACATAGGAAATACAAGGTAATATTAGGGAATATTAGGGATTATATAGGGAATACATAGGGGATACATACGGAATATATAGGGAATACCTAGGGAATATATAGGGAATACCTAGGGAATATTAGGGAATATATAGGGAAGTTAAAGAGTCCAGCTATCTCACCAGGCCACAGGATTAGGCAGAACAGAGCAAGTTGAAGAGACACCATGTCACCAGTCTCCATACATTTACCATAGACCTATTTTACATATTTTAGATATATATTCCTCAACTCAATAAATGTAGTAATTTACGACACACGTTCATTCAAGAATCATTTACTTTGTTGCATATATAACTAACACAAAGATAAAAAGAATTTGCTCGTACTTCGAGAATTTGCTAACTTATGAAATGGAAAATAAATTTTAAAAAAGTAAAAACATTAGAAACCTTTAAAAAAGGCGCCACATAATAATAGCACAGATTTTAAGAGTTATTTTTAAACTGTCCGGAGTTTATAAAACGTGAGAAGACTGTAAACTGCACCATAAACCCAGTACATATTATAGATTTATTATTGCACGGCACTTTGCCACTTTTTTACTGCTTTTTTGGTCGATAAAGGTTTTTAAAGATGTGTACACCCGCCGTTTGTCTTCTTTATCCAAAAAAAAAAAAAAAAAAACAGAATTATATATATTTGTCGGTTAAGAATAATGTGACGTTTTGGCTATATAATCTTAGAAATGGTTTTTATATTGTCTTAGAAAAAATGCAAAGAAAATAACTTAAATCCAATAGTAAAGCAGTCTGGGGATTAATTTGGTGAAATCACTTTATAATAAGATTATATTTATTTATATAAATTAAAATTTACACTAATGGATAAAACTTAAGTAAAAAGTATTTTATGTCACCGCTCGTCAATTTCATTTCTTTTTTTTTTTTTTTTTAAGAAGACAGTGGCAATTTTGTTCACTTGGTTGCCTTCAATAAAGGTCACTGTAATATCTTTTTAAGAGTTATTGTCTGAATCCCTATATACATGATATAAGGTACAACTTCCTTAAGTTTTGTCTATGAGTGTATATGCAACTTTTATATAAAAGTTGCATATACCGGTATATAAATGTATGTTATAGGATTCTAAACAACACCAAGATAGTAAAGGAGATGGAGAAGTTTTTTTTGTTGTTTTTTTTTACTCCGGAGTTCAATATTCAGGAGAAAGAATCCCATATACGGAGTAATGGAAAGTTTTTTTTCTCTTTTCGGTCATTGAAGGGGAGTCGCGAAACAATAGATTCCAACGTTTGACTCGCAGCAGTGTCACCAGTCGTTAGAGCTGAAGGAGGAAAAAAGAATGTCTTTATTCCAAGGCAGTAAAAAACCCGTTCAAAGAAAGGCCCAATGGCTTTTGTTTGAGAGGGATTAAAAGTGGAGTATGTGTTTGAAGCCCATTAAAACTATTTCCAATTGTCTTTTGTTCCCCCACCCTTTCTATTTATACATATATACATACACACACATATATACATATATATGCCTTTTTATTTAAAGATTTATTTAGGGATTGCTCTATTTTCAAAATATATATATGTGTTATGATATCATTTTGCTTTTTAAAAATGCTTAGTTGATTAAGTCAAGATATATTGATATTATTGACAAAAATATAAATAAATATTATTTCAAAGATATATGAAGCATTTATACAGTAGAACCTCCAGGAGAGGACACCTCTCTACAAAGGACAGGTTTTCATCCTCAGAATTGCCATTTTTACTATTTAACAACTCTCTGGTAAGAGGACACCTCTCCTTAAATGACACTTTGGATATGCAATTAGGTGTTGTCCTTTACATAGATTACAGAGAGGTTCTGCTGTAATATAGAATTATAAATGTCAATATTATATATATGACAACCATAGAAAATAACTGATAATTTATATAACTTATGATAATAATAACAATATAATAATTAATAATAATTTATTTATAATCAAAAATTTAAAAAAGGTTGTTTTTAAAGCTATTCCTACATATTTTCGTTGAGAACCTTCACCAAGTCCACAACTTTTTTTATAAAAGATATATATATAAATATATTGTGTAAAAGTTGTGGGAGAATAATATTCCTGTTCAAAAAAAAAAAAAAAAAGGCACCACTCCCTTTAAAATTCTCTGCGTTCTAAATAAATTGAAAAAAAAAAAAAAGTTGTTTTTTCTATTCAGGTAAAAGAGACAAGCTTTTGAGTTGTAGATATATTTTTTACCTGCCTATTATTTAATATAAAACTATAATGCATAATAAAGGAACGTATTGCATCAAATTTTATTTTATAACAACCATATGTGCGTATTTCCAAAACATTTTAAAAGACTTTACTGTGATTTATCATAATAAATAATATTCAAGAGGTTTAAATATATATATATAATCAATCACAATATCCTATTTTTTAAATAAATAAAGTCAAAAATTTGCATATTTTCATAAAGTTGCATAGCAACTATTTAATTTGCATAGCAAACATATATACATATTAGATTATAGTAACCGCGCCACTATTATATAAAATTATATTTAAAAAATCGATCATTAAAATCGATATAACAACAATAATCCAACTCCCTACCGCTAAGTTATATCGCTTGTGTTAAACAAAAAATATCAATTAACATCTTAAACAAAAGAAAGAAGAAGGAAGCAATATAGGTAAGGAAATAGCATTTAATCGAAAGTGGCCATTAAAATGGAGAACCGTCCAAAGGAAGAACTCTCAAAGCGTGATGATGATAAATAGTGGTGGACTCATCGATGACGTCACGCTGGCAGTAATGACGTCATAAGCCTGGATCTGTCATTTTTCATTATCATTAGAGGGCAACAGGGGGAAAATACTCCCCAAGACTTGAAAGAGGACCTAGATAGAAAATTAGAAAGCTCCCTTCGGTTTTCGTCTTTTTTTTCTCTCCTCTCTTCTCCATTTTTTTATTCTCCGGTCTTTCTTCCTAAACAAATTAAAGCTTAAATGTAAGCATTGATTGGAGTCTCCAATATTTAATTAACCCTTAAATCTCCCCTATTACTCCCCTTTACCAGTTTTTTTTCCTTCTTCAATTTTGACCACATTTTCTCTACTTTCATCCAATCACTGAAATTGTGAAAAAAAAAATTGAAAAATTCCGATTTTTATTACTTGGTTTACACACTCTACGATTCTTTTTTCCCTTCAATTTTGATCATTCTCTATTTCACCCAAATCAGTGGATTTGTAAAAAAAAAAACAATAATGATAAAAATTCAGCGATATCAATTTCCTTTTTATAAAGAGAGAATATTGTCAATCTACCAATATACTTAACGTTTGTAGCTCGTATAATTTTATTTCTTATTTTCCCATAAATATAGTTTCTATAACACTTTATTTAGTTATTTTAGAAAATATTTTAAAAATAAACAATGTTTATCACTGTTATATAAAAGGGCGTACCTGGATCTGTAAAGAAAAAAAAAACAATTTTTTTCTCAAAATATTTCGAGAGATTGCTCCCTCTTTATCAATTTATTGTACAGTGAATTTCATTTACAAATTATTGTACATCATATGAAAACAAATTTGTCATTGGTTAAAACTTTACAATAATTTGTAAATTAACTTCACTGTGCAATAAATTGATAAAGAGGGAGCAATCTCTCGAAATATTTTGAGAAAAAAATTGTTTTCTTTTCTTTACAGATCCAGGTACGTCCTTTTATATAATCTTAATCAATTGATCGCCTTTTGACTCAAATGTTTATTACTGGTACTATTACTATTATTCTCCTGTTACATTATAACATTAATTATCAAACTTAGTATGAAGGATGAATTCGTATCATTTGCATATTATAATAAACTTTGCATATTATTTATTATTAATAGCTAAATATATACAAAACAAACTTAGTATATATTTTAAAATTTGTAAGAAATAAATTTACTGGCAATGTGTTTCTTTTCAATAATATAATCAAATATGAGAGGGCTTGGCTCATCAGTAGTGTTTTATTATTAGTATATATGTAAATATGTAAAACAAAGAGCAAAATGATAATTATATACAAGAGATCCTTTTCAAACACGAGAGCTCACTATAGCCATTGCTACTCTGTGTAATATTCCAATAATTCTTGCATATAGCCTACATTTCTACTCGGAGAATCTATAGAAGACAAAGGTCTTAAGAAAGCTTTTTGTTGTTGTTATATGAAAAAGATTTTAAAAATACGTCGAGAGTCCCAAACGACCCCCCTACCTTATATAAAAGAATAAATTCCAATATTTTAAAGAAAGAAAGTTTAATGTTCTAAGAGAAACATTAAGAAAGAATTCTAAATGAAGAATTACTTTTTTTGTAACAATTCGGTTTAATTAAAAATATACAGAAGAGCTAGCTCTTTTTTTTTTAATTAGCATTCATCAATATGTAACAAAGGTATGACGTCATTCGAACGTTATTTATTGGTAGCTGGATTATGACGTCATTAACCCGGGTTCGAAAGAGAGATTTGTGGAACCTTCTTGATTGGCTTTAATACACGATATGTAATTACAGTACAATCTGTTTTACACCCCATGGCAAACACGTGTCAAATAAAAAAAGAACTTCACTATTACAGTTTTCATTTATTATGTAAAAAAGAATAGTAAAAGAAGCAATAGACATATCCTGACGGCTCAAATAAGCCTTTAAATTTTTTACTATAGCAATACTATTTGCATAGCTAAATATTTGCATAGCTGTACCACTGAATGTGTTTCTTGTGGAAGGAATGAGTTTGCTCCATAATAGACTTAAATGCTATTAGACAACGTTAAAAAAAATTGTAAAATTATAAAAATACTCATCAATCAATATTTTTCATGCATTTTATGATTTTTATATAAATTAGGATCTATTGATAGATGGTCAGACATGGAACAATCATCCTAACTTTTCACGATGATTATGCAAATCTCAACTCGAAAGAGAACCCTAACTGCACCCATCGCCAGGATGTAGACCAAACTGTGGATCACCTTATTTGCATATATGCTCAGCCTTCTAATACCAAAGCTACCAGCCCTCCTAGGAATCACAAAACCAGCTCACTGAGGAAAATCTTCCAAAAAAATAAATCTGTTTTGCACCACCTAATATCTTCGATGTCATTGTGAATAAACCAAAACGACTTAAGTCTGAATGGCAAAAACCCATGTAGGAAATTTGCGACATACCAGGAAACCTGGGTTGATAAAAGTGTAAAAAATAAAAAAAAAAACGATAGTTCCCCCTCTCCATTTACTTTCATTATTGTCTTTGCACCTTTACAGATAGACTAATTTTATTTTGTTTGAAAGTATTGTATTCCTTTTGTTCCATTTTTACCATACAATATTCGTTATGAAAAAAATAGTATTGCTTCTCATAAAGGGAGCATTTATTTTGTTAAAAATGTGTCAAAAATCCATGTTTGAGCTACGTTGAAACGGGACTCCAATGCAAATGTTTAATATCATAAGATTTAGAATATTCACAATTTTAAAAGCTCACCATTTGGATTTTTTAATGTTATAAAAAAGTTGTCAATGGCAAAACACATAAAACCTAATTAAAACGGACGCTTTCAAAGCTTACTTCGCAGGTGCAAAACTGACAACATACCAGCTAGTTGCATATCCAAGCAAACTTATATGCATAACTGCAGCCCTATGCAAATATGGTGGCAATATATCATCACAGTTTAGAATGGTCAACGTCTAGAAGTGGAGATGACAAATCATCAAAGCCAACATATAATTAGGCGATATTGGTCAAAACACAATAAAGGAAAAAAAATTGAGCGTATAAACATTTCGTCTGTCGGAGTGGACCAATTAAATTTGCATATGCTGAGAGCGGCGGTGGCACCCAGGCCAACGCCCGGCGCCCACCTTCCCACCAGTAGCGCGGGAAGCTAATCACGTGAGAGGTTCATTAATAAAAAAAAAAAGAAGAAGAAGAAGAAGAAGCGGCAATTAAGGAGCCAGTTTTGCGTGAGACCAGATTTGACATTGAGGGGACAGCCCGGGGCCTGGCTGGCAGATAAGCTGCCCCCTCTACCCCACGATAAGAGTCTGGAAGATAAGTTTATCTCAACCCATTAAGTCGACGTCTCTTTCTATTTATTTATTTATATTTTTGTTGCTAAGAGATTACGTCGAATCTGGATAAAGTTGTTTACTGCCGTGACGCTAATTGTACTTTTTTTTTTCACCAATCTTCTTTTTTCACCCACTTTTTTTCATACAAAAGTGCGAAATGTTCGTCATGTTTTTTTTTTTCAAGATATTTACTTCTTCAATATAGAAAATCAACAACATTAAAGATGAATATTTAATAGGCCCTAAATTTATTAGGCTTATAAATGTTTTTAATATTTGCATATTGTCTTCTAGCGACCCATATTAGAATTACTGTTAGGTTAACTAGTTTAAAAAAAGGAATCTTGAAAATAATGCTTTCACAAAAAAAAAATGTATTAAACAAAAAGAAAGTTTGGGGACAAGATGACGTAATAAAAATGCTTTTACACGAGGCAAAAATCCATTTAAGAGACTGAAAGAAAACTTCGCAATTTTTAAAATCAAATTTGCACAATTGCGCGTAGATTGGTTGGCACGCTCGACCTTTCCCATTTTACATATACCTCAGTAAATTTGGACAACATTGTGGATGGTTCACACGTTACAGATCTTTCGAGATCTTACAGATCTATACGAATTATTTATATTTCCTATCAGCAAGATTGTTATTTTTGATAATGGGGAAAAAAGAGTAACATATATATATAGTCACTCAACTTTTTTTTATATTAGCAGGTATTATTTTCGGGCTAATTTGCCATTACAGAATAAGGATATTATAATACCAAGATGGTGTATATGTACAATGATTGTAATTATATTGAAGTTTGTAATTGTATTGAATGCAAAATGATTTATTACAACCATCAAAGACATTTTTTTTTTCAAATAAAAATTAGTCCCCCCCCCCCCCCAACACAACAAAAATTAACGTTTAATAATAATAAAAAAAAGGTGCTTAATTAACAACGTGTAGAATGACCAGGCTTAAGTAACATTCTCTTTACTACCACAACGTTGATTGGCTGCTAAAGGTCATGTGATAGTAGAGAACCAATCAGCGGGAGAGCAAACCTGACATTATATATATACCAACATATTTACATATAAACTATTGGGCTCAACGATCATACACTTTGGTTAGTAGCCCGTAAAACCATATTCTCTCTATTTACATATAAACCGATTAAAGTGTATATTTCAGTAGATAACAATTCATCAACATATGTAAAAAGGTATACATAGAGAGGAATATAAAGAGGGAAAAAAAACAAACTGAAATGAATATATATATTCCTCTTTTTTTCCTCTTTGCAAAACATATGCATATATATTGCAAAAAAAAAAAAGAAAACAATACCAAAGTAAAATAAGTAAAGGTGGAAGATGTATGATCACCAAAGGAGGTGGCCAAATTTAAAAGAAAAGGCTGAACAGGGGAAACAAATGGTCGCATGTGTGTAGGTCCCATTAGGGGAAACGGTTACAAATCGCTAACCAAATATTGTCACTAATGTCGCTGTGTCATTTGTCTCTCTGGCCATCGACCGGGACACAACAACACCTTCTCTGGATAGGAGGGAGAGGATGAGCCGGGAGATGTACGCCAATTCCCTTTAGGATGATTATCCTCCCTGTCCACTAACTCAGCCACGACGTTTGAGCTAGACTCGGTGACTTGTCATTCCGTTTATTTGATCTCTATCGTGTATTGTATGGAACGCTTCACGATTTTGCGTGTCATCTTTGCGCAGTGGCCATGCTAATCTTCTCTGCGTCGTTCCAATTCCAGTATATGTACCGTTTAACAAGCGTGTACGTGTATTGTATGGAACGCTTCACGATTTTTCGTGTTATCCTTGCGAAGGGATCATGCTAATCTTCTCTGTATCATTCCAATGTTAGTATATCTACTGTCGAACAAGCGTGTACATGTATTTTATGCAAAAACTTGGGAAAACTTCAATAAGCGACCCATATGAATACCTTCATGAGCAAAAAATTTGGGAAAGCTTAAGAATGATTTGACCAGCTGACATAACCTATAATGAACGCCCAACTCCGTGAGTGTCCATGTTTTTAGGTGAATGCTTCAGAATTTCTCTCTCTTTCTGTTGAATAAACACGGTCAGGAAAACTATGTGCATATCACACTCTCTGAAATATATCGATATATGTAAATATGTACAAAGAATTCTAGACATATGTTAATGGAGATTTGAAATCTACCTTTATATCCTAAGGAAACAAATTTTAGGTAAAAAGCAAGGGAAAAAATTCACTCTTTTCCTGCGTTTTCCAAGTTCTCATCAAAATGTATAATTTACTCTATATTAACACATGCTAGCCGACTCAAGAAAGACCTAATTGATGGACATGTCGAAATCACCATACCAAGAAGACTATGTCATACATTAATGGACCAAGGGAAGAGAGAAACCAAGAAGTCACCAGACTATGGATTGATCATCTTGGACGACATTCACTCGTAATATAAAAAACACACACAAATAACTTCTTAACACGTATAATAAATCAATATTGTTTAACGGTAACGTGAAAACACAATTATTTGATGACAAACCATGGAACAAAAGACATAAAAAAATGACGGGGGAGATGTACTAAAGAGGAAGAAGGGGGTGGAATAAGAAGGATTGGTTGGGCGACATGTGGATCAGCCAACAGCTGGGACATCCAGATGTCTGTGGGGCAACCCGCGGGTTTATTTCACCGTTACTCGGGTCAATGGGTCCAAGTAATATTGGTTATAAACCAACTGTATATTCTAACATCAAGCAATATGCAAAATCTAGCCTAATATATAAATGTATATTTACATGATTAGTATCTA
Source organism: Cordylochernes scorpioides (assembly GCA_030710605.1). Classification (NCBI taxonomy): domain Eukaryota; kingdom Metazoa; phylum Arthropoda; class Arachnida; order Pseudoscorpiones; family Chernetidae; genus Cordylochernes; species Cordylochernes scorpioides. The sequence goes on from CP092884.1 coordinate 59,207,159, forward strand.
ACGGCGTTTTATGTTATCCCGTAGAAGGGCAGAGATGTCCGAAAGCTTGATATTACGTTAATAAGAAGAAAATAAACTTATATCCAGAAAAACCTGTTGTATTACTTAATTTGTTCTATCTGTGAATTGCACAATTTGCATTCTGGAATACATAATATTGTCAGTAGATAGGCATTTTTTGAGTTTATAAACTATTGAATGTCTTGTTGTAACATCATTGTTGCATATAGTTTGTTTACCTTCAAATATACATATGGCTTATTCGGGCAAGTATTTGCATAAGAACAATACCTATATTCGTATATACACATTCTACAGACCTGTATATCCAATATGTTTTATATATTACATAAACAATAATTCCTCTACAGTACCGGGTATATAAGCACAAAAGTCCAATATAATAGTAGAATGACGTAGATTAAACTGGCGAAACCACTGGGAGGGTTCACCACTGATGAGCCAGGCCTTCCCAATGTTTTATCATTGCAGTAAGGGCAGTAGGTTTTTTTTTAAGGATATATGCAAAATAGTTTCAATTATAATTGTACAAATTATCTTTAATTATAAATATATACCAATTTATTACATCTATATACTTAGGCGTGTATTACAAATAACATAAAATACGTTTACCGTATTCTATAGCGAAAATTCATTTTTGAAATTTTAGTTTTCTCTCCGACAAAAGATAAAAGGCATTGCTAGAAAAACACACTTAAATCTAAAATAACTTTATAAAGAAAATTATTCCCCGTGCCTAAGTTAGAAAAAAAATGTCAAATCAATTTATAAAATTCAATTTACGCCTTTTAAGCATTTGAAGCAATTAAAAAAACAAATGAAAACTATTTTATTTTTGTAAAAACTTGACAAATAAAAAAGCAATATTATTAAATGGTAAAAAAAGAAAGCTAAAAACAATTAAAAAACCTTTGGGTTAATAATTAAAAAAGAAGTTGGGTGTATTTATTTAGTTGGAAGATTTAAATTTGAAATGCGTGCGATGTTCGAGGGGGAATATGGAATTTGCAAGTCTAATATGTGGTTCGAAAATAACCCGGATTTTTTAGGAGGAGGCAGAGCTTTTTATCTGGAATACATCCGTGGGGTTGTTTATATAGTTGTTAATTATTGATATACTATATATATGTGATTTATATTTCTGGGTAACTATTGTTCACATGTATATATATTTATAAAATGAAGGAATTTAAAAGCACGAATGTTTCTTTTATACACAATACAAACTTCTACTGTCCTTACTGCGATGAAAAATATTTGAATGTAATTCTACTGTCCTATAAGCTTATGTCCATAGTTTTCTTGAAAACCATTTCTGAGATTCCATCCTTCAGTGCTGCGTATATAAGCAGAATCGTCCAATACAGTATTAGAGCTCTGAGAAGCGGTCTGGTGGATTAAATTGCCGAAACCGCTGGGAGGGTTCACCACTGATGAGCCAAGCCCTCCCAATATATTTTTTTTTCATCGCAGTAAGGACAGTAGAAGTTTGTATTGTGTATAAAAGAAACATTCGCGCTTTTGATTCCTTCCATTTTATATGTATAGATGGCGCGTTATTGCTTTGTGTTAACATATATATGTATTAAAAACAAAGAAGGCATATCCTGACCAGGAGCACATGTGCTTTTTAGATGGCAGAGCGCCATCTAGTGGAACAGAAATCAACTAAACGTTGAAATAAATTGTTCCCTGATATGTATTTGTTATTTTTAAAATTATTTTTCCTAATATATATTATCTTGGATCAAACACTTTTATTACTATCCTCCGATATTTCAACAAGGCCGACATTAAAATCGGCATGATCCAACCTCCAATAAGAGACCATCTCCAGGAGTGACCAGAGTGAAGAAGACGGTCTCTAACGGTCTATATATATAATGTAACCTCTCATAAGCGACCTTACCCATGAACGACCTTTTGTCTAATTAAAAATGGCTTGATCCAACCTCCAATAAGAGACCACCTTCAGAGTGTCCAGAGTAAAGCAAACGGTCTCTATCATGTCTAAATAATAGTGTAACCTCTCATAAGCAACCTTTGATCTAATTAATAATGCCTTGGTCCAATCTCTAATGAAAGAACAACCTCCAGGAGAGAGACCAGAGAAAAGCAAACAATCTCAATCTATAATAATAGTGTAACCTCTCATAAGCGACCTTACCCATGAATTGAAAATGGTTTTATCCAACCTCCAATAAGAGACCACCTCCAGGAGCGACCAGTGTAAATAAATACATTATGAGAGGTTACAATATTTGTTACAATTAATCACCCTATGTTTGTCCAACTTCAAGAAGAATCAATAATGTTTCAATAAACGTGGTTTGTTTAAAAAAAATATCCTCGGTTAAAACCCCAATAACAGGAGTTTAATTTAAAGAATGGAAGAAGATATGTAACAATGGGATCTGATGGAAGACTTGCATTGTGCTGTCCCCAGCGTTCCATCAAACTTTCTTCCATTGGTCGGACCTTTTTTAATCAGATTTTACTTTATTTATTGACAAATATGGCTTCTATGTATGTGTACTTCATATTGTTGGGTGCATACATTCTTTTTCTATTTGCATATTGTTCTCTTCCTGGATGACATTTGATGTTTTTTTTTTTCTGTCGTCAAGGTCATTTTTACCCGCAAATATATAAAAAAAATATATAAATTAAAATAATTATTAATAAAAGACTAAGTGTTGAACTATTTGCATATTATAAAAATATTTATAATCTTAATTAATGGATCGCCTTTTGACTCAAACTATTTGCATATTGTTTAAAATAATTTAGATATTAGGGAATAACAGACAAATTCAAATTTTAAAGTTATTTGACCGAGTAGCCATTTGAAAACAACGCTTACGTCATCTATCGGAGAAATATGCAAATTTATCATATCAACATACTTACTTTTATTGATCGTTTTTAAAATAAACATTTGCAAACAATAAATGCAAAATTCACATAAAGAAAGGCTTGGCTTTACTGTAAGGAGGCATTGTGATAAAGAAAGAAAAATTTAGAATAAGCTAAAAATTTTAACTTTTGACCTAAATATGGAGTTAAGTGTTATATGTAAAAACAAAAAAAAATATGCAAATATAATATATATACATAATAGCTAAAAAAAAGGGTTACGGAAGAATTCAAAAATGTAAAAAGCTATTCATTATACTGCGCACCGTAAATTTATATTCCATACACAAACAACCAAAATATAAAATTCCTTCAAAAAATAAATTAGAAAAGAAAACAAAGAAAAACCAATTCAACAACATACCAACAAAAACCTCTTTAAATTAATGGGTTGAAAGGAAGGGGGGTTGAACACATATATTAGGTTACAAATGTAGAATGCATTTTTCCTTTGGATGGATATGGAAAAAAAAATAAAAATAAAGGAGGTAAATTATCTAAAAATGCGTTAATTATGGCAGGAAGTGTGGGGTTTTTGTTGTGAAGCATAATGTCTAATCAATAGAAGGTTCACCTGGTACGATCGATTGATACGACTGCTTTAAACGACTTCCTCTTCCGAATTGTTTTCTTGGGCACAAATTGGATCCTTTACGTTCATTGAGATTAATTGTTCAACTGGTTGTTAAACGGAACGTTCGGTATTACACCATTGCATTCCCAATATCGACGATAACTTATTTTAAACATAGAATGTTCAATACTAAAATATTTTAGTGTTGTAAAGGTACTGGGGTGAAGATTTAGATATCTGTGAATGTAAAGCTTTGTTAGAATTGGTGCACTGGTATGGTAGTCATTTATAATAAAAGTCATTATAATGTGACTTATTTGTATATAAGAAATCAAACTACTTTGCATATAATGTATTATGTAGGTATATATAAGTCACTATAATGCGCCTTCTTTGTATAAAAAATCAAACTAATTTGCATATAAGATATCGAACTACTTTGCATATAAGAAATCAAACTACTTTGCATATAATGTATGTATGTAGGTATATATAGCTCTACTGTCTTCAAAGGTTTTGTCCACAGTATTCTTAAATACCTCAACCAAGAAAACTTTTAAAGTAACGAGTATGCAAGCAGAACATCCCAATACAGTATTATAAAAATCTGGTAGATTAAACAGGCGAAACCTCTAGGAGGGTTTCCTACTGATCAGTCAGGCCCTCAATAATTTTTGCTACCGGAGTAAGGTCAGTAGTTATTGACATATTTGAAAATAAAATATTATTTATAATTGCTTGCACTGTTCAAGGATTTTATTGATCATCCAAGAATGCCATTTAATCCCACATTATCATCTATTTCACGTGGGCAGTTTGTTAATGAAGAGAATAAAGAAATGTTAATCTCTGACAAAACATCAATAGCAATGGCCTTTTATTAAGACCTTGCATCTCGCATAGAACCGTCCCAGAGTCCAAGAAAGAAGAAAAACAAAGACAAAGTACCAATATGTAAATAGGTAACAAGCACTACACAGTCTTGATGGAGAGATATAACAACTACTTCTAGTGTTATCTTCTTTTATGTTTCTAACGATACTCTCAACTTAACTGCCCAACTGTAGAAATGGTGGTACAAGTAGACAAAGCTATCATCGGATAATGAATATCAGAGTTTGATAAATCTTTGGTATAATAATAGGAATGAAAAATAGCCAATTTGTGTCTTTCCCCCTGAAGTTGTTAACAATGAGAAGACAATGGGACACTCTAGCTTGACCTTCCATCCCCACGTAACTCCTATATTGGGCTACAGTCCATGTCCAGAGCTGCAATAACAAATCCCCAGTTAGAACATCATCCTGTCCAGGTATTGAATTCCTACGTCAATCTATGAATATCATTCCAATTGGAAATATTTCCGGCGCTTTCAAACCTCCATCGATTGCAGGTGTCTGTCCCCATTGAGGATCACGGTTGGCTGGTGTCGTGGAACCGTGTTGTATTGTTTTACGTGCACGGTCAATTTACCTCGTGTTGTACCGCCCCGTGTTGGCTTGAATGCTCATTTACTCATGTTCCACAACTTCTTTACATCGTTTAACTTTGATAAGGTACTGTTCTTTCAACACATAGGTAATATAACCAGGTGTACAAGATCTACATAACTGGTATACTTGCTATTTTGAAAGATAAGTTCTACTTCTATATATATAAACACCGGTTAACTTTGTGTTGAAAAATTGGTGAAAAAGTGGTTAAAACCTTCTATTCCTAACAGCAATAAACTGGGATTGAATCCTACATTGTACACTTTTTTGTGAAGAACCTGTTCATATTTTCCATTGTAAATAACATAAGCTAGAGGTTGCTCTTTTTGAACGGTATCTAATAAAGTTATTTTGAAACAGAAATTTTGTGTCTACTTTGTCAAAAAACTGGTGTTGTGGTTTATTGATCGATAACGCTACACAAACAGTGATTTGCATATCTTGCAGGATAATTCTGAACTATAGTAAGTCTCCAAACACAACATCCCTACACTCTTGGACAATCTTAAATAAAATAATTGCAACACTCTCTATTCCTATAATAATAAATAACATTGCTTACTACTGGTACTATTACTGTTATTCCTACATGTATCCTACATTTCTGCTTGGAGAATCTGTATAAGACCAAAAGGTCTTAATAAAACGTTTTGTTATATAAGTTTGTGTAAAACGACACCGCATGAGTTTCTTTTCAAAGAAAAATAAATATTTTATTTCAAGGTGAAATATCGACTATTTCTATCCTTTTTGGATGAGGTATGAAAGGATGAATTATGAAGAGTAATGACGAACGGAAAAATAAAAGTGTCCAGGGATGGGAATCGAACCCACAATGTTCTGCTTACCGGGCAGATGCCATGTCCACTAGGCTACCCTGGACGTATTATATAAGTGTCGTTTTACAGGCCGCAGTATATTATATTGTATATAAGTTTGTACTTGATTCTTGGTGTTTTACAAACTATTTTTTCAACGCTATATAAAATGTAACAATTTCCATCCCATTTTGTTAAAAAGAAACCAAGATGGTGGGGAAGAAGGCAAATCCATCGCGATGTTTGTTTAACAAGAAATATTTCCGGATGTAAGAACCTAAATAAAAAGGAAGAAATCAACACCTTCCAATCTAATTTTCCTATTTCAATAACTCTCCCGTTATATTTGCACTTTAAATTGGAGCATTCAGGATCGGCTAGGTAAATATCTCTTTATCAGACTTTCTTTATATCTGTTCTGGATTGTATTAAGGTTTATTTGAGCGTGACATTATGGCGTCGCTTTCAATATTAACCTAACAGTCTTTAATAAGTACAACAATTAAATAATGACGCAACAAAGCCGATGTGTTTCTTTATTGAAAACTAGAAAGCTTTCGACCTATGGTTCATCAACACGCTTAAAAACCAAACTTTACGTGAGATTTATCAATTCCTTTTAGGTTCGTCAATGTTATTTTATTCGAAAGCTTGTCAGTTTACAATTTTAGAAAAGGCATAGCCTTCTGTTGTTTTATTTCTCATATTCATATTTACATATCGGTTTGATCTATTATTGGTAATATGCAAAGTTGTCATTAAGACCCATAGTTGTCCCAGACAAGGATTCATCTGCCAGATAAAACAAATAGAAAAAAAAGAGAAAAAGCAAAAACTTATTTACATATGCATAATGCAGAAGATTATATAAAGTGAGAATAAAAGATCTTTAAGGTGGCATTTCCTCAATTTTTTATTTCTATCTTTATTGCAGCCGATTTTTAATTTATGGAAATTAAATTGTGGAATAAAAATTTTAGAAATTTTGGTAACTGTAGGATATATACATGCTGAAAAAATATGTAAATAACTTAACGCACACATTTTCTAAAGATAAACATTTTATTTGTAGTTTTCGAGGCTTGCTCTTTCTCAGCCTGTAATTCCATTCATTTTGAATATAAGAAAGGGAAAGACGCGAATGAGTCTCAAATAAAAAAAAGTAAATATATATATTATAAAAACTTTCAAAGAAATAAAACTTATGAATCAAACAACAAATTTATGTAAACGCCTGACAATTTTACACACATTTTTCAAAATCGGAACTATACTTGAGTAATTATTATAAGAGAAGAATATGGGGAACCGCAGATGAGCAGACGCCACTAAATTAAATCCCCGTAAGTAGATTGTGGGGACAGACTAAGTGAAGACGTGGGTAAACTGTCACCTCCAATCTATGCAAATTTGGCCTTTCAACTTTAATCTTCTACATTAAAAGAGCCAGCTTCAGAGCTCAAACTATATATCGCTGAGAAAAGATTTCGTACTCCAATGGGAAATATGCAACTGTGTCATGGAGTTCACGTAAATATGTGTATATGTAAATAGAATATTTAATCATTAATAAATATCTAATAAACACAAGTTATTTCTACAAATTGGAATACCATCTATCGAATACATTTGGTACTTTAGGGTTCTTATGCTAAAAATCTTTTTTAAAAACCTAAGTAGAAAAAGTTCTCATCGGTCTGCGCTAAAAAAATGTGTAAAAAAAAAAACATTCGTTCTTTGATGCTTCCATTTCCTATACACAGAGATGTTCAGAATTATGTTTGAAACATCAATGAAGGCAAATAAACAGAGGAAGGAAGTTTTTTACACATAAAACAAACTTCTACTATCCTTACTGCGATATAAAAAAATATGTAAAAAGAAACATTGTGCTTTAATGATTTCATATCCTATACACAGAGAGATATTTAAAATTATGTATAAAACCTCAATGCACAGGCAAATAAACAGAGGAAGGATGTTTTTTTTACACATAAAACAAACTTCTACTATCCTTAATGCGATAAAAAAAAGTATGCAAAAAAAAAATCGTTCTTTAATGCTTCCATTTCCTATACACAGAGATGTTCAGAATTATGTTTGAAACATCAATGAAGGCAAATAAACAGAGGAAGGATGTTTTTTTACACCTAAAACAAAATTCTATTATCCTTACTGCGATAAAAAAAATCGTTCTTTAATAATTTCATTTCCTATACACAAGAGAGATGGTCAAAATTATATATGAAACATCAATGAAGGCAAATAAACCTACTGCGATATGCGATTTAGAAAAAAATGTGTAAAAAAAAAAACATTCGTTTTTTTATTGATTTCTTTTCCTATACACAAGAGAGATGGTCAAAATTATGTTTGAAACTTCAATGAAGAAAAATAAACCTACTGCGATATGCGATAAAAAATTATTTAAAAGAAAAATTCGTTCTTTAAAGTTTCATCTCCTATACACAGAGAGATGTTCAGAATTATGTTTGAAACTTCAATGAAGGCAAATAAACCTACTGCGATATGTAAAAATGTTTTTAAAAAAAAGTTCATGCTTTAATGATTTCTTTTCCTATTTACAGAGAGATGTTCAGAATTATGCATAAAACCTCAATGAAGGCAAATAAACAGAGGAAGGATGTGGTGCGCCAGTGTGACGTCATCAGAGAACAGGATCCAATAAACTGCCGCCGCCAAGAAGTAGAAGAATGATGCTGGGCTGAGCGTTCAAGCGTAGCCCGTCATCGCACCCACACGCGCAGCGCTCGACCGAGCAGAAAATAGCGTCCAAGCCTCCTCCACCAATTATAGCACAAAGCCTTATTTATTTTCACAATCACCTCTTTGCTGGCTCGTTATATAAATCTTTATTATTAATTATTCGCCGTGGATGTGTTGTTGCATGAATGGATGAAGAAGGCGGTTGAAGCATGCCGAAATAACTTTCGCCAATTCGCCATGTAAGAATTCTGTACTATGATTAACTTTTTCTTTTTTTTTTTATTCTTAGTAGGACATAAAAACATTTATATCTTGGTAGATGATTTTTAAAAAAGCAGAGATTTAATTACTTTAAATGCATATACGGTATTTATATGCAAATATAGAATTTTTCTAGAGTTTTAAAAGTAACCAAATCTTGAAGATAAAACTAAATTTTAACTTTCTAAAACGTTTTCAAGATAATTATAGTCACCTTCTGAAAAAAAATGAAATATTAAGGCCTACAAAATATAACGTGGAATTTTGAAAAGAAAATTGAATGAAGCTCACATATGTACAAAGATTTGTAATCACAACAAAAAGAAATAAACTAAATTTGCATAGAAACTGTTGTACTTATTTTAACAGAACTACCTATATCATTTTTGTGAAATGGAGAAAAAATGCAGGTATTACAAACTTTCTATCGAAAAATTCCTTATCATTTTGAAACGGCGCCCCTAAAAATAACATTTTGATTTGTCATTCAGTGAGTTAAGCCTTTTGATTTTAGAATGATGGATGGGAATTGTTAAAAAGTTGTTTCAAGTTGTAAACAGACGATGAAAATGTTGCAAGAGTCGAAGAAAGTAGGTCAAAGTTGAAAGTCGTTTGGTAATTCTGGGGGAATGAATTGTCTTGGGCGCATACACACTAGGACACATTGGGGGGAGATATGTGCAAATAGGGAATGAGAGAGAGAGGTATCGAAAGCTCATCATTCTTCTTTTAAAATAATGATCAGAAGAACATTGTAACAAATATGTCGGGGAATTCCAAACATTTACAATTTTACAGATTGGTTTGATGGCATCACATATAAGATGATGAGATTTTTTATTATTATTTTAGAAATTTGTTTTTTCAAAATCTATAGTTTTTCAAAAAAGTTATAATTGAATACTGTTGAGAAATTTGAAATTTTTGTTGAAAGACGGAAAATTGGCTGAAGCTTGAAGTTAAATATATTATTGTCCATATTCTATGTTAACGCTGCACACTTGATATTTTGAATTCAAAGATTTATGGCAAACTTTCACTTAGAAAATGATATGTAAAATTTATATATGTAGGTATACGAGATTTATATAAAATATACACTCATAGACAAAAGTAAGTGGAAAGTCTTTGATGTCGTTTTGTCTTTTTTTTTTTTAGGAGATAGGCAATTTTGTTTATACTTTTGGTTAACTCGTGTGTCTTCAATAAAGGTCGTTGTAATATCTTTCAGTTATTGTCTCAATCCCGATATACATGCTAAAAGGTACAACTTCCTTAAGTTTTGTCCATGAGTGTATATTGGCGATCTCGTGTGTCTTCAATAAAGGTCACTATAATATCTTTCAGAGTTATTGTCTGAATCCCGATATACATGCTAAAAGGTACAACTTCCTTAAGTTTTGTCCATGAGTGTATATTGGTTATCTCATGTGTCTTCAATAAAGGTCACTGTGATATCTTTCAGAGTTATTGTCTCAATCCCGATATACATGCTAAAAGGTACAAATTTCTTAGATTTTGTCCATGAGTGTATTTTGTAAATGTTAAAGTAGAATTCACGATGCTACTAATGTTTTCTAAACATACCTATGTATTTGTAGTATATAGTTATTTAAACGGAATAACTGTTCTCTAAGTGAAAAAAACTGAAATATCTATACAGTAATAGAAACATATTTACATATAGCTTCGTTAAACACCAAAAATAAGCCTACAAGTACAGATACTATATAATCAAAATGAACAAAACAACAGTTGTAGATTCGATCTGATATATTAAACTGGCGAAATCGCTTGAAAGATTCACTACTGATGAGCCAAGCCCTTCCTAAACTTTTTTTCTCCATTCTCTAATTGTCCAAATGTTGATTAGTTTCATTTTTAACATCTAGATGGCGCTATCTCTTCAATTACAAAACACAAGGTAATAAGATCAAATCAAAATAATAGTGTGTGACATTTGGGTAACAGCATTGTTACTATCATTAGACACTAATTATTTAGATTTGGTCTTATTACCTTGTGTTTATAATCTATAATCCAAATTATGTTTTATCCTATTCTATTACACTTGATTCCAACTACTTGTCACGTATAGAGAGGGAACAAAAGACATTTCCCCAAATTACTGTTCGATATTAAATCAAAACATCTAAAAAAACAACAAAAAAGTTTTTTTTTTTAAGAACTCAGAAACTATTTCTTCAGATAGGATACCTCTCTGTGTTTTAAAACAAGAAATAATTTTCATCGCATTCTCTCCCCGAAAATTTTTATTTATTCCACTTAGAAAAAGGGGGAAATATTTCCAGACCATCAATTCCTTCTATTCAAAGCATCCGTTTTTTTACGGGGCCAGAGTAATAACAACAACAGTTCTACAACAATGTACAGTACATTGCACTTACATCTTAGCGCTTCATCGGAGGTTTTCTTTTAGAAAATACTTTATTCTTACAAATGTGTTTCGATTGAAATCAATTCACAATTTAAACCTTTCCTGTTTTTTGACGATGTGTACATATGCTGTTAAGTAGATTCCTGTTGCATAGAGAGATGCTGGTACTATAAAATATATTATTTTAAGCCATATATATATATGTTTATATATATATGTTATATAAAAATATTTTATTTTAAATATATAATTTCATAGATTCAAATACTCTGCTAAATCGACCGCCAGAGGTCACTCCCTCCCTATAAAAACTCATTGTTCTTTCCCGATGGCCGGCTCAAATCTTTTGTACATTATGTAAATAATATTTTGTTTTCCTTTTGTTAAGCCAGGCATTACTTTTATCAAAATTATGTCTTTTTTGTATATTCCTTTAAATCAATTAAATTACTGATCAAAACTATTTTTCAATATCATACTTTCAAGATTTTAACCACAACTGCATTACCATAGCATAATCTCAACAATTCCAAAATACAACAGAAATCTCATTTCTTTTCATTTTTTATATATAATATATATTATTATTATTATACCATTATTATTATTATACCATTATTATTATTATACCAATTATTATATATATGTACCAAAAAGGCACCTCTCCCTTTAATTGTGCATCATAAAGATGGCACTGTACATCACCCTAGTAAAAAAAAACTTTACTAGTGATGGTAAAAGAATGAGTCACAACACCAGTTCTGGAAAATTCAGACAAAAAGCCAAAACTGGTGTTTTGCCTCATTCTTTACCATCACTGGTAAAGTTTTTTTTTTACTATGGTAATGTACAGTGCCATTTTTCGGATGCACAATTAAAGGAAGAGGTGCCTTTTTGGTACATACACATATATGATGATGATGATACATCCAACCATGTTGGAACAAAACAGTAGATACATGCCATATAAACATATAGATGAAACGCGTTCGTGGATGGCTTTTCTTGATTTATCAAGAAATTGGGTTAGCCAAATATCAGGGAACAGGCTAAATCAATGTTTAGTTGATTTCTGTTCCACCAGATGGTGCTCTGCCTTCTGTAAAGCACATGTGCTCCTGGTCAGGATATGCCTTTTTTAATCCTTATATATATAAAAATGAAATGCGCGATGTTTGTTATCGCATCACGCAAAATCTACTGACTCAAAGATTATGGAATTTCGCATGTAGGTAGCTGAAGATTTCGTTTAACATATAGGCTATTCAAAAAACTAAAAAAGTTAATGTGCTTTTTTTAAAAAATAAAAAAACAAAAAGCGTTAGTTCCAGTCTTTTACCGCTAGGGCGCAGCACTGGTTTAGTTGATTTCTGTTCCACCAGATGGCGCTCTGCCTTCTGTAAAGCACATGTGCTCCTGGTCAGGATATGCCTTTTTTAATATATATATATATTTATGTAAATATATGAGTCAGGATGACTCTCCAATCAATAATTGTGGAATCGATATCACCATCTTCCAAAGTGGGTTTAATAAATAAGCCGCCGCCGCCGGGGTCAAACTAAATGTGGCCACTAAGCCCAGCAAAATATTCATGTCTCAATAAAAACTTAGCCCAGACCGCCTAGCACATAAAATTTCCATTTTGGCCACAAACCCTCACTCCCCAGAGTTAAAAACTTGTCGTAAAGAAAGATTTTTCTCCATATTTGATTGTTAAATAGAATAAACGATATATGGGAGGGAAACTTGTATTGTTAAAAAGAGAGAGAAAGAAAGACGGGAGAACTAGTAAAAATATTAAAAATGTAAATTCTTGTAAAGCTTTAGTAAAAAAAAAACGGTCATGTTCGATATAGAAAAATGATTTGTATTTTCCTAGGCAGATTGGGAAGGAATAAAATGGTAAACTGCTATAAAGGATTTTGTGGAAGTTTGGAATAAAATGTATTTTTTTCTCCCAGAAATTGGAGAAGTAAAGTGCAGGTTATATTGAGGTAGGTATGCAAATGAATAGATTCTGTGAAACTAATGGAACATTTTACTATCGGAGTACTTTTTAACGATGCCCTAAAAAATGTTTTAAAATTTTATTTTTTATAACCATTTCCCTTAATTAATACAATATATAATCTAATGTAGGATGTTCACTTTCAACATAGAATTTTACACTTATTTCTAAATAGTTCTTAATTTCAATGTTAAAGTAAGTCGGTAGATGTTCTTATAAAATAATTCAAAATTAAACAATGATATGCAATTATGTTTCACACATTGCGTTGAAATTAGTCTTATATTTTAGTCAGCTATAATGTAAGGGAGGTTTCTACTTCTCAATTCAAAATTGGGCGACTAAAAAAAAAAAAAGGCTAGAAAATAAGTCTATATATTTTCCCATGAATTTGAAATCAAAATAATAATGATAATACAAGATAGTATTTCTATAGAAATATACTATTAAATGGTGTAATATGTAATATAGTAACCCTTGTAGTAAACTTATTATATATATATATATATCGACATATGCTTATGCAAATTATCATTATAATCACCGTTAATTTTGCGAAGAGCGTAAAAAATAATACAGGGCTTATTTAAAATTTGGTATTCAGCAAAGGAATGGTAAACAAAAGCCTATATAGAAATAAGTTTTACAATAGACACCCCTCACAATTAAAATAAAAAAATAATTATTTTTTAGAGTTTAAAATAAAATAGAAGCAGACGTCGCGCTCTGAGTATGGAGGGGGATTTTCTATTTACTTCGAGCTCCGATAGATGGCGCCACGTGTCCACTAGAGGATTATAAAAAAACTTCCCATCACAGTTCCAAGTCAGCTTCATAAAAAAATCGCTCCTTTTTTAAAAAAAAAAACGTCTCTTGGTATTTTATTTATGAACGTTCACATGCTCCCATTTCGAATATTATTGGCTATGTTTTTTTTTTATTTAGTAATTTAATCGTAATAAACAGATAGAGGACATTGCGACGGCTGTGATAGAGATTTATGGAGACATCTGAGGCTCTTCATTGGACACGGCAACAACAACAATACAGTATACACACCCAAGATAGAGAACGACTGCTGTGATAGAGATGTACGGAGACATCTGAGGCTCTTCATTGGACACGACAACAACAACAATACAGTATACACACCCAAGATAGATAACGACTGCTGTGATAGAGATGTACGGAGACATCTGAGGCTCTTCATTGGACACGACAACAACAACAATACAGTATACACATCCAAGATAGATAACGACTGCTGTGATAGAGATGTATGGAGACATCTGAGGTTCTTCATTGGACACGACAACAACAACAATACAGTATACACACCCAAGATAGAGAACGACTGCTGTGATAAAGATGTACGGAGACATCTGAGGCTCTTCATTGGACACGACAACAACAACAATACAGTATACACACCCAAGATAGAGAACGACTGCTGTGATAGAGATGTACGGAGACATCTGAGGCTCTACATTGGACACGACAACAACAACAATACAGTATACACACCCAAGATAGAGAACGACTGCTGTGATAGAGATGTACGGAGACATCTGAGGCTCTACATTGGACACGACAACAACAACAATACAGTATACACACCCAAGATAGAGAACGACTGCTGTGATAGAGATGTACGGAGACATCTGAGGCTCTTCATTGGACACAACAACACTAAAATAACCAGAGAAATCAATATGTCATCTTCTGTAATTAATATTTAGAATTTTTCAATACTTAGCAGTTATGTTTTAAAATTTAAGAAGGAAATACATTTAGCAGAGATTCCTTCTAATCAAACTATTCCTAAATATGACGAGAATTCCAATTAAAAGAGAAAACTGATCTAATTAAAATTTGAGTTTATTTACAAAATTCGCATAACATTTGTACATAATTTATTAGCCAAACATGTGGCTACCATTTGTTAATTGAAAATTCCATTGCGGTGTGGTGTATTTACCTTCATCTGTGATAAATTTACTATGATAAATATATAATTAATGAAAAGAGATAAATGTATTTATATAATTAGAGAGTAGGGTTAATCAATATTACATTATAATTACCAAATGACCATTTACATTAATTTGGTGGCTAGTAGCCTAACCACTGTGTCTCTAGATGATGAACAATATCACAAATTCAATGAAATTAAATAAAACAAATTTGACCATTGACCAGCACTGGGTCATCCTTACATGTATTGCCAGCTTGTTCGTTTCAAGAGAAGATTAAGTTTGTAGAAAGATTTAGGGTACCATTTTATATCAGAACCCTTTCTATTGAAGTGCAGTAAACAATACACAAGATTCTATATGAAATTTCGAAGGGCAAAGAAAAATAAATTCACATTGTATAAAAATGAGTTTAAAATACAAAGGTCGCCTCTCCTGTCAAAATAGACGCCATCAATTGACCGTCGCCGCAAACTAGCGGACTCAGGTCAGTAACAAAGCCACAACACCAGCTTTGGTAAACTGAAAAGCGTTCACCTAGAGACCATGGTTTCGGGCTAATGGCCCTCGTCAGCCTAGGGCAGACTTTATTCCATGAGATCTACAAGGGATCTAATATTCCATTGTTGACAAACTGCCAAAGAGGTGTTTAGCTGGCTAAGTGGCTGGGCCAAATCTATGGCTAAAATATTTTAGCCGGGAGGATTGATCTAAAAAGACAAAGGACACCTCTCCCGTCAAAATAGACGTCAAAGTTAGACGCCATCTATTGACCGTTGCCGCAAACTAGCGGCCTCGTGTTCCAGCAAAATTCCCATCTATAAAAATGAGTCTTTATTAAAGGAAGTAATGCTCGTCAATTTTAAAAACTGATAATCAACACCTGAATGATATTTGATTTGAATAGTTGGAATTCTGAGATTGTTGAAAGGACGCCAAAGTTCTACAAGTGGGATGACAAAATGGCTGCCACAGGTGATACCTCCTAGTTGGCATCCTTAGTTGGATCTCGTCAGCGTGGTTAACGACGATAAAGGCTGTTTCTATAGATTTCCAGAAAGAAGGGTAGACTGTCTGCCCAGAGCGAATTGAGTGAAGAGAAAGGGGTGATCGGCTGCAGTAAATATTTACCCGCATGTCATCGTGATGAGATAAGATTTGCTTGCCCGGGTGGACGATACACGCAACGTCTCGCTGCACGGCACGGCCGCAAGGAATGACTGACGCTGTGGACAATAGTCGTGTTGTTGCCTTCTAACAGCTTCAATGGAGAGATGCAACGTTCGAATCCCTGCTACCTCCCTGAATCAATAATCACTAATCTAGAGAAATATAGACGAATATTAAATATGAAACACCCCAACAGAGCGAAAATGTTCGTTTTCATACTAATCATTTAAGTATTTTTATACGTAAAAAATCTTATTTTTCAGAGAGTTAAATCCTTAATTGTATACAGCGTCATATAACTGGGTATCATATATAGTGATTATATGCAACAACCTCATTTACACATAGGCTCATAGTTGCATATTTACCAGATACCTATGCAAACTTCAGTCTTATTACAATAACAATGGAGAACACATAACATGGTAAAAAGTGAATATATATTGACATTTATATAAAATATCTCTCTCTCTCTCTATGATAAAATATTTCAGTTTCCACATAAGACTTGTTTAGAAATAATTTTTTAAAAAAGTAGAAATAAACAAGATTAATTTCCTCGAAGTTGCAAACCAGTATTTCAAAAAAATTAACTGAGGAGTTGCAAACATGAGCGAGCGGCTTATGCAAAGTACCAGTTTAGCTATGCAAATCAAAACCGGCTACACGCAAGTTGTTGCAATTTAAAAAAAACCGTCTGAAAGAAACACAAAGTGAAATTATTTGGGGTGAAAACACAGTCCAATCAATACCCTCCTTTCTTGCACAACTACGCCTAAATAATGAAAGAGGAGAGGCAGAAAAAAAGGGAAAATATTATAATTTATCAAAACTATTTTCAGCGCTGGAAAATAATTTATATTTAAATGTTTTTAAACTATTTATTTGAGCTTCTCTCTTTTTAAACACAACTCTCTTTCCGATTTCTTATTAAAATGTTGAAATTCTCTTCAAGTTTATCTATATAGAGGACAAAGAATTCCGACAAATTAAATTGATAACCCACCAATGTGACCGTTAGTTAGAAACTTCTTTTTTTTTTAAGATTTTTTTTTTATAGCGCAGCTGTTCTAATATTTAATAACGTAATCTTAAATACGTTAAATAAAAGTTTAAACATGGGAAGCCCATAAAAATGTGTTTTTAATGAAAATTTTCGGTCGATGTGTAAAGAAAAATTATTTCATTTTGTCGTTTCCTAATCAAATTATATTCACTTTTCTCAAATGCTATTATGCAAAATTGTTTTATGAAAAATTCTTCTTTGTTCAAGAAACAATTTTACATAGAACGATGACTTTATTGGTATATTAGCTTTTATTATAAAACATCGGAATTATTAACACACACTATATATATATCGACAGATATGTAAATAAGATTTAATCATTTGTAAATTTATAATAAAGAAGTGTTTTTGTAATAGAGTTAAAAGGTTTGCGATTCATGTTAATAGATGGCGTTGTATTTAGAATCTAAATTATGAAAATTTAATAATATTGATTTCTATACCGACAATTACAAAGACGGTTTATCTCTAACCACCAACTAACTATTAATAAATAGTAATCTTTCTTTTAGTATTAATTCATTTCGATGTTTAGCCTCATTGCAAAGAATTGTGTTATTTCACTAAATCGATGTGTAAATATATCTCCAAGCGGCGGTATAAGTTTTCATATTCTCTTATTTCAACCACGGAGTCTAGTGTCAGTCAACCTGCGGGTTATTATAGGGGTTTTAGCGAATAATCTAACTTATGCAAATTTGTCGAAATTAAGTACAATTTTACGATACCGTAACGATAAACCACCTGTAAAAAGTTTCTTAGTAAAAAACATATTGAAGAGGATTTAGTGTTTGGTTCATTATGCAAATATGTTATGCAAATAGGTCCGCTATGCAAATATAATCTTAGTTGTTTGTTGATGTCGGGAATACCTTGTCCTGGAGATTTCAAACCTCTGCCATAGGGTGTATAGGCACTGTGCTTTTGGTACACGGAGGGAAAATCATTTTTAATCTCACATATTTGAGAATTATAATAGGAGGAATTTCCAGATATTAGAAGACTTCTTGTATTTAGCCTGTTGAAGGACATTATTGTCCGAAAGCTCTCGCCAAGTTTTTATATTTTTCAATGAGGAAACTCTCGTCGCCGTTAGCTTTTATCTCTTAGAAATAATTGTGAATGAAAGCAAAATTGAAGATTGTTTATAATATATATTGGCAATTTCTTGTGCTTGAATTGGATTTATTGACAGATCACAGCTTTGTCAACTTGTACCACCAGTTCTACAGTTCAGTATAAAGTTGAGAATATCGTTATAAAATATAAAAGACACAACACAGTAGTTGTTATATCTCTCCACCAAGACTATATAACTGGTTACATATTTACATATTGGTACTTCCAACTATTTTTTGACTCCACTGACGACTAGTCGATATAAGACAAAATGTCTTAAATAGAATGTTTTTACCATTGTATATTACATAGAAATGAAGAGTTCAGTGTTAGATTCGTATATAGAAGCGTTCTTCTATAAAATAAACCCATTCCACCCATAAAATTGAATAAATGGCGAACATTAAAATAAATATCTTTTAAAAAGTTGAAGAGGACGTCCATATTCGAGGCATAATTGGCAATTAGAGAGGCGGCGACTTTAGAATCAATATTTCCAGCGGCCGCTAAAAGGGGGCCAAGAAGCTATAATTGGGCGCTAACTATTCCTTGGAATAGTAAACCCTAGTCATCACTTAACGCTAAGATATCAACAGCCCAAATATGGAAGCATCAGCACAACTTAACTACACCTAACCTAGAAGGAAGAACCTTTCAAACCAACAATTTCCATTCCTTTTAAATTTTTAAATATATATATAATTCCATTTACATATATATTATTTTAAAAGGAAAATATCTCCATAATTTAATTTACGCTCACTTTTATATGCTTTATTTTGTCGCAGTGTGTTCTAACACGACTGACGTGGAAAGTTGCGTTGATTTGCATATAGGAAGAAACCTAATATGTAAATATATAGTTATGTATTTAAGTAAACAAACAAAACATAGTCGTATAACAATGGATTCGTCTCGAAATCTAGAAATTAAAATATATATTTCCACATACAGATATATAATGAAAGCTGAATTGCTTTGTTTATCATTTCTTTAAGAATGTCGTGAAAGTTAAAGATCCACAGACTTTGGCATTTATCCATGGGATATCCGATTGAAAGTAGGCAGAAATCTTTCAGTTCAAATCTTATTTTATCAACAGATTTATGAAATGTCTAGTATTTATAAACAAAAATGTGTTGTGAACGGGCAAAAGCTTTCGCCATCTGTCTGGAGTTGGGCCAGTGGAAGATATTATCAATTCGGGCGACTTGAAAAGAAAGAAAGGAGTTAATTAATAATAAGAATGAGGCAGAGAGATAATCCGGGTCTCCAATTACTGCCTGGGATAATTAATTCTCGCTTGATTTGTTCCGTGAACTACCTCTCAATATCCGCCGTGGTCCACAGCACCATTCTCTGCCGACAACTTCTATTTGCATATCTACCATTCAAAAATATTTACATATATCTTTGGCCTTACAAGTTTTCTATTGCAGACCAACAAGTCCTTAATATACTGCCGACAGTCAACAAGCTCGCAATTCTATTTGCATATCTCTCTATCATCGATACAACTAATTGATAAACAAATGTGCATATATTCTCCCACACTTTCCTGTTTCTATTGAAAACCAAGGTATCACAAATATTAAAATAATGGGGAATATATACATGGGGAAAATAGTTTTAGATGACTATAATAATTTCAATGTTTATATGAAACAATTAGGATAAATGTAAAATGTCTTCTCACACATATTTACATATACTACGTTGGTAACCCAAATATTGTCCAATATTATCTTAACAAGATATTAAATGTTGTGATCATTAATATTATTAAAAATAAATCAAACATATAGTATATTTCACGACTTGCAATGGCCAGAAGGCAATTAAAAATCAATATTATGGAAATTTGAAAGTAATATGGTACAAAAAGTCAAATTTTAGAAACATTTGGGAGGATGGAGGCGATGATATAGAATGGGGAACTCTTGCCTCAGGAATCTTTTTTTTTTTTTTTTGTCTTTCCCCCGCGCGCTGTTTCAACAGGGAACGAACGAATAAACAAACCGTTTGTACGTTATTTTTTTTTATCTCTGCCCCATGTGCTTGGAGGTTGTTCTTTCTAAGAGGATCGGGCAACGTTTTTCCAAACCTGTCTTCTGGAATTCATTAATATTTAATACCGATTTTGTTGAATTCTTAATAAGACTTTCTGATAGAGAAGATCTCTATTCAATTCTTTTCCTAAGCCTAAAATTACATCTTAAGAAAACATACCGTTAAGAGTCAAATATTAATAATCTTTATTCAATCAATGTTTTCGTATCCATGAACCGAAGTAATTTATATATTCGTATACACTCACATTTTATAAAATATAATCAAAATTTTCTGAATGAATCTCTTCAAAAGAATAAAACAAATTATTCTAAATAATAAGCTGGTTGGGAGGTTGTCCAAAAAATATATATATATTAAAAAATCTGAGATTTTCATTTATTTAAATACCTCCTGAAGATGACAGGGAGTGACCGACACGTCAGTGGAATTATTTCTCTATCTCTAGTCAACTAAATGTAAACATAAATATCAGCCATTTAAATAAATACATATTCCAGAATCGACTATTCATTTAAGTTGAACTAGTAAACCCTGGAAAACGCTAAATCAAATCAATGATTAGGCTTAATGTTGATACAGACTATGGAATTGTAAAAATCCCATTCTTCAATATATTTAAGTCAGTAAAGACAATCGCTAAGATAAAAACCAGATTTATTCACCGAAAAACCGTATTAAAAAAAATAAGCTATTATAATAAATGATTTAAAATGAAATCGTTGATCTAATTTTTCAGTTAAAAAAAATAAATGAACGTTTATAGCGGTAAGATGATTTTAATGAGAGAGAGTTTGATGAAATAAATTAAGAAAGGGTAGAAACGAGGGTATTATATAATGACCATTTATTAAATAAAGTAGTGCAGTTTGCCACCATTTATTTTAACGACCACATACCCTCGGTATAGAATGGGGAACACTATGTATTTATAACTCGTTTCAACACTGTATAAACACATTTCAAATATTCTATTTCATTTCCTAAGTATCAAATTATAAAAAGATTCAGTTAAAAATGGTATTTTTATTAAATTACTATTGTTCTTTCCTATTATGGAAGAGGTAGTGGCAAGTCATCAAGCACGATCACAACAAGACATATGTAAATAGGGTCCATGACATTGTGTATATACAAATAGGATAATAATAAAAAAACTTAATATATTTTTTAGCTAATTTTACGTTAAAATAACGTGACAATAAATACAATTCAGAATGATGGTATGCAGACTATTATGTAAATACCATCCTTAACACTGACGAATACCATTTATATGGTCAACTTAAATACAATGATAGTTGTAATTGATATTCATTTTTTCAATTCTGATAAACTCTCAAATATTGAAATTATTTTAAATGGAAAGGGTTTCTCTCTATTAGAATTATGTAAATTTTGGCGGAATGAAAGGGATGAAGGTTAGATGAATTGAAAGAACATTATAAAATAAATTTGCATATCTTCGCCACACCTATGGAAATATGTTATAAACAGCTAACCATTGTTATAATACATATGTCGAAATATAGCCGTGTGTTAGCACTTCCCCCATATCTGCCATATTATATATATTGTATATTATGTTGCCTTTTTTTCGAAACATAGCTTTTTAACCTCTAATATAACTATTTTTAGTCATATAATTATTATTTCCCATATTACTCCCATATTATTGGTTAATCACATTTTACGATATTCTCCGATATTCAACTATTATTTCTTTACTAATTTTTATTACTAGTATTATATATTCCTGAATGACAAATAGGATGACGTCAGAATATTGAAAATATATTTGAGGAATATCATAAACCTGTTATCACCCCTACCCCCTAAAAAAAAAAGGAAACGTATTTTTAAAGAACTGTTTGAAACCTGTTGTGACCCCACGGAATAAACTG
>CP092884.1:59229785-59352431 GCA_030710605.1 Cordylochernes scorpioides
TTATTTTAGTTGGAAAAGTCTGATTTCGTCGATAAACCACTTTGAAAAAGGACGACAGTGAATCGACGAAACTTCATTTAATAATAAATGTTGAAGGTTGATCTGTAAATTAATACGATATTTTTAACATGCTTCAGGAATTTTGTTGATAGCGTTTGCAGAGTGTGAACAGATTTATAAAGCAGAATGCCAGACCACCCTTTTTGACAAATTCAGTCAAGGTTGTCGTACTTTTCTGTATCTCCCATCCCTGGTATTTTTGCATATTCTCTTATGCAAATCATGCAGTTCTGCGAAGAAAATAGCAACAAAATGTATTGTTTTGATGCATTTTTCTATAGGGAAAGTCATTGTTTTCGCTAATGAATAACATCCTTTTCTCAAATGATGAGGAAGAAATACTCTAATTCTTCTTCTTCCTTCCTTCCTACCATTCTCTTTCTATCCATTTTCATCCTCCAGAACTTACTTCATCAATCCAATTCCATCTTAATATATTTTTTCTCATCCAATTCTTCTTTTTTCTGGTGAGCTTCAACAGGCTTCATTCCTACTCCAATCTTTTTCTTCAATTTCTGTTCCTTTCAACCCATTTTTCCCCACATCTCTCAACTAATCTATTTACATATTGTACGCTTTATTTGCATAGTTAACAATGAATGGCAACTATGAGGTAAACATAGGTCTTACGACTAAATTTACACCTTTGCAGTAACTATGCAATTATGTTTTTTTTTCTTTGCGACGAATGATGTGAAGGCAATCAGTGATTCCGTCCGAAACGTCGAGCATTTTATTATTCTATTTAGTAGCTATAAGAGTGGTGTGATGAATGGTGATGATAAGAAATAGGGAGGGAAAAAGGTCTCAGGGGAGTAGAAAGGCTGACCAAGTCCGGTGCCCTAACCTGATTGGGCAGAATATTAAATAGATGTCGCCCAAATCGATTCCCGCCTAAAATATCGTCTGGTCATTGTCGTCTGCTGCTTCTACTTTATCTTCGTTAGCTCCCCACGTAATTATTACATAACTAATTAGATGAAGTTCATCTTGTCACAGTCTTTCTTTATCTCTATTCGCTATTTATTCGCAACATGATGATGATGATATAAACCTTCGATTTTTCGACAGTCACGACGCGGGATTGAGTTCTTTAAATAGTTTCAGCGTTAGTTTCTAATCCTGATGGAGAGGTGGATTATATTAGTCGAAATATCAATGTAAATAAAATATTTACTTCTGTCATGGTATCAATTTCTTACTAGAATAAATAATACTGTGCTTGTTTATAGGGACATATATATAAATATATTCCGAAAAATTATTAATTATATTCATTTAGATTGAATAAAATCAATAAAAAAAAAGTTATAATTTCGATTTGATAAATGAAAATTTCGAAAGGTCGAAAGTCTCTCTCAATCTATTTTCACGATTTGAATGTGCGTCGTGAAAAAAAAAATGAAGTTTAGCTTCTCAAATATTGCGTTCATTTTTTGCTTTGAATATATTTTTTAATCTATCGAATCCAAAAAAATACGCTTTATTATCATATATTAATTACATAACGGGTAAGAAGATATATTTACATATCTACCAACAAATGTGTTGGTGGAAAGGAATAAGTTGGAAGGAGGATGGATTAGAGAGGGAGAGAGTCAATTAATTTCCATTCAGCATACTTACGACACTTTTGTACATTTAAATTGCAAATTAAAAGTAAGTGTTCCCCCTTTACATACTTGAAATAATTACAAATTTAGGTCCCTCGTGCTTTAATAGAAATTATTAATTACAGCAGTTTTTCGGCGGTGTTCTTTACAACTCGTACGTGGAATTTTATGGCGGTAATGGAGTCATTGAAACAGTTGCATAAAACAAACAGAATAGAATGATTTTGTTTTCCCGCCTAAAATATCGTCTGGTTATTGTCGTCTGCTGTTTCTACTTTATCTTCATTATATAATCCCACGTAATTATTACATATTTATATACATTTTAATTGAATTATTTAATGTACGTTACATAGTTTTATGCTTTAGTGTCCCTCTCATTATTTAGGTCACTGATAGGGAATTAGTTATTTGATTTGATAATATGGAAATTAGGAAGACCTCTTTTACACATCCAACTTACATACCCGACCCCCAAAACATATTAAAACGCTCGTTTCTGATTGGCTCCCTAACTGTTAGCAAATGAAGGAGAGGGCCCCAAACGGATTATCTATCAAATTATTCAAAATTTCCATCTATACAAGTTGAAAAGTCAAATACAAAACATCTGGTAGATAAAAACTGGCGAAACCGCTGGAAAGGCTCATCATTGATAAACCAGGCCTTCTAAATATTTTTTTTTAGTAACAGTAAGGACAGCAGAAGGCATTTTTTTAAATTGGAGAGTTACACGAAAGGAGTTTCTAATCAAATATCCTTAGAGACCAGATGGCCAGGAATGATACAGGCATTAATGGCCTTGTCTCCCGAAAAAGAAGGTCATAGCCAAGATAAAAAGTTCCAGCGTATGGCACAACAGACAGGTTGCGATATAAAAATAACTATTTTTAAAACCTCAGCTATGTTGTGGTACAAGCAATATAAATAGTGGAATACATATGCAAATCCAATAGATATGCAATTAAGTATAGATAGGTAAATAATGAGGGCGTTATTATAACACCTTATTTGCATATCTCGTTATAATTTGGAAATAATCATCAAAGGATAAGTTTTCTATTATTATAGGAGTCAATACAGGGATAATAGAGTTTTACGTAGTATTAGAAACGTATTCACAACTTATTTCCAACTTGGTCTCTCTCAGAAGGCCATTATGCAAATAAAATGTGAGCATGATATGACAACAATACGACACGCCATGCCCACACCGCGTGACCAGGACAGATGTCAGCGCTACGGTGGGGTGAACTTCACTCTCCACACCATTCACATGGCATAGTACGCTTCTTTAATTAAATACCAACCTCTAATTGGCGTACGTCATATATGTAAATATGTATATGTTATTTATGGCGTCAGAATGGGTAGAAGGCAGCTACGGCACAGTTCTAATATAAACGGGGGGAATCGCTCCATTTAATTCAATTAACACGATTTTAAATCATAATTTTAACGCCATAATTAAATTCTCTACCAAAACCCGGTAGGTTTGTTAAATTGGACGAGCTAAAGAGGGTAAGCCAATTAGGCTCATTTCACATCAGTAATTGGACCACGATAGTTGCTGTGTAGACGACCGAGATATTGGGTAGATGTAGGCAACGGCTGTGGTAGCTACACCAGACAAAGATCGGCACAACGTCTGAAATCTTGGTCGAGTAACACGTATTTATGGCAATGAAGTCTTTCAAATGTGAAGATCTTATCGCAGATGTGCATGAAACGTTCCACAGTGTATTAACCCATCATCAAATACATTAAGCAATGCATTTCTTTGATATTTTCTAATCTGAAGGTAGTTTCTAATCAATAAATAAAGCACAACTAGTTTTGGCGAACTAAAAAAAAAAGCCTATCACAAAGCCGGGAGTATTTACCATTAATGAGTCAGTAAGGACAGTAAAAAGTAGCTTTCATGAAAGAGAAAACCGAAAAGTTGTTTCAAATCCTCTAGAAATAACGCAAGTTTCTAAAAAAGAAAGAAGAAGGGGGGTAGGTATCTCCCACGTGGTGCAGTGTGTACGCATGGCAACCACACAGGATGTAAATAATTATTGTGGCCGCATGAATCACGCTGCAGCAACAGACCAGCTTGTTGAGGAGGCATGGACAATGGGCGAGTGGAGGAGCCACTGCCGCAGGGAACGACGGCGGCAGAGCGGTATTTCAGGTTTGGAGAGTCAGCCCGGGGGTAGACGCTTCCACTGCGCCGGATTCTTTCCCACACTCCTCCCCGATAGCTCCGCAATTAATTTGCATACCTCGGTATTTAGATCTTTTATATGAATATATATGTATTCATTGTACATCTAACTATATTGATATAATTTAGTGTTTTAATTATTTGTTTGTTTTTCAACACAAAGAAGTGTTTTTATCCTTGAAATACTAAATATAATGAATAAATTATTATAATTATTCATTATTATTATTATCATTATTTCTGCGATAGAATTGAGCCACTAACTTTACCAGCTAAACACCTCTTTGGCAAATTCTGAAGATTTCATGAATCCCCTGCGAATCAGTTGAATATGTAAAAAGGGTGAATAAAGTTACATAATTTTACAGAATGTTTGCGTGTGTGTGATAGAATTGGCCTGACTGCTTGACCAGCTAAACACCTCTTTGGAAAATTCAGAAAATTTAGTGGATTCCTTGTAAATCTAATAAAACCAAAGCTACACTCTGATTGACGATGGCCATTAGCCCGAAACCATGGTCTCTAGGTGGGCTTTCTAAATTTGCCGAAGCTAGTGTTGGGGCTTTTTCACTGGCAAAGACGGTCAATAGATGGCCTATAGTTTTTGTGTCTATAGGATAGGTAACTGCTCTCTTTTAAGTATTATTCACCATACAACTTGTTTTTTAATAAGCCACCTAGGTCAGCATTGGTGATATATTTGCATACCCCCTAACTTAAAAACGTTGTCTAGACAATGCAATGTCAATACCACCATTTTACATATTTACATATACCTATCACGTTAACAATATCGAATGATGTCTAAATTTAGCAATAAAATAACATTTTGAAGTTCCCCCCAATCAATTAGAAGATATTCTATATATAGAAAAAAAACAATATGAAGCATATATTATTTTAATGTAATTTTTACCGTATGCAATATAACATTTCCATTCTACCATGTTGTTAAAAAAAACAATAAATCGATAATTCTTTAATGTGCCATTGCCGTGCGACTAGCAATCGTTTATTGAACTATCGCATTAGCTGGAAATTCAATAAATTGTTGTTGCTGTATCCAAGTGTATAACACACCTGTATGCAACTGCATATGTAAATATATATATAGAGCTATATGGGGAACTACATATGTAGGCAAGTATCTAGAGAGGTAACTATATTAAGTCAACCATATAGTTTTTATTTTTTATTTTTTGAAATCATAAATGATACTGAATTTTCAAAATAGGAAACTTCATATATAACTATGTAATTATATGGACAACTTTCACATATGCAAATATAATAAGAGGAACGCCGGATATCATTGCGAAGAAGGTAAAACTCGTCGTTTTTACCTTTTCGTCTCTTATTGGCATATGTAAATATATAGGTAACTTTATATATGTGTACCATATTAAGTCAACCACATATAGACAATTATATTTGAAGCCATATATATGTAACTCTATATGCACTATATGCAATTATATATGCAACAAATAAAT
Organism: Cordylochernes scorpioides; assembly: GCA_030710605.1. Classification (NCBI taxonomy): domain Eukaryota; kingdom Metazoa; phylum Arthropoda; class Arachnida; order Pseudoscorpiones; family Chernetidae; genus Cordylochernes; species Cordylochernes scorpioides. Next base: position 59,235,161 of record CP092884.1, read on the forward strand.
ATATTGATAAGTATGTAAAAAGTAACAACGTGTGAATGCAACAATTATATGTAACAAAAAAGGTATCTATATATGTAACTATATATGCAACTATATATGTAACTATATGTGCAACTATATATGGAACTAGGTGGGAAATTACTTATACAACACTAGATTCTCCTACTAGAATCATCGTTACTACAAAACGCATCGGTTATAAATTCTAGTTTTTAAAAATGCATTAGTTTTATCGTGTTGCATATTAACAGAATGATGGCTTCAGCCAATCCTGGGACTCGATGAAATGTCTGAAGATGGGAATGAAATTAACAATTTATAAATTACAATAGACTTATTCCGTTTTATAAATTCCGCTAGCTATTACATTGAAATACATGATATGCTTGTTAATTCTGCTTTGTAAACAAGTCTTTGAAAATATCTAACAATTCAATTGTAATGAAGGTAAAGTTATTCCGTATTTTAATTATCAAATGCCATAAAAGGAAATAATTACAATATACAAATATGCATAAGGCTATATAAGCTTTAGCTGGTTGTGATTATTGCCTCTTTCTGTGGAGAAATTTGGAGAGAAATCAATTCAACAAGGTTTGATTGCTTATGATAGAATGGTGTATAGTTTCTAACCAGTGAATTTCGTGGAATAAATAATATGCTGATGGTAATTTTGCTGAGAGAGAGTTTTTTTTATTATCCCTAGTACACAAGGAATAGGCCATGATAATCATGGTGGGTAGTTAGCGACTGCTTTTACTGTAAGTGCACTACATGTCTACACATGTGAAAAGCAGTTCGACTTTTGCACTTACAAATGTGTCCCATTTGTTTAGGGAGTCTCTGAGAGAGTAAAGAATAAAAAAGGGGCTAAAAAAGGGCTATATATTCAGTAAAAATAAGAGAGAGAAACAATGTGCCGTCTATTGAACGTCTCTGCATTCAGCAGACTCGGGCCAATCACAAAGCCACAACACCCACCTGAAGACGACAGTTTCGGGGTATGTTATTAAGTGACACAATATTTAAAACTGCTGAACTTAAGCACCATCTATTGACCGTCTATGCAAATTGGCCGGCTCAGTTCAGTGACAACATCAATGTGGGAAAACTCAGAAGGTTGACCTGGAGATAATGGTTTCGGGAAAATTGCCTTTGTCAGTCCAAGGCAGACTTTGATGATATCTTCCGAAATTTCCAAAGAGGAGCTTGTCAACTAGGCTAATTCCATGGCAAGATGGTAAACTTAGAAGTTATGGTAGAGTTCGAGGAGGTATTGTCGTTGATTCTCTGTCCATTAGAGACTTCTTTAGAGATTTGGGTAAAATTGTAATCCAACACACAGATCCAAGCAATAGAAGGTTTAATTTAGCTCACTTAACTAATATTAAACTGACGTCGTCTAAATTTGGAGGAGGCTAATGGGTTTGTCAGGTTCAGTTGTCACCTCGGAGCTCCATTAGATCTAACATGGAGGTTGTCACATAGTGTTGTGGCGGTGCCATTGTTGTGACTTTGTTTGACCCAACCTGCTACTGCTATGTTTCCAGTACCTATATCGCCTGCCTACACTGTGTAGTTTACCAGTAGAATACATATTTTACCTTTTTGAAATCCCATACATTATCTTGCTCAAATCAAGCAAATACGATGAATTTATAAATTTAAATGTCATCCATCGATTAAAAAATTTGTAACAATAGTTGTCACATAGTGTTGTGGCAGCATTGTTGCAACTTTGTTTGACCCAACCCGCTACTGCCATGTTTCCAGTACCTACGTGTAGACGCATCTCTATACTCTGTGTAGTTTACCAGTACAATACATATTTTACCTTTTAAAATGTTTTTTAAAATCCCATAATTTATCTCTCTCAAATAAAGAAAATACAAAGATGAATTTATAAATTTAATTGTCATCTATCGCTAAAATTTATAACAATTATTATTATTATTATTATTATTATTATTGGTAATGTGTGTTTCTTTTCATATACAGTTAAATCTGTCTATACCGCTCCCTCTCTATAGCGCCCGATTTTAAATACGTAGTACGATGAGATTTATATTAAAAGTGACCTGTCTATAGCACCCCCATCTCTATAGCATCTTATTTTGGTGAGTCCCAAAAGGGGGTGCTATAGACAGGTTTAACTGTATATGTACTTGAAATATATATGCAAATAATATTATAATTCAATTAACTAAATATAAAATATATTTGCAGAGTTTCTTTATTCAGATATTGGGAGGCCTTTGTCATATATATCATGAAATCATATCTCTACAGACCTTGCAGTGCGCGTATGTAACAGCTCACCATCCTCTGCCTAACAAGTAGCAGCCTCCTTACGTTGGCCATGTGAGAATATTGATTAGATAGGTGGACAATGGTACAAAGTGTCTCTCGCGTGCGTCCACTCGGCAACAATGGATACACACGCACACTTTCTCCCTCCCCACGCGAGGGAGATATGCAAATAAGGTATCCTCCTCACATTCTCAGCTGTTGCGTCACCGCGCGCCTCGAGGTGTGAACTTTAAGCACTATGTCACCTGCTTGGAACACTTTGTCTGACTCTAGTGAAACAACGTTACCTCGATTATGCAAATTTACCAAGTACAATACTTGCTTCCTACTGGACCGTGATAACTGGAAGACCATCAGAAATTAAAACCAACCGTGCGAATGTCCAAATAACCCATCGATATAGAAAGATAGCATTACCTCATGGACAAAACTTAAGGAAGTTGTACCCTTTTAACATGTATATCGGGATTCAGACAATAAGTCTGAAAGATATTACGGTGACCTTTATTGAAGACACACGAGATAACCAAGTGTGTATACACTCATGGACAAAACTTAAGGAAGTTGTACCTTTTAACATGTATATCGGGATTCAGACAATAACTCTGAAATATATTATAGTGAATTTCATTGTGAAGACGCATGAGATAATCAAATGTAAACAAAATTGCCTCTGTCTCCTTCAAAAAAAAAAAAAAAAAAAACAGACGACCGGCGATATCAAAGACTTTTCACTTCTTTAAGTTTTATCCATGAGGTTTTTTTCATTGTACTATTTAATTTGAAGAGAAGAACATTCCGATATAAAATTATGAAGAGATCAAATGTGCAAATAGGTAAACACGACGATACATATAAAAACCTATAGATATAATGTCAAACCAATTATAGCTCTACATACATATTCCCTATATAGGCATTAAAACAATGCCTATTTAAAGGGAGAGGTGCCTCTTCTGATACATGAATTCCAACCACTCACAATTTTGTTTTAATTATTTTTATATCACTAATCAATCAATGCCTTTATTAAGACCTTTATGTCTATATATATAAATATTTATCTATATAATGTATATGCATATAGTGACAATATGCAAATATATTATTTAAAATGTCAGCATAAGTGGGTGAAAAAGCACCACTATGTAAATATTGAATTAGTTCAATAGTTAGTTACATAGTGGTGCTTTTTATCCACTTATACTGACGTTTTAAATAATATATTTGCATATTGTAGCTATGTGCATATACATTGAATGAGCCCCATAGTTACATAGTGGGGCCACTTATATTGAGTTCAATTAATATGAGAATTAGAAGGAGATCAGCCAATAAATACTTTAGAACAGTGCTATTCCCATATATTTACAAATCTTTACTTAAAACGTTTTTTTTTTAAACTTCAAAAGTAACGAGAGAGTTCAAGATATCAAGTTAACATATCTAAGTGCTGAAGATGGGGCTGGTAGGTTTAATTTCCGCTCCATGTTATCTCGACAACAAAAACAAAAAGTAGGAACAATGAGCCCATGACGACAATGATTCCATTGTTGTATAATTAACATCAGCAATGACAATTTCGCGTGTCATCCTTGCGTCGTGAATAGACATGCAGACGACGCTCCCGGCGACAACTTGCCATGCCAGGGGAGGTTTGATTCCAAACACAAAAGATAGAAATGTTGAGATCTCAAAATACGATATCGTTCATTTATTTACAGCAGAGAATGAAAAAAAAATTGAGAAAGATCTATACACACATCTGAAATATAAGTTATATTAAAATATTATTTTATTTAAAAAATTCTATTTCATAGATTCAAATACTCTGTTAAATTGACAGCCAGAGTTCACGCTTCCCCTATAAAAACTCATTGTTGTTGTTTCCCTATGGCCGACTCAAACCTTTTGTACATTATGTAAATAAGTTTTTCATTTTTTTTTATTCTTACGCCTCAAGTCAGGCATACCTTTCTCAAATCATGTTTTCTATATATCCCATAAGCTCAATTAAAGCTCTATTTTTGATAACTAATTTTATTATAATCTTCCCACGACTACATACCAAATTCAAGCAACAGCTAATAATTCTATATAAATAACAACTAAAATACAACAGAAATCTCTTTTTTTCTTTTCATAATATATATGTTGTTGCTTCCCGATGGCCGGCTCGGGTCTTTTTGTAAATTATGTAAATAGGTTTTTTTAATTATTACGCCTTAAGTCAGGCATACCTTTCTCAAATTATGTTTTCTATATTCCATAAGCTCAATTAAAGCTGTTTCTGATCTTCACTGTTTTTATTATACTTTCAAGATTTTAACCACAACTGCATTACCATAGCATAATCCTCAAGATAATCAAAAATCAACAGAAATCTCATGTGATTTTTGATTATCTTGAGGATTATGCTATGGTAATGTAGTCGTGGATAAAATCTTGAAAGTATAGTAAAATAAGTGAAGATCAGAAATAGCTTTAATTGAGCTTATGGAGAATATAGAAAACATAATTTGAGAAATGTACCCCTGACTTAGAATGAAAAAATTAAAACCTATTTACATAATTTGCAAAAATATATAGATTTTCAATTGAATAGACATATATTGGATCAAAATATAATTTATTTTCCAATATTTATGGATTGCTCGATTTTCGAAACAATATACGATTTAACACACAAAGAATGTAAAATATTTTTCTCTCTCTCTCCCTTTCAATATCATAAATATTTAAATATATGAAGAATAATTGTATTTATCATTAATTTATAACGTCATAATCCTGTTGAAGGACTGATAAGTCCGAAAGCTTGAAAATGAAAAGTTGCACAAGAAACTTAGCCCTGGAAGCTTAATTTATTGTATAAGGCATAATTTTGCATATACTACTTGTAGTTGTGTATGTAAACAAATGTACTATATGAACTCGTTGGCCAAATTAATACTGAAGATAACATTTTCCACATTCGTACAAGCCTCATCTACGTGTCGTACTGAGATGTCTATACAAGGGACATCGTTTAACGAGATCTTTGTGTCGTCAACATATAAACCTTCTACAGACAGTACTTAACGATAGCAGAAGACAATAATTAGGCGGTAAATAAGACTACAGGGATGATTGGTTGACAACTGATCGCTAGAATGGAGATATGGAAATACAGAGGGCAGAAAATATTACGGAATATAGAGAATTAACAGTCATAATGGTCGACATTAAGGAAGACAGAGCATTGGAGCGACAACGTAAAGTTGCTAACGTATCTGGAATGATGGTCCAAGTAAACAGAAGGCTGAGGTAAGAAGGCACAAGGGAGATTGCAAGTACAAAATGAAGCTACAACGTAAAGTTGGTTACTGATACGGAATGATCGTACAAGGGAACAAGAAAGAGGCTGGGGTGATGAAAACATGAGGCATAAGGGATTGCCAAGTACAAAATGACGTTACATTGTATTGTTGAAGACAGCTAACATCTGGAATGATCGTCCAAGGAAACAGAAGGCTGGTGTAATGAATAACACAAAGGCAAATAGGAATTGCCAAGTAAAAAATGACGTTACATTATATGGTTGAAGACAGTTAACAACTGGAATGGTCGGTCAAGGGAACAGAAGGCTGGAATGATGAAAACATAAGGAACAAGGGAATTGCCAAGTACAAAATGACGATACACCGTATGGTTGAAGACAGCCAACCACTGGATGACTGTCCAAGGAAACAGAAGGCTGGGGTAAGAAATAACACAAAGGCACAAGGGAATCGCCAAGTACGATACACCGTATTTTTTAACACGGTTAACATCTGGAATGATCATCCAAGGAAACAGAAGGCTGGGGTGATGAAAAAATAAGACACAAAGGAATTACCAAGTACGATATACCGTATGGTTGAAGACAGCTAACCTCTGGAATGATTCTCCAAGGGAACAAAAGGCTGAGATGATGAATACATAAGGCACAAAGGAATTGCCAAGTACAAAATGACGATATACCCGTATGGTTAAAGACAGCTAACTATTGGGATGATCCACCGTTCAAGAGAGAAGGCTGGAGAGAAATAGTACGAATTACGAAATGACGCTAAAACGTATAGTTGTGATTTCAACTCCAGACTATGCAAATTAAACCGGTATCAACTCAATTACATATTTACGCATACTTTTTAATGATATTTATATAACTAACCACTTGGATAATCTTCGACCACTCGGGAAATGACGAGAAGAGGTCGTGGCGGCCATCTTGACACAGCGGACAGGTAGAGAAAGAAGAAGACGGTCGTTCATTCTTTGCAGCAGCACAATGGACTGTCGTTATTTTTATTGCGGGCTAATTATTTAGCGTTCATTGGAGCTGTGGGAATCCTCGTTAGCGACCGCTGTTCCATTCAATACGGGCTAGCTGGTCGACTCATTAAAGCTCAGCCAAGATTGGTTTCCGGTGAGGCAGAAAGTGGGATCATAGCACAGCTCTGGCGTGACGGAGGCACTTTTTTTCTCCCCCTCCTGCTGCCTTTGTTCGCCGGAATTAAGGCAGGTTTACCAATAAATTGAGTTATTTGGGGGAAAACTTCTTAAAATAACTTTTTTTTCTTTTCTCTCGCGGTAAAAACTTGATAGAAGAGAGTGTTGGCCAGGAAAATGCGGCGTACGAGAAAGCGAAGTTTTTAATTGAAAGGTTGTTCTAAAATTAGGATGTGCCGTGGCAAAAAGTTTTCCCACCCAACTATTGTTGTCTGTATTACGTGTTAGTTTCTAAGAAAATAATTTATATATTTCGAAATATGAAGATATCTCATTGTGGCGTCATCACCAATTTGTATATCGAAATGTGTTGAATAATTAAGGAAATATATGTGACAAACTATGTAATTAAGAAATGGAATTTTTTAGCTTGAATTATTCTTTTATCAAAATAATTTCTTTCTGTTCTTACAATGCTATGGAAAATCAAAACAGACTAATACAATAGTAGAGCGTTTTGGTAGATATAACTGGCGTAAGGGCTGAGAGGGTCAATCACTGATGAGCGAGGCCCTCCTAATTCTGTCTCCAAAAGATAATAATTCACTCTAACGCTATATATTTAATTTGCATAACTATTTTCTTTCTTATTGTTGTAAAATTGGAACAAAATTGAATCCACTAATGATTTAAGGTTATCAGAATATATCGGTAAATGTTGGAAATATTTTCAATTTATTTTCTTTTAGTCTACAAGAATCAATATTAAACACACGCAATGATTTTTTTTTCTAATGTACAACTGTCAGTATAGGACCTACATATACGTAAATGGGATTTTTTTCATTTAAGTAACCACTTAAGAGATACTATGGTAAAGTTGCATAGTGTAACCACACAACTAGGAGGACACGTTGTCAGACTGTCTCATCCAATTCACAATATGCAAATATTATTTATTAGAAAACCCGACGTAGAATTCCCAATGCCTATTCTGGGATAGAGAAGCTTCAAATTGAATTTCATTCTATAAAAAGAGAGAAAGAATGGCGGCAAATGTCCCAACATCCCTTGTGACATCTCATGTGACAAATCAACAGCTTCTCGTCCCGCCCTCCAGCCAACCTAATTCTTTGTTCTACTTAAGATACATTTTGACTAAAATGTGCCATTAAACACTAGACAAATGACCTGGCTTCGCCCAGGTATGCGGAACAAACGAAATATGCAAATTAGTCTGGTGACAGGCTAATTTACATAGTCTGAGCGGTTAAAACTAACTCCCTCCCCCAGACCTGACTTTATATCTCTCTCGCGTGTCAAAGTTTCATCGTTCAGACCCAACGTTCCCTATAAATATCGTTAAAAAGTATGCGTAAATATGTAATTGAGTTGATACCGGTTTAATTTGCATAGTCTGGAGTTGAAATCACAAATAGGGACTCGTTACAGACCTAATGATGACAACAGGATAGGTCAACTATTCTGGAAACTTATAAGATCGTAACACAAGACTTTTTTTTTTTATTTAAATAGAATATCAAAACAAATAATACTTCGGCCAAGTAGTATGAATGTAGGAGAAACAAGATATTGTCGTTATCCTTCAGTAAATCCAGACAGCTGAGGCCATCCCACCAGTACCTGCCCATCCTGATAAACCAATCATCGGGTCGTGTGAACGAGGGAATAAACGGGAAATTTACGTCCGGAGCTATAAATGCCAGCGGCGGGCTGATAACTTCGGTGTTTATACGCCGTCCACTGGCCAAAACAACAAACTTGATACTGCGGTCCTCCCTCCCCGAGACTCGACGTGGCTTAGGAGCTGAAATTGATACGATAGAAAATGGTGTATTAAATAATGTTTGAACGTATTGAATTAACCGGTGTAACACACCACACTACATAACATTGCTACAGCACTAGCACAACACTAAACTATCATATACCAATACATTTTTCACTAAAGTACCACACTAGACTATAATCCCACTACATTTTCCACTAATACAATCTGCACTACACACTACCACACCCACTACTACACAACACTAATACCTACAAACTAGACTATCATCACACTACATTTTTCACTAAAGTATCAATTCAATCTACACTAAAACACCACACACCACTACTACACCACAAAACATTGCCACCACACTAAATTATCATTCCACTACATTAGCACTAAAATCCCAATCCAGTCTTCATTACACTAACACACACCACACAACACCATAAAACACTACCACCACACTAGACTATAATCCCACTACATTATTCACTAAAATACCAATTCAATCTACACCACGCTAGCACATCACTACTACACAACACTAATACCACCACACTAGACTATAATACCACTACATTATCACTAAAATCCCAATCCAGTCTTCACTACACTGGCACACACAACACTACTACACCACAAAACACTGCCACCATACTAGACTATATCATCCAATTTAATTATAACTAAAATACCAATTCAAGCTACACTAGCACACCACAAAGCACTACCACCACACTAACTTATTATCAACCTACTATATTATTACTAAAGTCCCACTCCAAGTCTACACTAAACTAGAACAGCACACTACAAAGGTAGATTTCAGTGACCAAGACTCCGAGAACCCCCAGCTAGCCTGACCTCACATGTGATATAGCCCATCGTAACATGGCCAGTACAACTTTTAAACTCGAAAATTCTTTCCCTACATCAATATAACGACAATTTCTTACATTAAAATATAGCTAGCGCGCTTTCAAGCCCCACAGTATCTTCCTCAAGTCCTTACCTAAACACATATTTACCGTAAGTATGTAAATAAGGGGCACATAAGAAAGATCCTGTAGGTTGAAAGTGCGCTGACCAGATTTTTAATGAAAGAAACTTGTGGCTCTATTGAAGTGGGAGAGAATCTTTAGATTAGAACCGAGTACAAAGCAGACATCAGCTGTGCCGCCCAAAATTGAATTCCGAGAGAAAGGTTTAACCTAACGTGACTACTTAAAAAACTCTATTACTCCTAGGCATCCCCTGATCGTGCATAGAGGTCATTGAATCCCATCAACAAGGTTTAGTTTCACCCTCAAGAAATGCCTTTTTTAATACAATTGTTTTACCTTGTTTTAACCTTAATTGTTTTACCTCTTATCACCCTATTTCTATATCTCACGTCAAAACATTATTACATATTTCATACCTGCTGTTTGTCTTCAATCCTGACGACTGGATGCTTTTAAATGAAACGTTGTGAAAAATAAAGATTTTTTTTATCTGAACGAGGGGGATCCCTTCAATAATTATTTCTTATTTTTGTTCTATTTTCTCACTCTCTTAGAAGAAAATATGGAAGTATTTTAATCAAATGTATTACAGAGAAGATTTATAATTAAGGGGTTCTATCTGTTAAATTAATTATTAAACTTAGTATGAAGGATGAATTCGTAACCTTTCAACTTTGCATATTGTCACGTGGAAAATTAGGGAAGACCAACTTCGGGATGAGATAACAATTTATTTCAGGCAAGAACAAACTATGAGTGATAAACAAAAGATAAGCAAAAGAGGGAATTGTACAGAGTATAGCAAAATATAAAACATAAAAAATAATACTCTGCTAATAAAATAATAAATACTTTGTTACAATATTATTAATAGCAAAATATATAAAATAAACTTAGTATATGTGTAAATAGGTAAAATAAGAACAAAATGATAATTATATAAAAGAGATCCTTTTCAAACATAAGAACTCTTCTATAGCCATTGATACTCTGTGTAATATTCCAATACCCACAGCGACTTCATTGGAGCTCCAAGAGAATAATAAGTTAGAGAGAAAATTACCTTATTTTGTAGGCTGATTTATGATAAAAAGACATAGAAAAACACATCAACCTTCAAAATTGATTGTATCCGACATTTCGACGACGCCCCATTTTAAATTTAATAGATTGACTAAATTCAAATTCGTGTTTTTTTTTTAGGTACTGTATGGAGACCGAAATTTGGCAATGTCAAAGACAAAGCCGGAGACGATATAGGCATAAAAATCCCTTGCATCTCCTTTTTTGACCCTGTGCCATTTACATTTACGGTTATGTAAACAGCTTTACTACTTGGATTAGCTTAGTTCAATTCTGCATTGTTGGCATGGAGTCACTGCTAGCATTCCTGGTCAACTGGTCATCTCTACATCCTGCCGTGACTGGAACTTTATACTGGACAGCCCAGGTAGTTGGGACTCCAGGAACCTGGATTATGTTTAATCCTGTATTGTTGGCCTGGACTCTCTGCCAGTATTCCTGGTCAACTGGTCATCTGTACATCCCGCTGGGACTGGAACTGTACTGTATACTTGAAAGCTCGGGTAGTTGGGACTCCAGGAACCTGGGTTATGTTTAATCCTGTATTGTTGGCCCAGACTCTCTGCCAGTATTCCTGGTCAACTGGTCATCTCTACATCCCGCTGGGACTGGAACTGTACTGCATACTTGAAAGCTCGGGTAGTTGGGACTCCAGGAACCTGGGTTATGTTTAATCCTGTATTGTTGGCCCAGACTCTCTGCCAGTATTCCTGGTCAACTGGTCATCTCTACATCCCGCTGGGACTGGAACTGTACTGCATACTTGAAAGCTCGGGTAGTTGGGACTCCAGGAACCTGGGTTATGTTTAATCCTGTATTGTTGGCCCAGACTCTCTGCCAGTATTCCTGGTCAACTGGTCATCTCTACATCCCGCTGGGACTGGAACTGTACTGTATACTTGAAAGCTCGGGTAGTTGGGACTCCAGGAACCTGGGTTATGTTTAATCCTGTATTGTTGGCCTCTGCCAGTATTCCTGGTCAACTGGTCATCTCTACATCCCGCTGTGACTGGAACTTTATACTGGACAGCCCGGGTAGTTGGGACTCCAGGAACCTGGGTTATGTTTAATCCTGTATTGTTGGCCCAGACTATCTGCCAGTATTCCTGGTCAACTGGTCATCTCTACATCCCGCTGGAACTGTACTGTATACTTGAAAGCTCGGGTAGTTGGGACTCCAGGAACCTGGGTTATGTTTAATCCTGTATTGTTGGCCCAGACACTCTGCCAGTATTCCTGGTCAACTGGTCATCTCTACATCCCGCTGTGACTGGAACTTTATACTGGACAGCCCGGGTAGTTGGTGTTTGACGCTCCTGAGTCTAATTCACTTCGTGTTAATATTTCAACATTGAAAAAGGAGGCGTCAACAGTGTGTCGTCGAAACCTCTGATAATAAAGTTTGAAGGTTTTTATATATAGGTCTAATTCAAAAGGAAGTAGATACGTAACAAAGACAAGAGATGTAGAACAGATAGTCTTCTCATCACTACGTATCGGTAGATAAGGCATTAGAGGGGCCGGCCCCCGACCCCAATAGCTATGACAAAGGTGTGGGGGGTGACATCGGGAATGTCCGTCCATCACTGTCCAACACCAATTAGCCATTTCCGACATGACACGCGACAATTTCTGACAATATCCTGGACATTTGAATACACCCCCCCCCCCTCCACCCCCCCCCCCCCCCCCCCCCCCCTTGTTGATAACATGCGGTCAACGGCCCAATTCTTTTTATTATTACATACATTTAAAAAAAAAAATGTCGTTGAACTATGTGACAACGTGTCAAATAGCGATGCCATCACAAATTCCAAAAATGTGTCGCGCACTACAGATTTCATTCTATCAGTACCTCAATCTCTCCCTCTTGGAATGTGAACCAGAATATGTAAATAGGTTGACATGTAAAACCTAATAAGGCGTATTACCTTCATTTTTTACATATATAAGGCAATTAAGTAGGTATGTAGATTGGAATTTTTACTTGGCGCGCCCTAAACAGCCGGTAGAGAATTTAAAACGCAGTTTTCCCATAACAATACCGAAGGAATAAAGAAAAAAGAGAAATCAGGTTGGCCAAGTCTCTCAATTGCCATTCATTACCTTTAATCAGAGATTGGACGGCTCATTTTCAAACTACATTGCATTACGATATGCGATTGGCTAATATCTCAGGGGAATTTGATTGGTTGTTCGTTCTTTGCTGGTTGACCCTCAAGATTTTATGTAAATTTGTGCGGTGTGAATATGCAAGTAAGTTTATATGTTAATTTACCCCATTACGTGTTTAACTGAGAGGCCGGCGTTGAAAATTCTCAGCACACATTTATACCAGTCAACTTTTAAAATTATGTTTGTCAATATGCAAAATCGTTCTTCGCTCGACACAACACCAGTTTAGGAAAATTCAGACAAAAAAGTCAACAACATATATATACTGTACTTTCGGTTTATAACCGCCATCATCAGTACCAGCTACTTCGATTTGGTAATATATCCTACAATAAGAGTTATAGAATCGAAGCCGAGAATAGGTAAAAAAGGTATTCCAATATTAAAAATTATAAATATATTAAAAACAATCGAATTGTTTATCGATTACAAACATCTGGGTTTACATCAATACATTTAAAAGTCAAATTTTTACTTTTCCCACAAGATAGAAGAAAAAAGAAATTACCATTAAAATAGTAAAAGATACAAATGGTGGAACACAATGGCGCTACAATTATTATTAAACTAACATTTATACAATTCCTTTTTAAAAATGAATCTTAAAACGATATTTAGAAGTCGTTTTTTTTTTTGCTTTTCTCTTTTCTCAAATGTCGAGCAAGGAGGAGAAATGTTTTTAAAAAAAAAAGAGAAATGTGGCAATTAAAAAACTCCATAACAAAATTTCTAGCGTTCCTTTAAACTTTATTTCGACGACTTTTTAAAGAGATATTTTTAATTAACGCTTGGGTTTTTATATTTTTTTTTAAAGTGTCTTTTTTATTATTTTAAAAACTTTTATCTAGAATTGATATTTTATATATTTAAAATGGGTTATATGATGTTTGAAGTGTTTTAAAAATATTTTGACGACTGGGTGCGTAGTAAAATTTCAATAAGTAGATAATATAATTCAAAATATGTAAATATTCTCCTGAGGAGAATACAAGAGATTCACTGAAACTTCAGGAATTAAATAAATAATTGGTAGATGTAGTTATGGAAATAAGATACTATTATAGACACGTAAGATTCTTTTTGAAATAAAACAATTTCTACTGCCCTTACTGCAATGGAAAAATTAATGGGAGGGCCTAGTTCATCAGTAGTGAACCCTCCCAGCAGTTTCGCCAGTTTAATCTACCATACCGCTGTTATATTGCATTTTTCGATCTTCCTTTTATAATGAAACTGTTGTTAGACTCTTGGAATGGGTATTTTAGATGAACTATGGACATAAGCTTTGAGAACATATATTATAAATATATAATATGTTTCGAGCAATCGCTCTTCCGCAAATATCAAATTGAGTCTTTTATTAGAACAATTATAATACGATGCACTAGCGCGCCGTCTGTTATGATGTGTTATATTTCTTCCATATCAACTTCTAACTAACAAATAATCTAAAAAAAAAAAATTCAATAGGTTCTTTTTTACATATCTCAAATTCACGTGGTATAGGCCATGATAATCATGGTAGGTAGTTAGCGACTGCTTTGCTTATAAATACGCTTCATGCTATCTATACATGTAGAAATCAGTTTGACTTTTGCATATACCAGTGTGCCAGAGCCCTTGTTTGGTTACTTGCACTCACTGGTGGGGTTGTACTTGGACAAGAATCAGGGGCCATTGAAGTAAAAAAAAAAGTTATCAAAACGGAATTAGATCCTGGGTCTTGATTGTCAATAATTAACACGACAAAAGGATTCTACTTCACCCAGTCATGATGGTTGTCAAGTCTCAAGCTCTACAAACTTGATACCCTTCTTCTTCTTCGTTCTTATCTCCACTCAATCACACTAAGGTATCAAGCTTGTAAAGGTGTCTGCCGGGGAAGAGTAGAGCTCATCAATGGATGAGTCAATACAGTCAATAATGTGTTTTGGGGTTGTAGGTTGAGAATTGCACTTAGTGGGAAAACACTTGATACCATAATATGATTGTGTGGAGATAAGAAAAAAGAATAATTAACACCGTGAACCTCTCACTCCTCCCTCAAACCACGGCAATCTATAAAAAATATAAAAATTGATGTAAATATATTTTTTGAGTTTAATTAATTGTTCCCACAGAGTATGTGTTTAAGATCACAAGTAAATAATCAAATTTTCCTTTGTTTACTATTGTTATAAGTTTATCATTTATTTTGTTCTCTCTCTCCTCTACTCACTCTCTTGAATATAAATCAATAAAGATAATTAAGAAAAAGGCATCTCTTTATCGTGCAACTGAAAGTTGCTGACGGCTTGCGCCATCTATCGGAATAAATATCAACTATTCGTCGAAAACGATACCTTTTTCTTAATTTATTCACCTTATCTCAGTACAATATCACATTTGTACTATTTATTCACAATAAAGGTAATGTTTGATCAATTTTTCTTGGGATCAGTATCTTTAAAAAGTCTAAGCAAAGTCAACAAAAGTTTACAGTCGTGAAATATTTCAGTTGATTTCAAACCACCATAGATATAGCCTGTTGAATCTATATTTTGATAAAACCCAATCTCCATATACAAGACGTTACCATTTGTACATTCTACATTCTCGGTAGGTTTATTGAGTTCATACTGATGAGGATTGCTACTGACAATATGTAAATAAGTAATCAATAGATTCTGGGCGCGCCGTGACGTCATTTAATTCCACGCACGGACGGCCCAACAATGGTCAATAAATATGTGGCGAGGAGATAATGGGAGGAAACGGCGACAACAATGACCAGCTAGTGACAGCGTGTGCCGTGCAGACTTATCTACACACCAGAATGTCTAATTCGGTACATCTTGTACCAAACTACAAACATTGAGGCAAATAACTATAGTCGCACAAACATAGTTCATCACTTCTAGAAGGTTTCCATAACACCAGAATGTCTAATTTAAAAGAACCAAGGCTTGTACCATAATACAATCATTGAAGCAAATAACTATAGTCGCACAAACATAGTTAATCTTTTCTAGAAGGTTTCCATAACACCAGAATGTCTAATTAAAAAGAACCAAGACTTGTACCATAATACAATCATTGAAGCAAAAAACTATAGTCGCACAAACATAGTTCATCTTTTCTAGAAGGTTTCCATAACACCAGAATGTCTAATTAAAAAGAACCAAGACTTGTACCATAATACAATCATTGAAGCAAAGAACTATAGTCGCACAAACATAGTTCATCTTTTCTAGAAGGTTTCCATAACACCAGAATGTCTAATTAAAAAGAACCAAGACTTGTACCATAATACAATCATTGAAGCAAAGAACTATAGTCGCACAAACATAGTTCATCTTTTCTAGAAGGTTTCCATAACACCAGAATGTCTAATTAAAAAGAACCAAGACTTGTACCATAATACAATCATTGAAGCAAAGAACTATAGTCGCACAAACATAGTTCATCTTTTCTAGAAGATTTCCATAACACCAGAATGTCTAATTTAAAAGAACCAAGGCTTGTACCATAATACAAACATCGAGGCAAAGAACTATAGCCGTTCGTAGTTAATCACTCATAGAATCTCTTCACAACACCAGAATATCTAATTCGGAAGAACCAAGCCTTGTACCATAATACAAACATTGAGGCAAAGAACTATAGCCGCTCAAAGTTATTTACTTATAGAATGTTTCCATAACACCAGAATGTCTAATTTAAAAGAACCAAGACTTGTACCATAATACAAACATCGAGGCAAAAGACTATAGTAGTACAAACTTAGTTCATCTCTTCTAGAATGTTTCCATAACACCAGGATGTCTAATTCGGAAAAACCAAGACCTGTACTCTGCTACAATTACAACATCGAGTCAAATAACTATATATACATACTCGTATATGCAAATACAGACCGTTTCTTTTATTATGTGTTCACAACACCACCAGAATGTATATTTGAAAGAACCATGGCCTGTACTATGGCACAATTACAACATTGTACTAATAATTATACCAAATCAAGAAACATTTCAAAATTATCATGATTGGTATATTGTGTTCATACTTTGGCAAAATTAGTTTAAGAATCATTAATTATAACATGGAGGTGAAGAACTATAGACGTGAAAACACAGATCGTTTCTTCTAGGATATTTCAACAACTGTGAGATGTCTAATTCGGCTTGTCCAAGGCTTTGTGTACAACAAAACCAACAATTAGACATCGAGGTCTTCTTCTTTCTGATCTCAATGAGAGGACATCGAAGTAAACAACAAGAGCCGCGAAAACAAATCCTTCTCTCTTACAGATCATTAGTTTGCCAATTTAAAAAAAAAAACCTAAAAACATTTCTCACAATGAGTTTCTTTTTTATTTTAAATTTCAAGCTTTCAGGCGATTATCGCTCTTCAACGTGCTTTATTAAAAACAAGAAGAGTGCGCTTTATTAAACAATTTTTAAACAATTAAAACAATTGATTATTGTTTTAATTAAGCTCGTTAAAGAGAGATAATCACTTGAAAGCTTGAAATTTAAAATAAAAAAAGAAACTCGAGTGAGAAATATTTGTAGTTTTTTTTATAAAACGCTTTTCAGAATTTTATCTTAAATCAGAGTTTGTCAATTCTGGTGATAGAACCTCGCAGTCCTATACACGATCATTTCCCTACAACACTGAACTGTTACCATGACAACACACAGAAGCGATTCAACAATGATCCAAAGATAAATTACCACGTTCACATGAAGAAATCATTTCGAACAATTCGATCGACTATGGTCGCAAACATCTCAAGCCATGATGAAAGTCCTTGCCACCAAGGCCAGTATAATCATTCAGCCGGGAATTGAGCACCAATTCTAAGCCTAGATCTAGGTCGGTTCATTAGTTAGAAGCTGGAGCTAACGAGTGGGATCACCGACCAGGTATCTAGGGTCCCATCGAAGGACCCTTTGTCTTCGAGCCCGATTAGATGAGGCACGGCACACCCATTGTGGCGATTTGTAAGCGCGTGCCGGGTCAAACAATGACTCCTTAAATTAAATGAGCTTCTTTTTTGATTTTCTAATGACGGAGGATGATCCTATCATGGATATCGTAAAGTGTCGCGCGAAGTAAGATGACGTGACTGCTGCCATCAGCATGCGTCGTACGTCCACACCGGATGGACACTACCTCATGCACATGGATAGATCACGATATCAACCACAAATATCTGAAGCGATTCATTTTTGTATTTTTGCTTTGGATGTTTGCTATCCGGACGTCATTTGTTCAGTATTCTTTTAGCTGTTAAGTGCTGCTTATTCATCCTAATTTGAACCATGATATTAATTTATTATAGATACCTTGTGACGTGAACTTCTACAATTCTATCAAAAATTATAGAGAATTTGTCTGTAAAATCATGAAGTTGAGATACCTATGATATCTGTTGGCACTTTTGGTACCATTCCTGTAATTGTCAGGAAACGTTTTATATAAAATGTAATATACATAAATTTAGAGGTTTAGAATGAATTGCCACAAATAAAGTGTTGACATAAGTCAATTTTTAGGAGCTTCACAAAAGAAAAATAATTTCGACACTATGTGTATAGTAAAAGGAATATATAAGGAATATTAGGGAATACATAGGGAATATATAGGGAATATTAGGGAATATTAGGGATCATATAGGGACTACATAGAGAATATTAGGGAATATATAGGGAATGTTAGGGAATATATAGGCAATACATAGGGAATATTAGGGATTATATAGGGAATACATAGGGGAATATTAGGGAATATATAGGGAATACATAGGGAATATTAGGGAATATATAGCGATTATATAGGGAATATTAGGAAATATATAAGGAATATATAGGGAATATTAAGGAATATATAGGGAATGTTAGGGAATATATAGGGAATACATAGGGGATACATAGGGAATATATAGGGAATATTAGGGAATATATAGGGGAGTTAAAGAGTCCAGCTATCTCAACAGGCCACAGGATAACAGAGGACAGAGCAAGTTGAAGAGACACCATGCCAACCAGTCTCCAGACATTTACCATAGACCTATTTTACATATTTTAGATATATATTCCTCAACTCAATAAAAATATTAATTTACGACACACTTTCATTTAAGAATCATTTACTTTGTTGCATATATAACTAACACAAAGATAAAAAAATTTGCTCGTACTTCGAGCGTTTGCTAACTTATGAAATGGGAAAATAATTTAAAAAAGAAAGGAAAAACATTAAAAACCTTTTTTAAAAAAGGCGCCACATAATAATAGCACCGATTTTAAGAGTTATTTTTAAACTGTTCGGAGTTTATAAAACGTGAGAAGACTGTAAACTGCACCATAAACCCAGTTTACACACCCCCCATACATATATACATATTATAGATTTATTATTGCACGGCACTTTGCCACTTTTTTACTGCTTTTTTGGTCGATAAAGGTTTTTAAAGATGTGTACACCCGCCATTTGTCTTCTTCATCCAATAAAAAAAAAAAACAAAGAAAAAAACAGAATTATATATATTTGTCGGTTAAGAATAATGCGACGTTTTGGCTATATAATCTTAGAAAGGGTTTTTATATTGTCTTAGAAAAAATGCTAATAAAATAATTTAAATCCAATAGTAAAGCGGTCTGGGGATTAATTTGGTGAAATCACTTTATAATAAGATTATATTTATTTATATAAATTAAAATTTACACTAATGGATAAAACTTAAGTAAAAAGTATTTTATGTCACCGCTTGTCAATTTCATTTCTTTTTTTTTTTTTTTTAAGAAGACAGTGGCAATTTTAGTTCACTTGGTTGCCTTCAAATAAAGGTCACTGTAATATCTTTAAGAGTTATTGTCTGAATCCCGATATACATGATAAAAGGTACAACTTCCTTAAGTTTTGTCTACGAGTGTATATGCAACTTTTGTATAAAAGTTGCATATACCGGTATATAAATGTATGTTATAGGATTCTAAACAACACCAAGATAGTAAAGGAGATGGAGAAGTTTTGTTTTTTTACTCCGGAGTTCAATATTCAGGAGAAAGAATCCCATATACGGAGTAATGGAAAGTTTTTTTTCTCTTTTCGGTCATTGAAGGGGAGTCGCGAAACAATAGATTCCAACGTTTGACTCGCAGCAGTGTCACCAGTCGTTAGAGCTGAAGGAGGAAAAAAGAATGCCTTTATTCCAAGGCAGTAAAAAACCCGTTCAAAGAAAGACCCAATGGCTTTTGTTTGAGAGGGATTAAAAGTGGAGTATGTGTTTGAAGCCCATTAAAACTATTTCCAATTGTCTTTTGTTCCCCCACCCTTTCTATTTATACATATATACATACACACACATATATACATATATATGCCTTTTTATTTAAAGATTTATTCAGGGATTGCTCTATTTTCAAAATATATATATGTGTTATGATATCATTTTGCTTTTTAAAAATGATTAGTTGATGAAGTCAAGATATATTTATATTATTGACAAAAATATAAATAAATATTATTTCAAAGATATATGAAGCACTTATACAGTAGAACCTCCAAGAGAGGACACTCTCGCTAGAGGACACCTCTCTACAAAGGACAGATTTTTATCCTCAGAATTGCCATTTTTACTATTGAACAACTATCTGGTAAAAGGACACCTCTCCTTAAATGACACTTTGGATATGCAATTAGGTGTTGTCCTTTACATAGATTACAGAGAGGTTCTGCTGTATATAGAATTATAAATGTCAATATTATATATATGACAACCATATAAAATAACTGATAATTTATATAACTTATGATAATAATAAAAATATAATAATTACTAATAATTTTATAAATAATCTTTTTTTTTTAAATGCTTGTTTTTAAAGCTTATGCCTACATATTTTCGTTGAGAACCTTCACCAAGTCCACAACTTTTTTTATATAAGATATATATTAATATATTGTGTAAAAGTTGTGGGAGAATGATATTGCTGTTCCAAAAGAGGCACCACTCCCTTTAAAATTCTCTGCGTTCTAAATAAATAAAATAAAAAGTTGTTTTTTTCTATTCAGTTAAAAGAGACAAGCTTTTGAGTTGTAGATATATATTTTTTTACCTGCCTACTATTTAATATAAAACTATAATGCATAATAGGAACGTATTGCATCAAATTTTATTTTATAACAACCATATGTGCGTATGTTCAAAACATTTTAAAGACTTTAATGTGATTTATCATAATAAATAATATTCAAAGGTTTAAAAATATATATATATAATCAATCACAATATCCTATTTTTTAAAATAAATGAAGTCAAAAATTTGCATATTTTCATAAAGTTGCATAGCAACTATTTAATTTGCATAGCAAACATATATACATATTAGATTATAGTAACCGCGCCACTATTATATAAAATTATATTTAAAAATCGATCATTAAAATCGATATAACAACAATAATCCAACTTCCTACCGCTAAGTTATATCGCTTGTGTTAAACAAAAAATATCAATTAACATCTTAAACAAAAGAAATAAGAAGGAAGCAATATAGGTAAGGAAATAGCATTTAATCGAAAGTGGCCATTAAAATGGAGAACCGTCCAAAGGAAGAACTCTCAAAGCGTGATGATGATAAATAGTGGTGGACTCATCGATGACGTCACGCTGGCAGTAATGACGTCATAAGCCTGGATCTGTCATTTTTCATTATCATTAGAGGGCAACAGGGGGAAAATACTCCCCAAGACTTGAAAGAGGACCTAGATAGAAAATTAGAAAGCTCCCTTCGGTTTTCGTCTTTTTTCTCCCTTCTCCATTTTTTTATTCTCCGGTCTTTCTTCCTAAACAAATTAAAGCTTAAATGTAAGCATTGATTGGAGTATCCAATATTTAATTAACCCTTAAATCTCCCCTATTACTCCCCTTTACCAATTTTTTTCACTTCTTCAATTTTGACCACATTCTCTACTTTCATCCAATCACTGAAATTGTGAAAAAAAAATTGAAAAATTCCGATTTTTATTACTTGGTTTACACACTCTACGATTTTTTCCTTCAATTTCGATCCTTCTCTATTTCACCCAAATCAGTGGATTTGTAAAAAAAAAAAAAACAATATGGATAAAAATTCAGTGACATCAATTTCCTTGTTATAAAGGGAGAATATGTCAATCTACCAATGTACTTAACGTTTGAAACTCGTACAATTTTATTTCTTATTTTCCAATAAATATAGTTTCTATAAAACTTGGTTATTTTAGAAAATATTTTTAAAATAAACAATGTATATTACTAGTACTATTATTCTCGTGTTATATTATAACATTAATTATTAAACTTAGTATGAAGGATGAAATTGCATATTATTTGCATATAATTAGCACATTATATATAACTTTGCATATTATTTATCGTGATACTCCTGTAGGAGGACTGACAAGTCCGAAAGCTTGAAAATAAAAATTTGAACAAGAAACTTAACCCTGGAAGCTTTATTTATTTTATAATATTATTTATTATTAATAGCTAAATATATACAAAACAAACTTAGTATATATTTTAAAATTTGTAAGAAATAAATTTACTGGCAATGCGTTTCTTTTCAATAATATCATCAAATATGAGAGGGCTTGGCTCATCAGTAGTGTTTTATTATTAGTATATATGTAAATATATAAAAGAACAAAATGATAATTTTATACAAGAGATCCTTTTCAAACACGAGAGCTCATCTATAGCCATTGCTACTCTGTGTAATATTCCAACAATTATTGAATATATCCTAAATTCTACTCGGAGAATCTATATAAGACAAAGGTCTTAAGAAAGCTTTTTGTTGTTGTTATATGAAAAAGATTTTAAAAATACGTCGAGAGTCCCAAACGAACCCCCTACCTTATATAAAAGAATAAATTCCAATATTTTAAAGAAAGAAAGTTTAATGTTCTAAGAGAAACATTAAGAAAGAATTCTAAATGAAGAATTACTTTTTTTTGTAACAATTCGGTTTAATTAAAAATATACAGAAGAGCTAGCTCTTTTTTTAATTAGCATTCATCAATATGTAACAAAGGTATGACGTCATTCGAACGTTATTTATTGGTAGCTGGATTATGACGTCATTAACCCGGGTTCGAAAGAGAGATTTGTGGGACCTTCTTGATTGGCTTTAATATACGATATGTAATTACAGTACAATCTGTTTACATCCCATGGCAAACACGTGTCAAATAAAAAAAGAACTTCACTATTACAGTTTTCCTTTATTATGTGAAGAAGAATAGTAAAAGAAGCAATAGACATATCCTGACGGCTCAAATAAGCCTTTAAATTTTTTACTATAGCGATACTATTGCATAGCTAAATATTTACTTAGCTATACCACTGAATGTGCTTCTTGTGGAAGGAATGAGTTTGCTCCATAATAGACTTAAATGCTATTAGACAACGTTAAAAAAAATGTTAAATTATAAAAATACTCATCAAAAAATATTTTCCATGCATTTTATGATTTTTATATAAATTAGGATCTATTGATAGATGGTCAGACATGGAACAATCATCCTAACTTTTCACGATGATTATGCAAATCTCAACTCGAAAGAGAACCCAAACTGCACCCATTGCCAGGATGAAGACCAAACTGTGGATCACCTCATTTGCATATGCTCAGCTTTCTAATACCGAAGCTACCAGCCCTCCTAGGAATCACAAAACCAGCTCACTGAGGAAAAAATCTTCCAAAAAATAAATCTGTTTTGCGCCACCTAATATCTTCGACCGCCATTGTGAATAAACCAAAACGACTTAAGTCTGAATGGCAACAACCCATGTAGGTAATTTGCAACATACCAGGAAACCTGGGTTGATAAAAAAATTAAATAAATAAATAAAACGATAGTTCCCCCCCATTTACATTCATTATTGTCTTTGCACCTTTACAAATAGACTAATTTTATTTTGTTTGAAAGTATTGTATTCCTTTTTTTCCATTTTTACCATACAATATTCGGTATGAAAAAAATAGTATTGCTTCTCATAAAGGGAGCATTTATTTTGTTAAAAATGTGTCAAAAATCCATGTTTGAGCTACGTTGAAACGGGACTCCAATGCAAATGTTTAATATCATAAGATTTATAATATTCACAATTTTAAAAGCTCACCATTTGGATTTTTTAATGTTATAAAAAAGTTGTCAATGGCAAAACACATAAACCTAATTAAAACGGACGCTTTCAAAGCTTACTTCGCAGGTGCAAAACTGACAACATACCAGCTAGTTGCATATCCAAGCAAACTTATATGCATAACTGCAGCCCTATGCAAATATGGTGGCAATATATCATCACAGTTTAGAATGGTCAACGTCTAGAAGTGGAGATGACAAATCATCAAAGCCAACATATAATTAGGCGATATTGGTCAAAACACAATAAAGGAAAAAAAAAAGAGCGTATAAACATTTCGTCTGTCGGAGTGGACCAATTAAATTTGCATATGCTGAGAGCGGCGGTGGCACCCAGGCCAACGCCCGGCGCCCACCTTCCCACCAGTAGCGCGGGAAGCTAATCACGTGAGAGGTTCATTAATAAAAAAAAAAAAGAAGAAGAAGAAGAAGCGGCAATTAAGGAGCCAGTTTTGCGTGAGACCAGATTTGACATTGAGGGGACAGCCCGGGGCCTGGCTGGAAGATAAGCTGCCCCCTCTACCCCACGATAAGAGTCTGGAAGATAAGTTTATCTCAACCCATTAAGTCGACGTCTCTTTCTATTTATTTATTTATATTTTTGTTGCTAAGAGATTACGTCGAATCTGGATAAAGTTGTTTACTGCCGTGACGCTAATTGTACTTTTTTTTTTCACCAGCTCTTCTTTTTTCACCCACTTTTTTTCATACAAAAGTGCGAAATGTTCGTCATGTTTTTTTTTTTCAAGATATTTACTTCTTGAATATAGAAAATCAACATTAAAGATGAATATTTAATAGGCCCTAAATGTATTAGGCTTATAAATGTTTTTAATGTTTGCATATTGTCTTCTAGCGACCCATATTAGAATTACTGTTAGGTTAACTAGTTTAAAAAAAGGAATCTTGAAAATAATTTGCTTTTCACAAAAAAAAAATGTAATAAACAAAAAGAAAGTTTGGGGACAAGATGACGTAATAAAAATGCTTTTACACGAGGCAAAAATCCATTTAAGAGACTGAAAGAAAACTTCGCAATTTTTAAAATCAAATTTGCACAATTGCGCGCAGATTGGTTGGCACGCTCGACCTTTCCCATTTTACATATACCTCAGTAAATTTAGACAACATTGTGTATGGTTCACACGTTACAGATCTTTCTATATGTGAATTATTTATATTTCCTATCAGCAAGATTGTTATTTTTGATAATGGGGAAAAAAGAGTAACATATAGTCACTCAACTTTTTTTAAAATTATTAACAGGTATTATTTTCGGGCTAATTTGCCATTACAGAATAAGGATATTATAATACCAAGATGTTGTATATGTACAATGATTGTAATTATATTGATAATTGTGTAAATTTCGTAATTGTATTGAATGCAAAATGATTTATTACAACCATCAAAAACATTGTTTTTTGTAAATAAAAATTGTGTCCCAACACAACAAAAATTAACGTTTAACAATAAAAAAAATGCTTAATTAACAACGTAAAGAACGACCAGGCTTAAGTAACACTATCTTTACTACCACAACGTTGATTGGGTGTTTAAGGTCATGTGATAGTAGAGAATCAATCAGCGGGAGAGCAAACCTGACATTATATATATATACCAACATATTTACATATAAACTATTGGGCTCAACAACCATACACTTTGGTTAGTAGCCCGTAAAACCATATTCTCTATTTACATATAAACTGATTAAAGTGTATATTTCAGTAGATAACAATTCATCAACATAGGTAAAAAGGTATATATAGAGAGGAATATAAGGAGGGGGAAAAAATAAACTGAAATTAATATATACATTCCTCTTTTTTTCTTCCTTGCAAAACATATGCATATATATATTGCAAAAAAAAACAGTACCAAAGTAAAATAAGTAAAGGTGGAAGATGTATGATCGCCAAAGGAGGTGGCCAAATTTAAAAGAAAAGGCTGAACAGGGGAAACAAATGGTCGCATGTGTGTAGGTCCCATTAGGGGAAACGGTTACAAATCGCTAACCAAATATTGTCACTAATGTCGCTGTGTCATTTGTCTCTCTGGCCATCGACCGGGGCACAACAACACCTTCTCTGGATAGGAGGGAAAGGATGAGCCGAGAGATGTACGCCAATTCCCTTTAGGATGATTATCCTCCCTGTCCACTAACTCAGCCATGACATTTGAGCTAGATGCGATGACTTATCATTCTGTTTATCTCTATCGTGTATTGTATGGAACGCTTCACGATTTTGCGTGTCATCTTTGCGCAGGGGCCATGCTAATCTTCTCTGCGTCGTTCCAATTTCAGTGTATGTACCGTTTAACAAGCATGTACGTGTATTGTATGGAACGCTTCACAATTTTTCGTGTTATCTTTGCGCAGGGATCATGCTAATCTTCTCTGTAAGGTTCCAATGTTAGTATATGTACCGTCGAACAAGCGTGTACATGTATTTTATGGAAAAACTTGGGAAAACTTCAATAAGCGACCCATATGAATACCTTCATGAGTAACAAATTTTGGAAAAATCCAGAATGATTTGACCAGCTGACATAACCTGTAATGAACGCCCAACTCCATGTGTGACAATGTTTTTAGGTGAATGCCTCAGAATTTCTCTCTCTTTCTGTTGAATAAACACGGTCAGGAAAACTATGTGCATATCACACTATCTGAAATATATCGATATATGTAAATATGTACAAAGATTGAATTCTAGGCATATGTTGATGGATATTTGAAATCTACATTTATATCCTAAGGAAAAAAAATTGGGGTTAAAAAAGTAAGAAAAAAATCGACTATTTTCCTGCGTTTTCCAAGTTATCATCAAAATGTTTAATTTACTCTATATTAATACATGTTAGCCGACTTAAAATAATAATTTTAAAAAATTGATTGAAGGACATATTGAAATCACCATACCAAGAAGAATATGTCATACATTAATGGACCAAGGGAAGAGATAAACCAAGTAGTCACCAGACTATGGATTGATCATCTTGGACGACATTCACTCGTAATATAAAAAAACACACACAAATAACTTCTTAACACGTATAATAAATCAATATTGTTCAACGGCAACTTGAAAACATAATTATTTGATGACAAACCATGGAACAAAAGACATAAAAAATGAAGAGGGAGATGTACTAAAGAGGAAGAAGGGGGTGGAATAAGAAGGATTGGTTGGGCGACATGTGGATCAGCCAACAGCTGGGACAACCAGATGTCTGTGGGGCAACCCGCGGGTTTATTTCACCGTCACCCGGGTCAATGGGTCCAAGTAATATTGGTTATAAACCAAATGTATATTCTAACATCAAGCAATATGCAAAAAATCTAACCTAATATATAAATATATATTTACATAGTTATTATTTAACGGCATAATTATTATTATTATTCGTTTTATATACTCCTGTAGAAGGGCAGAGATTTCCGAAAGCTTGATATTACATTAATAAAATGAAAAAAAAAAAAAAAACTTCTCTCCAGAAAAACCTGTTGTATTACTTAATTTGTTCTATTTCTATTAATTCTATACTTTACATTCTGGAATACATCATCTTGTCAGTAGATAGGCATTCTTTTAGTTTATAAAATGTTGAATATCTTGTTGCAACATCATTGTTGCATATAGTTTGTTTACCTTCAAATATACATATGGCTTATTTGGGCAAGTATTTGCATAAGAACAATACCTATATTCGTATATACACATTCTACAGACCTGTATATCCAATATGTTTTACATATTACATAAACAATAATTCCTCTACAGTACCGGGTATATAAGCACAACAGTCCAATATAATAGTAGAATGACTGTAGATTAAACTGGCGAAACCGCTGGGAGGGTTCACCACTGATGAGTCAGGCCTTCCCAATGTTTTATCATTGCAGTAAGGGCAGTAGGTTTTTTTTTTAAGGATATATGCAAAATAGTTTCAATTATAATTGTACAAATTATCTTTAATTATAAATATATACCAATTTATTACATTTATATATTTAGGTGTGTATTACAAATAACATAAAATACGTTTACCGTATTCTATAGCGAAAATTCATTTTTGAAATTTTAGTTTTCTCTCCGACAAAAGATAAAAGGCATGGCTAGAAAAACACACTTAAATCTAAAATAACTTTATAAAGAAAATTATTCCCCGTGCCTAAGTTTAAAAAAAAAATGTCAAATCAATTTATAAAATTCAATTTACGCCTTTTAAGCATTTGAAGCAATTAAAAAAAACAAATGAAAACTATTTTATTTTTGTAAAAACTTGACAAATAAAAAGCAATATTATTAAATGGTAAAAAAAAAGAAAGTTAAAAACAATTAAAAAACCTTTGGGTTAATAATTAAAAAAGATGTTGGGTGTATTTATTTAGTTGGAAGATTTAAATTTGAAATGCGTGCGATGTTCGAGGGGGAATATGGAATTTGCAAGTCTAATATGTGGCTAGAAAATAACCCGGATTTTTTTAGAAGGAGGCAGAGCTTTTTTATCTGGAATACATCCGTGGGGTTGTTTATATATTTGTTAATTATTGATATACTATATATATATACACTAGACGGGTGACCCGGGATTGACCCGTGTGCATATCTACCCGAGTGATATATATTTAGATAAGATTTTTTTTATAATTGTTTGTTATTAGCATTATCTATTTGTTTGCATCAGCATAATTTAATCTAATCTTTGATAGAGGGCGCTGTTCGTGAGCTAAGTAGAATAATTTGAATATATAGTTTTAATAATTGATTTATATATATTTTTTTAAATAGCCTATCGTCTTCCCCGTATTTTTTTACCTATGTATGGAAATTTTGGTTTGAATTAGTGAACTACTGCGAATTTGTATACCGGACATACAAACAAACATACATACATACATACATACATACATACATACATACATACATACATACAAACATTGATTTTTATATATATAGATATATATGTCACATTCTGCTTATAAATTATTAATAGATGTAAAATTTTACGCTGTCAGGAATTATGTAAATATTTGTAACTATAAATAAAAGTGGTTGAAATAAAGTTAGTTAGTCAGACGGTTGATTGTTCTCTTTACCCAAAACAATATCATCTGCATATTGGCGTGTACAGATCATCATAGAAACGTTACATATATATATATATATATATACATATATATATATATATTAAAAACAAAGAAGGCATATACTGACCAGTAGCACATGTGCTTTTTAGATGGCAGAGCGCCATCTAGTGGAACAGAAATCAACTAAACGTTGATTTAACTTGTTCCCTGATATGTATTTATTATTATTTTTTAAAATTATTTTTCCTAATATATATTATCTCGGATCAAACACTTTTATTACTATCCTCCGATATTTCAACAAGGCCGACATTAAAATCGGCATGATCCAACCTCCAATAAGAGACCATCTCCAGGAGTGACCAGAGTGAAGAAGACGGTCTCTAACGGTCTATATATATATAATGTAACCTCTCATAAGCGACCTTACCCATGAACGACTTTTTGTCTAATTAAAAATGGCTTGATCCAACCTCCAATAAGAGACCACCTTCAGAGTGTCCAGAGTAAAGCAAACGGTCTCTATCATGTCTAAATAATAGTGTAACCTCTCATAAGCAACCTTTGATCTAATTAATAATGGCTTGATCCAATCTCTAATGAAAGACCACCACCAGGAGAGAGACCAGAGAAAAGCAAATAATCTCAATCTATAATAATAGTGTAACCTCTCATAAGCGACCTTACCCATGAACGACCTTTTGTCTAATTAAAAATGGTTTGATCCAACCTCCAATAAGAGACCACCTCCAGGAGAGAGACCAGAGAAAAGCAAACAATCTCAATCTGTAATAATAGTGTAACCTCTCATAAGCGGCCTTACCGATGAACGACCTTTTGTCTAATTAAAAATGGTTTGATCCAACCTCCAATAAGAGACCACCTCCAGGAGCGACCAGTGTAAATAAATACATTATGAGAGGTTACAATATTTGTCACAATTAATCACCCTATGTTTGTCCAACTTCAATAAGAATCAATAATGTTTCAATAAACGTGGTTTGTTTAGAAAAACATATCTCTCGGTTAAAACCCCAATAACAGGAGTTTAATTTAAAGAATGGAAGAAGATATGTAACAATGGAATCTGATGGAAGACTTGCATTGTGCTGTCCCCAGCGTTCCATCAAACTTTCTTCCATTGGCCGGACCTTTTTTAATCAGATTTTACTTTATTTATTGACAAATATGGCTTCTATGTATGTATGCATATCTTGTTGGGTGGATACATTCTTTTTCTATTTGCATATTGTTCTCTTCCTGGATGACATTTGTTATTTTTGTCGTCAAGGTCATTTTTACCCGCGTATATAGAAAAATATATTAATTAAAACAATTATTAATAAACACTAAGTATTGAACTATTTGCATATTGTTTAAAAGAATTTAGATATTAGGGGATAACAGACAAATGCAAATTCAAATTTAAAAGTTATCTAACTGAGCAGGCATTTGAAAACAACGCATACGTCAACTATCGGAGAAATATGCAAATTTATCATATCAACATACTTAATTTTATTGATCGTTTTAAAATAAATATTTGCAAACAATAAATGCAAAATTCACATAAAGAAAGGCTTGGCTTTACTGTAAGGAGCCATTGTGGTAAAGAAAGAAAAATTTAGAATAAGCTAAAAAGTTTTCATTTTTGACCTATAGATGGAGTTAAGTGTTATATGTAAAAACAAAATAATATGCAAATATAATATATATACATAATAGCTAAAAAAAAGGGTTACGGAAGAATTCAAAAATGTAAAAAGCTATTCATTATACTGCGCACCGTAAATTTATATTCCATACACAAACAACAACCAAAATATAAAATTCCTTCAAAAAATAAATTAGAAAAGAAAACAAAGAAAAACCAATTCAACAACATACCAACAAAAACCTCTTTAAATTAATGGGTTGAAAAGGAAGGGGGTTGAACACATATATTAGGTTACAAATGTAGAATGCATTTTTCCTTTGGATGGATATGGAAAAAAAAATAAAAATAAAGGAGGTAAATTATCTAAAAATGCGTTAATTATGGCAGGAAGTGTGGGGTTTTTGTTGTGAAGCATAATGTCTAATCAATAGAAGGTTCACCTGGCACGATCGATTGATACGACTGCTTTAAACGACTTCCTCTTCCGAATTGTTTTCTTGGGCACAAATTGGATCCTTTACGTTCATTGAGATTAATTGTTCAACTGGTTGTTAAACGGAACCTTCGGTATTACACCATTGCATTCCCAATATCGACGATAACTTATTTTAAACATAGAATGTTCAATAATAAAATATTTAGTACTGGTGGTGAAGATTTAGATTCCTGTGAATGTAAAGCTTTGTTAGAATCGGTGTACCTGTATGGTAGTCATTTATAATAAAAGTCATTATAATGTGACTTATTTGTATATAAGAAATCAAACTACTTTGCATATAATGTATTATGTAGGTATATATAAGTCACTATAATGCGCCTTCTTTGTATAAAAAATCAAAATAATTTGCATATAATATATCAAACTACTTTGCATATAAGAAATCAAACTACTTTGCATATAATGTATGTATGTAGGTATATATAGCTCTACTGTCTTCAAAGGTTTTGTCCACAGTATCCTTAAATATCTCAACCAAGAATACTTTTAAAGTAACGCGTATGTAAGCAGAACATCCCAATACAGTATTATAAAAATCTGGTGGATTGAACTGGCGAAACCGCTAGGAGGGTTTCCTACTGATGAGCCAGGCCCTCAATATTTTTTGCTACCGGAGTAAGGTCAGTAGTTATTGACATATTTGAAAATCAAATATTATTTATAATTGAGACACTGTTCGAAGTTCTTATTGGTCATCAAAGAATGTCATTTGATCCCACCTTATCATCTATTTTACATGGGCAATTTGTTAATGAAGAGAATAAAGAAATGTTAATCTCTGACAAAACATCAATAGAAATAGCCTTTTATTAAGACCTTGCATCTCGCATAGAACCGTCCCAGAGTCCAAGAAAGAAGAAAAACAAAGACAAAGTTAGAAAGTACCAATATGTAAATAGGTAACCAGCACTACACAGTCTTGATGGAGAGATATAACAACTACTTCTAGTGTTATCTTCTTTTATGTTTCTAACGATACTCTCAACTTAACTGCCCAACTGTAGAAATGGTGGTATAAGTAGACAAAGCTATCATCGGATAATGAATATCATAGTTTGATAAATCTTTGACTTGTTATAATAATAGGAATGAAAAATAGCCAATTTGTGTCTTTCCCCTTGAAGTTGTTAACAATGAGAAGACAATGGGACACTCTAGCTTGACCTTTCATCCCCACGTAACTCCTATATTGGGTTACTTGCCATGTCCAGAGCTGCAATAACAAATTCCCAGTTAGAACATCATCCTGTCCAGGTATTGAATTCCTACGTCAATCTATGAATATCATTCCAATTGGAAATATTTCCGGCGCTTTCAAACCTCCATCGATTGCAGGTGTCTGTCCCCATTGAGGATCACGGTTGGCTGGTGTCGTGGAACCGTGTTGTATTGTTTTACGTGCACGGTCAATTTACCTCGTGTTGTACCGCCCCGTGTTGGCTTGGATGCTCATTTACTTATGTTTCACAACTTCTTTACATCGTTTAACTTTGATAAGGTACTGTTATTTCAAGACATAGGTGATATAACTAGATGTATTATACAATACAAGATCTACATAACTTGTATACTTACTATTTTGAAAGATAAGTTCTACTTCTATATATATATATATATATATATTGAATAATCTAAAAACTCAAATATTTCTATATTTTAAAATATATATATTTTATTTTATTCATTGATAATTTTACTTTTGTTATCATCGTTTTTAGAAAGACTTTCAGTTTTGTTGTAAATATGCGTAGTTAACATATCTATACTTTTAAATCACTAATATAGGATTAACTTTATAAATTCTATATAATGTGAAAATAACTAATGTGTAATATTTCCTCAAGTAATTGAAAATAAAAGCTACTTGACGGTAAAAAATTATCTTTTTCTTATAACGACTGCACCTTCAACCCTTTATCTTATCGATCCTTTGACTTATCAACCCTTTATCTAACAACAAACAAATTATTTATAACATATATATAGATACCGGTTAACTTTGTGTCCAAAAAGTCGGTGAAAAAGTGGTTAAAACCCTCGATTCCCGACATCCATGAACTGGGATCGAATCCTGCATTGTACACTTTTTTTTCTGTAAAGAACCTGTTCATATTTTCCATTGTAAATAACATAAGCTAGGTTGTTCTTTTTGAACGGTATCTAATAAAGTTATTTTGAAACAGAAACTTTGTGTCTACTTTGTCAATAAATCTGGTGTTTTGGTTTATTGATCGATAACGCTACACAAACAGTGATTTGCATATCTTATAGGATAATTCTGAACTACAGTAAGTCTCCAAACACAACATCCCTACACTCTTGGACAATCTTAAATAAAATAATTGCAACACTCTCTATTCCTATAATAATAAATAGCATTGCTTACTACTGGTACTATTACTGTTATTCCTACATGTATCCTACATTTCTGCTTGGAGAATCTGTATAAGACCAAAAGGTCTTAATAAAACTTTTTGTTATATAAGTTTGTGTAAAACGACACCGCATGAGTTTCTTTTCAAAGAAAAATAAATATTTTATTTCAAGGTGAAATATCGACTATTTCTATCCTTTTTGGATGAGGTATGAAAGGGTGAATTATGAAGAGTAATGACGAACGGAAAAATAAAAGTGTCCAGGGATGGGAATCGAACCCACAATGTTCCGCTTACCGGGCAGATGCCATGTCCACTAGGCTACCCTGGACGTATTATATAAGTGTCGTTTTACAATCACAGGCCGCAGTATATTATATTGTATATAAGTTTGTACTTGATTCTTGGTGTTTTACAAACTATTTTTTCAACGCTATATAAAATGTAACAATTTCCATCCCATTTTGTTAAAAAAGAAACCAAGATGGTGGGGAAGAAGGCAAATCCATCGCGATGTTTGTTTAACAAGAAATATTTCCGGATGTAAGAACCTAAATAAAAAGGAAGAAATCAACACCTTCCAATCTAATTTTCCTATTTCAATAACTCTCCCGTTATATTTGCACTTTAAATTGGAGCATTCAGGAACGGCTAGGTAAATATCTCTTTATCAGACTTTCTTTATATCTGTTCTGGATTGTATTAAGGTTTATTTGAGCGTGACATTATGACGTCGCTTTCAATATTAACCTAACAGTCTTTAATAAGTACAACAATTAAATAATGACGCAACAAAGCCGATGTGTTTCTTTATTGAAAACTAGAAAGCTTTCGACCTATGGTTCATCAACACGCTTAAAACCAAACTTTACGTGAGATTTATCAATTCCTTTTAGGTTCGTCAATGATATTTTATTCGAAAGCTTGTCAGTTTACAATTTTAGAAAAGGCATAGCCTTCTGTTGTTTTATTTCTCATTCATATTTACATATCGGTTTGATCTATTATTGGTAATATGCAAAGTTGTCATTAAGACCCATAGTTGTCCCAGACAAGGATTCATCTGCCAGATAAAACAAATAGATAGGTGGCAAGATAAAACAAATTCCTCAATTTTTTATTTCTATCTTTATTGCAGCCGATTTTTAATTTATGGAAATTAAATTGTGGAATAAAAATTTTAGAAATTTTGGTAACTGTAGGATATATACATGCTGAAAAAATATGTAAATAACTTAACGCACACATTTTCTAAAGATAAACATTTTATTTGTAGTTTTCGAGGCTTGCTCTTTCTCAGCCTGTAATTCCATTCATTTTGAATATAAGTTAAGAAAGGGAAAGACGCGAATGAGTCTCAAATAAAAAAAAAGTAAATATATATATTATAAAAACTTTCAAAGAAATAAAACTTATGAATCAAACAACAAATTTATGTAAACGCCTGACAATTTTACACACACATTTTTCAAAATCGGAACTATACTTGAGTAATTATTATAAGAGAAGAATATGGGGAACCGCTGATGAGTAGACGCCACTAAATTAAATCCCCGTAAGTAGATTGTGGGGACAGACTAAGTGAAGACGTGGGTAAACTGTCACCTCCAATCTATGCAAATTTGGCCTTTCAACTTTAATCTTCTACATTAAAAGAGCCAGCTTCAGAGCTCAAACTATATATCGCTGAGAAAAGATTTCGTACTCCAATGGGAAATATGCAACTGTGTCATGGAGTTCACGTAAATATGTGTATATGTAAATAGAATATTTAATCTCCAATATATATCTAATAAACACAAGTTATTTCTATAAATTGGAATGCCATCTATCGAATACATTTGGTACTTTAGGGTTCTTATGCTAAAAATCTTTTTTTTTAAACCTGAGTAGAAAAAGTTCTCATCGGTCTGCGATTAAAAAAAATGTAAAAAAAAAAACATTCGTTCTTTAATGCTTCCATTTCCTATACACAGATATGTTCAAAATTATGTATGAAACATCAATACAGGCAAATAAACAGAGGAAGGATGTTTTTTTACACATACAACAAAATTCTATTATCCTTACCGCGATAAAAAAAAATGGGTAAAAAAATCGTTCTTTAATAATTTTATTTCCTATACACAAGAGAGATGGTCAAAATTATATATGAAACATCAATGAAGGCAAATAAACCTACTGCGATATGCGATTTAAAAAAAAATGTGTAAAAAAAAAAAAACATTCGTTTTTTTAATAATTTCTTTTCCTATACAGAGAGATGTTCAAAAGTATGTATAAAACATCAATGAAGAAAAATACACCTACTGCGATATGCGATAAAAAATATTTAAAAGAAACATTCGTTCTTTAAAGTTTCATCTCCTATACACAGAGAGATGTTCAGAATTATGTATGAAACTTCAATGAAGACAAATAAACCTACTGCGATATGTAAAAATGTAAAAAAAAAAAACGTTCATGCTCTAATGATTTATTTTCTTATATACAGAGAGATATTCAGAATTATGTATGAAACTTCAATGAAGGCAAATAAACCTACTGCGATATGCAAAAATGTTTTGAAAAAAAAAAACGTTCATGCTTTAATGATTTATTTTCTTATATACAGATATGTTAAGAATTATATATAAAACCTCCATGAAGGTAAATAAACAGAGGAAGGATGTGGTGCGCCAGTGTGACGTCATCAGAGAACAGGATCCAATAAACTGCCACCGCCAAGAAGTAGAAGACTGATGCTAGGCTGAGCGTTCAAGCGTAGCCCGTCATCGCACCCACACGCGCAGCGCTCGACCGAGCAGAAAATAGCGTCCAAGCCTCCTCCACCAATTATAGCACAAAGCCTTATTTATTTTCACAATCACCTCTTTGCTGGCTCGTTATATAAATCTTTATTATTAATTATTCGCCGTGGATGTGTTGTTGCATGAATGGATGAAGAAGGCGGTTGAAGCATGCCGAAATAACTTTCGCCATGTAAGAATTATGTACTATGATTAACTTTTTTTTTTTTTTAATTCTTAGTAGGACATAAAAACATTTTTATATTGGTAAATGGTTTTTTAAAAAGCAGAGATTTAATTATTTTAAATGCATATACGGTATTTATATGCAAATATAGAGTTTATCTAGAGTTTAAAAGTAACCAATTATTAAAGATAAAACTCAATTTTGAATTTCTAAAACGCTGTCAAGATGATCGGAGTGATTATTAGGACCTACAAAATATAACGTGGAATTTTGAAAAGAAAATTGGATGAAGCTCACATATGTACAAAGATTTGTAATTACAACAAAATGAAATAAACTAAATTTACATAGAAACTGTTGTACTTATTCTAACAGAACTACTAAAGACATTTTTGTGAAATGAAGAGAAAAAAATGCAGGTATTACAAACTTTCTATCGAAAAATTCCTTATCATTTTGAAACGGCGCCCCTAAAAATAACATTTTGATTTGTCATTCAGTGAGTTAAGCCTTTTGATTTTAGAGTGATGGATGGGAATTGTTAAAAAAGTTGTTTCAAGTTGTAAACAGACGATAAAAATGTTGCAAGAGTCGAAGAAAGTAGGTCAAAGTTGAAAGTCGTTTGGTAATTCTGGGGGAATGAATTGTCTTGGGCGCATACACACTAGGACACATTGGGGGGAGATATGTGCAAATAGGGAATGAGAGAGAGAGGTATCGAAAGCTCATCATTCTTCTTTTAAAATAATGATCAGAAGAACATTGTAACAAATATGTCGGGGAATTCCAAACATTTACAATTTTACAGATTGGTTTGATGGCATCACATATAAGATGATGAGATTTTTTTCTTTTAGAAATTTGTTTTTTCAAAATCAAGTTTATTAAAAAAGTTATAATTGAATGCTGTTGAGAAATTTGAAATTTTGGTTGAAAGACGGAAAATTGGCTGAAGCTTGAAGTTAAATATATTATTGTCCATATTCTATGTTAACGCTGCACACTTGGTATTTTGAATTCAAAGATTTAAGGCAAACTTTTACTTAGAAAATGATATGTAAAATTTATATATGTAGGTATACGAGATATATAGAAAATATACACTCATAGGCAAAAGGAAGTGGAAAGTCTTTGATGTCGTTTTGTCTTTTTTTTTTTTAGGAGATAGGCAATTTTGTTTATACTTTTGGTTAACTCGTGTGTCTCCCAATAAAGGTCGCTGTAATATCTTTCAGTTATTGTCTCAATCCCGATATACATGATAAAAGGTACAACTTCCTTAAGTTTTGTCCATGAGTGTATATTGGTTATCTCGTGTGTCTTCAATAAAGGCCACTGTAATATCTTTCCGAGTTATTGTCTCAATCCCGATATACATGCTAAAAGGTACAACTTCCTTAAGTTTTGTCCATGAGTGCATTTTGTAAATGTTAAAGTAGAATTCACGATGCTACTAATGTTTTCTAAACATACCTATGTATCTTAAATATTGAGCAATCCATATGAAATTATTAATTGAATAGCATATTTTGGATCAAAAAAATGTTTATAAAATGTTTATTTTATTTTTGATCCAAAATATGCTATTCAATTAATACCTATGTATTTGTAGTATATAGTTATTTAAACGGAATAACTGTTCTCTAAGTGAAAATAACTGAAATGTCTATACAGTAATAGAAACATATTTACATATAGCTTCGTTAAACACCAAAAATAAGCCTACAAGTACAGATACTATATAATCAAAATGAACAATACAACAGTTGTAGATTCGATCTGATATATTAAACTGGCGAAATCGCTTGAAAGGTCCACTACTGATGAGCCAAGCCCTTCCTAAACTTTTTTTCCCATTCTCTAATTGTCCAAATGTTGATTAGTTTCATTTTTAACATCTAGATGGCGCTATCTCTTCAATTACAAAACACAAGGTAATAAGATCAAATCTAAATAATAGTGTGTGACATTTGGGTAACAGCATTGTTACTATCATTAGACACTAATTATTTAGATTTGGTCTTATTACCTTTTGTTTATAATCTATAATCCAAATTGTGCTTTATCCTCTTCTATTACACTTGATTCCAACTACTTGTCACGTATAGAGAGGGAACAAAAGACATTTCCCCAAATTACTGTTCGATATTAAATCAAAACATCTAAAAAAACAAAAAGGTTTTTTTAAAGAACTCAGAAACTATTTCTTTAGATAGGATACCTCTCTGTGTTTTAAAACAAGAAATAATTTTCATCGCATTCTCTCCCCGAAAATTTTTATTTATTCCACTTAGAAAAAGGGGGAAATATTTCCAGACCATCAATTCCTTCTATTCAAAGCATCCGTTTTTTTACGGGGCCAGAGTAATAACAACAACAGTTCTACAACAATGTACAGTACATTGCACTTACATCTTAGCGCTTCATCGGAGGTTTTCTTTTAGAAAATACTTTATTCTTACAAATGTGTTTCGATTGAAATCAATTCACAATTTAAACCTTTCCTATTTATTTGACGATGTGTAGATATGCTGTTAAGTAGATTCCTGTTGCATAGAGAGATGCTGGTACTATAAAATATATTCTTTCAAGCCATATATATGTTTATATATATATGTTATATGTAAATATTATTTTATTTTAAATTATAATTTCATAGATTCAAATACTCTGCTAAATCGACCGCCAGAGGTCACTCTTCCCCTATAAAAACTCATTGTTCTTTCCCGATGGCCGGCTCAAATCTTTTGTAAATTATGTAAATAATATTTTGTTTTCCTTTTGTTACGCCAGGCATTACTTTTATAAAATTATGTTTTTTTATATATTCCTTTAACTCAATTAAATTACTGATCAAACGTATTTTTCATTATCATACTTTAAAGATTTCAACCACGACTGCATTACCATAGCATAATCTCAACAATTCCGAAATACAACAGAAATCTCATTTCTTTTCATTTTTTATATATAATATATATATTATTATTATTATTATTATACCATTATTATTATATAAATTATTATATATGTATCAAAAAGGCATATCTCCCTTCAATTTTACATAAGAAAGATGGCACTGTGCATTACCCTAGTTAAAAACTTTACTGGTGATGATAAAAGAATGAGCCACAACACCAGTTCTGGAAAATTCAGACAAAAAGCCAAAACTGGTGTTTTGCCTCATTCTTTACCATCACTGGTAAAGTTTTTTTTTTACTATGGTAATGTACAGTGCCATTTTTCGGATGCAAAATTGAAGGGAGAGGTGCCTTTTTGGTACACACACATATATGATGATAATGATACATTTAACCATGTTGGAACAATACAGTAGATACATGCCATATAAACATATAGATGAAACGCGTTCGTGGATGGCTTTTCTTGATTTATCAAGAAATTGGGTTGGCCAAATATCAGGTAACAGGCTAAATCAATGTTTAGTTGATTTCTGTTCCACCAGATGGCGCTCTGCCTTCTGTAAAGCACATGTGCTCCTGGTCAGGATATGCCTTTTTAAAAATATATATATTTATGTAAATATATGAGTCAGGATGACTCTCCAATCAATAATTGTGGAATCGATATCACCATCTTCCAAAGTGGGTTTAATAAATAAGCCACCGCCGCCGGGGTCAACCTAATGTGGCCACTAAACCCAGTAAAATATTCATGTCTCAATAAAAACTTAGCCCAGACCGCCTAGCACATAAAATTTCCATTTTGGCCACAAACCCTCACTCCCCAGAGTTAAAAACTTGTCGTAAAGAAAGATTTTTTTTCCATATTTGATTGTTAAATAGAATAAACGATATATGGGAGGGAAACTTGTATTGTTAAAAAGAGAGAAAGACGGGAGAACTAGTAAAAATATTAAAAATGTAAATTCTTGTAAAGCTTTATAGTAAAAAAAAGGCCATGTTCGATATAGAAAAATGATTTGTATTTTCCTAGGCAGATTGGAAGGAATAAAATGGTAAACTGCTATAAAGGATTTTGTGGAAGTTTGGAATAAAATGTATTTTTCTCTCCCAGAAATTGGAGAAGTAAAGTGCAGGTTATATTGAGGTAAGTATGCAAATGAATAGATTCTGTGAAACTAATGGAACATTTTACTATCGGAGTACTTTTTAACGATGCCCTAAAAAATGTTTTAAAATTTTATTTTTTAGAACCATTTCTCTTAATTAATACAATATATATTCTATTGTAGGATGTTCACTTTCAACATAGAATTTTACACTTATATTTCTAAATAGTTCTTAATTTCAATGTATGAGTAAGTCGGTAGATGTTCTTATAAAAATGATTTAAAATTAAACAATGATATGCAATTATGTTGCACACATTGCGTTCAAATCAGTCTTATATTTTAGTCATCTATAATGTAAGGAAGATTTCTACTTTTCAATGTTTTGCCTTGAATTTGAGACCAAAATAATAATGATAATACAAGATAGTATTTCTATAGAAATATACTATTAAATGGTGTAATGTGTAATAGAGTAACCCTTGTAAACTTATTATCGACATTTGCTTATGCAAATTATTATCATCATTATAATCACCGTTAATTTTGCGAAGTGCGTAAAAAATAATACAGGGCTTATTTAAAATTTGATATTAAGCAAAAGAATGGTAAACAAAAGCCTATATAGAAATAAGTTTTACAAAAGACACCACTCACAATTAAAATAAAAAAAAATAGTTATTTTTTAGAGTTTAAAATAAAATAGAAGCAGACGTCGCGCTCTGAGTATGGAGGGGGATTTTCTATTTACCTCGAGCTCCGATAGATGGCGCCACGTGTCCACTAGAGGATTATAAAAAAACTTCACATCACAGTTCCAAGTCAGCTTCATAAAAAAATCGCTCCTTTTTTTTTTAAAAAAACGTCTCTTGGTATTTATTTATGAACGTTCACATGCTTCCATTTCGAATATTATTGGCTATGTTTTTTTTATTTAGTAATTTAATCGTAATAAACAGATAGAAGACATTGCGACTGCTGTGATAGAGATTTATGGAGACATCTGAGGCTCTTTATTGGACACGACAACAACAACAATACAGTATACACACCCAAGATAGAGAACGACTGCTGTGATAGAGATGTACGGAGACATCTGAGGCTCTTCATTGGACACGACAACAACAACAATACAGTATACACACCCAAGATAGAGAACGACTGCTGTGATAGAGATGTACGGAGATATCTGAGGCTCTTCATTGGACACGACAACAACAACAATACAGTATACACACCCAAGATAGAGAACGACTGCTGTGATAGAGATGTACGGAGACATCTGAGGCTCTTCATTGGACACGACAACAACAACAATACAGTATACACACCCAAGATAGAGAACGACTGCTGTGATAGAGATGTACGGTGACATCTGAGGCTCTTCATTGGACACAACAACACTAAAATAACCAGAGAAATCAATATGTCATCTTCTGTAATTAATATTTAGCATTTTTCAATACTTAGCAGTTATGTTTTAAAATTTAAGAAGGAAATACATTTCGCAGAGATTCCTTCTAATCAAACTATTCCTAAATATGACGAGAATTCCAATTAAAAGAGAAAACTGATCTAATTAAAATTTGAGTTTATTTACAAAATTCGCATAACATTTGTACATAATTTATTAGCCAAACATGTGGCTACCATTTGTTAATTGAAAATTCCATTGCGGTGTGGTGTATTTACCTTCATCTGTGATAAATTTAGTATGATAAATATATAATTAATGAAAAGAGATAAATGTATTTATATAATTAGAGAGTAGGGTTAATCAATATTACATTATAATTACCAAATGACCATTTACATTAATTTGGCGGAATGTAGCCTAACCGCTCTAGATGATACACAATAACACAAATTCAGTGAATTTAAATAAAATAAATTTGACCATTGACCAGCACTGTGGGTCATCCTTACATGTATTGCCAGCTTGTTCGTTTCAAGAGAAGATTAAGTTTGTAAAAAGATTTAGGGTACCATTTTATATCAGAACCCTTTCTATAAAGTGCAGTAAACAATACACAAGATTCTATATGAAATTTCGAAGGGCAAAGAAAAATATATTTACATTGTATAAAAATGAGTTTAAAATACAAAGGTCGCCTCTCCTGTCAAAATAGACGTCAAAACTAGACGCCATCAATTGACCGTCGCCGCAAACTAGCGGACTCAGGTCCGGTGACAAAGCCACAACACCAGCTTTGGAAAACTGAAAAGCGTCCATCTAGAGACCATGGTTTCAGGCTAATGGCCCTCGTCAGCCTAGGGCAGACTTTATTCCATGAGATCTACAAGGGATCTAATATTCCATTGTTGACAAACTGCCAAAGAGGTGTTTAGCTGGCTAAGTGGCTGGGCCAAATCTATGGCTAAAATATTTTAGCCGGGAGGATTGATCTAAAAAGACAAAGGGCACCTCTCCCGTCAAAATATACGTCAAAGCTAGAAGCTATCTATTTGACCGTTGCCGCAAACTAGCGGCCTCGGGTCCCGGCAAAATTACCATCTATAAAAATGAGTCTTTACTAAAGGAAGTAATGATCGGTAATTTTAAAAACTGATAATCAAGGCCTGAATGATACTCGATTTGAATAGTTGGAATTCTGTTGAAAGGACGCCAAAGTTCTACAAGTGGGATGACAAAATGGCTGCCACAGGTGATACCTCCTAGTTGGCATCCTTAGTTGGATCTCGTCAGCGTGATCAACGACCAAAAAGGCTGTTTCTAGAGATTTCCAGAAAAAAGGTTAGACTGTCTGCCTAGAGCGAATTGAGTGAAGAGAAAGAGAAAGGGGTGATCGGCTGCAGTAAATATTTACCCGCATGTCATCGTGGTGAGATAAGATTTGCTTGCCCGGGTGGACGATACACGCAACGTCTCGTTGCACGGCACGGCCGCAAGGAATGACTGACGCTGTGGACAATAGTCGTCTTGTTGCCTTCTAACAGCTTCGATGGAGAGATGCAACGTTCGAATCCCTGCTACCTCCCTTATTTATGCTTATGAGGTGATACAGCAGCGTATTTACAATTAGAGAGGAGACAAAATGAATTAAATCTAGAAAAAAGAAGTGAGGACATATCGGTCATTAAAGTCTGAGAGGCAAGGCCTTCAGCCAGTTCAGGGCTTCCGGGGTGACAGAATGGAGATTGGAGATTCCTCCATTGAATTTGTACAGCGGGCAGTCATCTAGTATATGGGACATTGATTGTGGGACGTTGCAGGCACAATTTGGATCTTTGGTGTAGCCCCATAACTTCATCAGCTCTGCACACCTTCCCTGACCTGTCCTAAACTAACCTACCTCCCTGAATCAATAAAAGCTAATCTAGAGAAATATAGACGAATCTTGAATATGAAATACCAAAATAGGACGAAATTATTCTCTTTCATACTAATAATTTAAGTCTTTTTATACGTAATCTTATTTTTCAAGAGGTAAATCCTTAATTGTATACAGTGTCATATAACTGGGTATCATATATAGTGATTATATGCAACAACCTCATTTACACATAGGCTCATAGTTGCATATTTACCAGATACCTATGCAAACTTCAGTCTTATTACAATAACAATGGAGAACACATAACATGGTAAAAAGTGAATATATATTGGCATTTATATAGAATATCTCTCTCTCTCTCTATGATAAAATATTTCAGTTTCCACATAAGACTTGTTTAGAAATAATAAAAAAAGTAGAAATAAACAAGATTAATTTCCTTGAAGTTGCAAACCAGTATTTCAAAAAAATTAACTGAGGAGTTGCAAACATG
The DNA here is from genome assembly GCA_030710605.1 of Cordylochernes scorpioides. Taxonomy (NCBI): domain Eukaryota; kingdom Metazoa; phylum Arthropoda; class Arachnida; order Pseudoscorpiones; family Chernetidae; genus Cordylochernes; species Cordylochernes scorpioides. Next base: position 59,279,615 of record CP092884.1, read on the forward strand.
AGCGAGCGGCTTATGCAAAGTACCAGTTTAGCTATGCAAATCAAAACCGGCTACACGCAAGTTGTTGCAATTTAAAAAAAACCGTCTGAAAGAAACACAAAGTGAAATTATTTGGGGTGAAAACACAGTCCAATCAATACCCTCCTTTCTTGCACAACTACGCCTAAATAATGAAAGAGGAGAGGCAGAAAAAAGGGAAAATATTATAATTTATCAAAACTATTTTCAGCGCTGGAAAATAATTTATATTTAAATGTTTTTAAACTATTTATTTGAGCTTCTCTCTTTTTAAACACAACTCTCTTTCCGATTTCTTATTAAAATGTTGAAATTCTCTTCAAGTTTATCTATATAGAGGACAAAGAATTCCGACAAATTAAATTGATAACCCACCAATGTGACCGTTAGTTAGAAACTTCTTTTTTTAAGATTTTTTTTATAGCGCAGCTGTTCTAATATTTAATAACGTAATCTTAAATACGTTAAATAAAAGTTTAAACATGGGGAGCCCATAAAAATGTGTTTTTAATGAAAATTTTCGGTCGATGTGTAAAGAAAAATTATTTCATTTTGTCGTTTCCTAATCAAATTATATTCACTTTTCTCAAATGCCATTATGTAAAATTGTTTTATGAAAAATTCTTCTTTGTTCAAGAAACAATTTTACATAGAACGATGACTTTATTGGTTATATTAGATTTTATTATAAAACATCGGAATTATTAACACACACTATATATATGTATACATATCGACAGATATGTAAATAAGGTTTAATCATTTGTAAATTTATAATAGTGTTTTTGTAATAGAGTTAAAAGGTTTGCGATTCCTGTCAATAGATCGCGTTGTATTTAGAATCTAAATTATGAAAACTTAATAATATTGATTTCTATACCGACAATTACAAAGACGGTTTATCTCTAACCACCAACTAACTATTAATAAATAGTAATCTTACTTTTAGTATTAATTCATTTCTATGTTTAGCCTCATTGGAAAGAATTGTGTTATTTCACTAAATCGATGTGTAAATATAGCCTCAAGCTGTGGTATAAGTTTTCATATTCTCTTATTTCAACCGCGGAGTCTAGTGTCAGTCAACCTGCGGGTTATTACAGGGGTTTTAGCGAATAATAATCTAACTTATGCAAATTTTTCGAAATTGAGTACAATTTTACGATACCGTAATGATAAACAACATCTGTAATTAGTTTCTCAGTAAAAAAAGCATATTGAAGAGGATTTAGTGTTTGGTTCATTATGCAAATATGTTATGCAAATAGGTCCGCTATGCAAATATAATCTTAGTTGTTTGTTGATGTCGGGAATACCTTGTCCTGGAGATTTCAAACCTCTGTCATAGGGTGTATAGGCACTGTGCTTTTGGTACACGGAGGGAAAATAATTTTTAATTTTACCTTATTGAGAATTATAATAGGAGGAATTTCCAGATATTAGAAGACTTCTTGTATTTAGCCTGTTGAAAGACGTTATTGTCCGAAAGCTCGCCAAGCTTTTATCTTTTCAATGAGGAAACTCTCGTCGCCGTTAGCTTTTATCTATTAGAAATAATTGAGAATGAAAGCAAAATTGAAGATTGTTTATAATATATATTGGCAATTTCTTATGCTTGAATTGGATTTATTGACAGATTACAGCTTTGTAAACTTGTACCACCAGTTCTACAGTTCAGTATAAAGTTGAGAATATCGTTATAAAATATAAAAGACACAACACAGTAGTTGTTATATCTCTCCACCAAGACTATATAACTGGTTACATATTTACATATTGGTACTTCCAACTATTTTTTGACTCCACTGACGACTAGTCGATATAAGACAAAATGTCTTAAATAGAATGTTTTTACCATTGTATATTACATAGAAATGAAGAGTTCAATGTTAGATTCGTATATAGAAGCGTTCTTCTATAAAATAAACCCATTCCACCCATAAAATTGAATAAATGGCGAACATTAAAATAAATATCTTTTAAAAAGTTGAAGAGGACGTCCATATTCGAGGCATAATTGGCAATTAGAGAGGCGGCGACTTTAGAATCAATATTTCCAGCGGCCGCTAAAAGGGGGCCAAGAAGCTATAATTGGGCGCTAACTATTCCTTGGAATAGTAAACCCTAGTCATCACTTAACGCTAAGATATCAACAGCCCAAATATGGAAGCATCAGCACAACTTAGCTACACCTAACCCAGAAAGAAGAACCTTTCAAACTAAAATTTCCATTCCTTTTAAATTTTTAAATATATATAATTCCATTTACATATATATTATTTCAAAAGGAAAATATCTCCATAATTTAATTTACGCTCACTTATATATGCTTTAGTTTGTCGCAGTGTGTTCTAACACGACTGACGTGGAAAGTTGCGTTGATTTGCATATAGGAAGAAACCTAATATGTAAATATATAGTTATGTATTTAAGTAAACAAACAAAACATAGTCGTATAACAATGGATTCGTCTCGAAATCTAGAAATTAAAATATATATATTTCCACATACAGATATATAATGAAAGCTGAATTGCTTTGTTTATCATTTCTTTAAGAATGTCGTGAAAGTTAAAGATCCACAGACTTTGGCATTTATCCATGGGATATCCGATTGAAAGTAGGCAGAAATCTTTCAGTTCAAATCTTATTTTATCAACAGATTTATGAAATGTCTAGTATTTATAAACAAAAATGTGTTGTGAACGGGCAAAAGCTTTCGCCATCTGTCTGGAGTTGGGCCAGTGGAAGATATTATCAATTCGGGCGACTTGAAAAGAAAGAAAAGAGTTAATTAATAATAAGAATGAGGCAGAGAGATAATCCGGGTCTCCAATTACTGCCTGGGATAATTAATTCTCGCTTGATTTGTTCCGTGAACTACCTCTCAATATCCGCCGTGGTCCACAGCACCATTCTCTGCCGACAACTTCTATTTGCATATCTACCATTCAAAATATTTACATATATCTTTGGCCTTACAAGTTTTCTATTGCAGACCAACAAGTCCTTAATATACGGCTGACAGTCAACAAGCTCGCAATTCTATTTGCATATCTCTCTATCATCGATACAACTAATTGATAAACAAATTTGCATATATTCTCCCACACTTTCCTGTTTCTATTGAAAACCAAGGTATCACAAGTATCAAAATAATGAGGAATATATATATGGGCAAATAGTTTTAGAAGGCGATAATAATTTCAATGTTTATATGAAACAATAAAATTAGGAAAAATGTAAAATGTTTTCTCACATATTTACATATACTACGTTGGTAACCCAAATATTGTCCAATATTAACAAGATATTAAATGTTGTGATCATTAATATTATTAAAAATAAATCAAACATGTAGTATATTTCACGACTTGCAATGGCCAGAAGGCAATTAAAAATCAATATTGTGGAAATTTGAAAGTAATATGGTAGTCAACGACAAAAAGTCAAATTTTAGAAACATTTGGGAGGATGGAGGCGATGATATAGAATGGGGGAACTCTTGCCTCAGGAATCTTTTCTTTTTTTTTTTTTGTCTTTCCCCCGCGCGCTGTTTCAACAGGGAACGAACGAATAAACAAACCGTTTGTACGTTATTTTTTTTTATCTCTGCCCCATGTGCTTGGAGGTTGTTCTTTCTAAGAGGATCGGGCAACGTTTTTCCAAACCTGTCTTCTGGAATTCATTAATATTTAATACCGATTTTGTTGAATTCTTAATAAGACTTTCTGATAGAGAAGATCTCTATTCAATTCTTTTCCTAAGCCTAAAATTACATCTTAAGAAAACATACCGTTAATAGTCAAATATTAATACACTTTATTCAATCAATGTTTTCGTATCCATAAACCGAAGTAATTTCTATATTCGTATACACTCACATTTTATAAAATATTATCAAAATTTTCTGAATAAATCTCTTCAAAAGAATAAAACAAATTATTCTAAATAATAAGCTGGTTGGGAGGTTGTCCAAAAAAATATATATATTTAAAAAAGCTGAGATTTTCATTTATTTAAATACCTCCTGAAGATGACAGGGAGTGACCGAAACTCTAATGAAATTATTCTCTATTTCTAGTCAACTAAATGTAAACATAAATATCAGCCATTTAAATAAATACATATTTCCAGAATCGACTATTCAAGTTGAACTATTAAACCCTGGAAAACGCTAAATCAAATCAATGATTAGGCTTAATGTTGATACAGACTATGGGGAATTGTAAAAATCCCATTCTTCAATATATTTAAGTCGGTAAAGACAATCGCTAAGATAAAAACCAGATTTATTCACCGAAAAACCGTATTAAAAAAAATAAGCTATTATAATAAATGATTTAAAATGAAATCGTTGATCTAATTTTTTTAGTTAAAAAAAATAAATGAACGTTTATAGCGGTAAGATGATTTTAATGAGAGAGAGTTTGATGAAATAAATTAAGAAAGGGTGGAAACGAGGGTATTATATAATGACCATTTATTAAATAAAGTAGTGCAGTTTGCCACCATTTATTTTAACGACCACATACCCTCGGTATAGAATGGGGAACACTCTATGTATTTATAACTCGTTTCAACGGTGTATTCAACACATTTCAAATATTCTATTTCATTGAAGTAGCAAATTATAGAAAAATTCAGTTTAAAATGGTATTTTTCATTAAATTACTATTGTTCTTTCCTATTATGGAAGAGGCGACCCCAGACCATCTCATACATGGCAAGTCATCAAGTACGACCAAAACTAAACAAGATATATGTAAATAGGGTCCATGACATATTGTGTATATACAAAAGAGATAATTATAAAAACTTAATCTATTTTTTCAGCTAATTTTACGTTTAAATAACGTGACAATAAATACAATTCAGAATGATGGTATGCAGGCTATTATGTAAATACTATCCTTAACACTGACGAATACCATTTATATGGTCAACTTAAATACAATGATAGTTGTAATTGATATTAGATTTTTTTCAATTCTGATAAAATCTCAAATATTGAAATTATTTTAAATGGAAAGGGTTTCTCTCTATTAGAATTATGTAAATTTTGGCGGAATGAAAGGGATGAAGGTTAGATGAATTGAAAGAACATTATAAAATAAATTTGCATATCTTCGCCACACGCCTATGGAAATATGTTATAAGCAGCTAACCATTGTTATAATACATATGTCGAAATATAGCCGTGTGTTAGCACTTCCCCCATATCTGCCATATTATATATCTTGTATATTATGTTGGCTTTTTTTCGAAAAATAGCTTTTTAACCTCTAATATAACTATTTTTAGTCATATAATTATTATTTCCCATATTACTCCCATATTATTGGTTAATCACATTTTACGATATTCAACTATTATTTCTTTACTAATTATTATTACTAGTATTATATATTCCCGAATGACAAATAGGATGACGTCAGAATATTGAAAATATATTTGAGGAATATCATAAACCTGTTATCACCCCCTACCCCCTAAAAAAAAAGGAAACGTATTTTTAAAGAACTGTTTGAAACCTGTTGTGACCCCACGGAATAAAGTGACACCCTATACTCCTGGTCAAATTTTTATATGTAAATAGGAATAACAATAAACAATGTGGTAGTATCAATACAGTCCGAAACTAGATCTATCGATTTTACGAAAGCTTTTAAAGAGTGATGAGAGCGTGAAGTGACGCTAGACCTACCCGATATCCGTGTGTATGCAAATTTGAAGTTTAAAATGGAAGGACGAGCGGGACTTACCGATTTTCCAGAGGAAGAGGAGGGAGTAGAGTAGAAGTCTGGTCCGTTTGGAGAACATCACGTAAGAAATATTCCAATCGCTCAGACGACGCCGCCGTGCCAGCAGCCGATCATCACACGACCTACGTCCACTGTCGTGTAGCGCCCCTAGCGGCGAATGCTCGAACCTCGCCTATTTTTAGTTCTTTGTTGGGTTGGGAGGGCCTACAGTAGTGTGTGTGACACACGTGTTATATTTGTCACACATTCTTTCTCGTTCTCTCTGTGTCTTTTTATTGTTAGGAGGTCATAGAGTACCTCGTTTCTTACATTACACAATCAAGCTATTATGTAAATATGTAAATACCATTTTTAATTTTGTTATAGCCCCTTATTTGTTTTTTTACATTTTTACACCTTTCTGAAATCTTAAATATAAACATATTCTCAACCATTTTCTTTCCCTTTCAACTATCTTTACTCTTAATACATTAATTTATAATTATATTTTATATATATATGTTTATATGAACTCTCTTAATTAAAATATATATATACCATATATATACCAAAATATAATATTATATAAATGTCCCTCAACTTTTTTATATATATAAAGCTTGTATTATATTTCATAAAAATTAACATTGATTAAACATATATTTTAACTATTATAATTTTTAATTTAAAATTCTTATACGATTTAAATCATTTTTACATAACCCCTTCAACAAAAGCATAAGAAATGGAACTAGAAAAGCACGAATGTTTCTTTTAAATATAAAACAAACTTCTACTGTCTTTACTGCGATAAAAAAAAAGGTTTAGGAGGGCTTGGCTCATCAGTGATGAACCCTCCCTATATGTAAATAATTAATACAATAAAAAAAAGTATAGATATAGAAAGTAAAGCATTTCAGCCGTCGTTTTAAAATTAGAACTCCATTTCTACAAGAGGTATCTCTATAGACGTGTACACCAATAACCGTCAGTTCAACAACTGTAGAAATTGTTGTCCAATATGTAATTAAATAGCGCTGAGTAATTCCATCCGCGACATACAGATGGCGCTGTGTGTAGTGTCCGCCTAAACAAACTTTGGTATTGGTTGTCCTGTTCTTTAGTAGATAAGCTTTGCTCGAAGCAAAAATTTATTGTCAAATTTCTACAATTACATATTGGTTGTCCTGTCCTTTAGTAGATAAGCTTTGCTCGAAGCAAAAATTTAATGTCAAATTTCTACAATTACATATTGGTTGTCCTGTCCTTTAATAGATAAGCTGTGCTCGAAGCAAAAATTTAATGTCAAATTTCTACAATTACATATTGGTTGTCCTGTTCTTTAGTAGATAAGCTTTGCTCGAAGCAAAAATTTATTGTCAAATTTCTACAATTACATATTGGTTGTCCTGTCCTTTAGTAGATAAGCTTTGCTCGAAGCAAAAATTTAATGTCAAATTTCTACAATTACATATTGGTTGTCCTGTCCTTTAATAGATAAGCTGTGCTCGAAGCAAAAATTTAATGTCAAATTTCTACAATTACATATTGGTTGTCCTGTCCTTTAATAGATAAGCTGTGCTCGAAGCAAAAATTTAATGTCAAATTTCTACAATTACATATTGGTTGTCCTGTCCTTTAGTAGATAAGCTGTGCTCGAAGCAAAAATTTATTGTCAAATTTCTACAATTACATATTGGTTGTCCTGTCCTTTAGTAGATAAGCTGTGCTCGAAGCAAAAATTTATTGTCAAATTTCTACAATTACATATTGGTTGTCCTGTCCTTTAGTAGATAAGCTGTGCTCGAAGCAAAAATTTATTGTCAAATTTCTACAATTACATATTGGTTGTCCTGTCCTTTAGTAGATAAGCTGTGCTCGAAGCAAAAATTTAATGTCAAATTTCTACAATTACATATTGGTTGTCTTGTCCTTTAATAGATAAGCTGTGCTCGAAGCAAAAATTTAATGTCAAATTTCTACAATTACATATTGGTTGTCCTGTCCTTTAGTAGATAAGCTTTGCTCGAAGCAAAAATTTATTGTCAAATTTCTACAATTACATATTGGTTGTCCTGTCCTTTAGTAGATAAGCTGTGCTCGAAGCAAAAATTTAATGTCAAATTTCTACAATTACATATTGGTTGTCTTGTCCTTTAATAGATAAGCTGTGCTCGAAGCAAAAATTTGTTGTCAAATTTCTACAATTACATATTGGTTGTCCTGTCCTTTAGTAGATAAGCTTTGCTCGAAGCAAAAATTTATTGTCAAATTTCTACAATTACATATTGGTTGTCCTGTCCTTTAGTAGATAAGCTGTGCTCGAAGCAAAAATTTAATGTCAAATTTCTACAATTACATATTGGTTGTCTTGTCCTTTAATAGATAAGCTGTGCTCGAAGCAAAAATTTGTTGTCAAATTTCTACAATTACATATTGGTTGTCCTGTCCTTTAGTAGATAAGTTATGCTCGAAGCAAAAATTTATTTGGCAAATTTCTACAATTACATATTGGTTGTCCTGTCCTTTAGTAGATAAGCTGTGCTCGAAGCAAAAATTTATTTGCCAAATTTCTACAATTACATATTGGTTGTCCTGTCCTTTAGTAGATAAACTGTGCTCGAAGCAAAAATTTATTTGCCAAATTTCTACAATTACATATTGGTTGTCCTGTCCTTTAATAGATAAGCTGGCTCGAAGCAAAATTTTATTGTCAAATTTCTACAATGTCCTTTAATAGATAAGCTTTGCTCGAAGCAAAAACTTATTGTCAAATTTCTACAATTACATATTCATCTCTTTTTCTACAATTGTTAAAACATCATTACATCAAGAATAAACCTTCAAGTACAGACACACTATATACACAGAAATAAACAATATAATAGTTAGAATTTGTGTAATATATTGTGTGATTTATAATACCATTTATAATTTATAGTTAAAGATTAAGATTTATTTGTCATATACTCCTGTGGAAGGGTTTAAAATACCCGAAAGCTTGAGACAATATGTAAATAAAGCAAGGAACTTATCCTTGGAGGCCTTTTTTTTTTCTGTTATTTACATCTCAGAGGATTCTATCTTTCGACTTTATATTTTTGGCAACGTGTTTCTTTTCACATATAAAATATTATCTCTACAGACCTTACTATGTGTACCTTACTTTATGTATACAAAAATGTAATGCCTCGATAAAGGTTGGCGTTCAGCCAGCCGAAATATTGGCAAAATATTTTTTTTATTAAATCCAATATATGCCTTTTTATTATCTAAGACCTTACCATATTGAGGAAAGTGAAGACTAGAACGCGGCTGATTCTACACTCGCCTTTTCAGTGATACGTTAACCTATGTACGGTGGATTCTGTGGCCATTGGACATGTGTCGGACCTGGAGGCTGTTGTTGGGTGCTGCGCTGCCTGGAGTATAGGATCTCCATCTATGTTTTCTTCCTGCGGTGAATTTGTATAATATCTGTGGTCTTAATAAAGCTGTATGTATGTGTGATAAAAGTTATTGAATGAGAGGGTTTACCACTGATAAGCCAAGCCCTTTCATTCAATAACATTTATCATTTGACAGTAAGGTCTGTAGAGATAATATTTGATATGCAAAAATAAACACATTGCTATAAAAATAATTATCACAATTTTTAAACGATAGATGGCAATTGATTTTTAAATACAATAATTGTAGCTTAGATGTGGTGGATTAAATTAAAGAAATCAGTGGGGAAAGTTCCCCATTCTCTTCTTTTCAGTTAACTAATTGTAGAAATATTTCGTTCTTTTTAAGATTTTAAATGATTTTAAGATAAATCCATTAAATATTTGTCAAAATACCTAGATATGATAAAAATTAAAATAGACATATTCCATAAAATAGTTAAATTACAAACCAATTTAAAATGTTAAGTTATAAAAATTTTCAGTTATAAATATCCACGCTGCGCGCGTTTGTTTTTGTAAATATTTCTGGTGGAATAAAGTCGATATTAAAGTAAGCCCGTTGAAGAGCGATTAACGCTTGAAAGTTAGCGTTTTTTAAATAAAAAAGATACTCATTGTGTGAATATATTTATAATTTTAATATTTTTTTCACAATTTTATCATGAATACCTAGATATGGCAAGCTTTCCTTAAATATAGGGAATTATAACAATAAAAACTAGCATAGAATGCAAAACCATATTGAGTATAAAGATATAGAAAATAATTTAATAATAAAAAGAATGATTGTAAAATCGATTTTTGACCAAGAAAAGACCCTTCTAATATCTCACTCTCTCTCTCCAAGTTAGATATTTCATCAATTCCATTTCCCTTCTCAGAGAAGAGAGAAAAAAAATCGATAAAAAACAATTTCTGCGGTATAATTTTGCCTAGACCGTTATTATTTTTTGGAAAAATAAGAAGAAAAAAAAAAACTTCCCATTTCTTTATATTCTAATATATCTACCATTAGCTTATTAACTTGGTTAAATATAATTATTTTCTAGTAGGACGAGAAGCAGATTGTAAATATGTAAATATATATATCAAAGCGCTATATGTATGCATGTCAAAAATGGAAGTATTCTATGCTAGTGTGTTCAATATATAAAGGACGACAAATATATATTTTTAAAAAATACAGCGTTGAAAACTTCCATGCACAATGAAAGGGAGAGGTGTCTCTTCTGGTACATATATAAAGATACCTCTCCCTTTAAAAATGCATAAAAACATTACATTTTTGTTCCTCACCCCCAGTAAATAAGGCAATTGTGAGGAAGAATATGATACAACACCAGTTTTGGTAAATCCAGGCAAAAACTAATAAGTTGTATACAGTTTTCATCATCATCATTACGTTTTGTACTAGGGTTGAAACACTCAAAACATTTTAATGAATTTTTAAAGGGAGAGGTGCCTCTTTTAGTTCATGAAACTATCCTCCAACAACTTTATGCTATATATATATAAATATAATCCAATAACTCAAATTTATATAAATTTCTCTTTCCTCCACTAAGTTGTATAAATAAACGTAAATAATATAAATATAAACAGGGCTTTATTCCCATATCAAATATATTTTTTCAATTTGCATATATAAGCCACTACCATATTTACATATCTCCCCAAAAAGAATCAGTTTTATAGAAGACTTGCTTAATAATTGCGGTTATGGGTGAATATATATAAAACAAGAGTTGTGTTAATACAAGTTTTTTAACCATAAAAAACATTAATTTCTATATTACATAAGTATCCATACAAAAGTTGTAGAAGTGCCGCTGTATGGGGATATATTAAATTTTAACAAGCTGAAGACACGATTTCAATTTTTTTCTCCTTCCGTCAGTGAAAGTTAGAAGTCACGCACACAGTTTTCTCCCAGCGGTGTATCAAATATATAACAGATGGTACTGGCTCTTTACATTCTACTCTGTATCTCCTTGATTACTGAATCTACAAATATCCATCTAGAAATTTCTGTCAATACTACTAATTATTATTGTTTTTTTAATAAAAGTAACTGTTTTTTATCGATTGCTTTGTATATAAGTTTATACCAAGCCTTTTCATCTTTCCCCTTATTTAATACATTGTAAATAACATTGCTGATTATTGTTACTATTACTGTTATTCCTGTATATACCCTCTTCTACTCTGAGAATCTGTATAAGATCAAAAGGTCTTAATAAAGCTTTTTGTTGTTGTTATGTATATATATACTATAGAATCCCTAATATATTTGTTATATGTTGTTAAACTGTTAGTACTCATTGATCAATCTCAAATATCACCACATATATTTTTTTACCCTTTATTTGTGTGAGTATGCAAAATTGTTAGGTATTTTTTTTGGCACACAAAAGAGTAAAAAATATTTATATATAAGCATATAGGGGGTGTCATCTGTAAATAAAATTTAAATTTATTTTAGAGAGAAAATTTTTAAAGAAAAAAAAAACTTCTTACTGTGTTCTTTCTACAATAGAAAAAAATAACCCTTCCAGCGGTTTTGGCAATTTAAACTACCATACTAATCTATTATTGTATTGGGCGCTTTTCTCTGCTTATGAATTTTGTATTTTAAATAATTCTTGGTTGAGGTATTTAATCAAACGATGAATTTCCATCAAAAGTACCGGATATATATAAGCAGAACAGCCTAATGCAATATTCGATCGTAACCTAGAGAAAACTGGCGAAACCACTGGAAGATTTCATCTCTCAAAATCTAAAATTCTCTGAATATTTTTCTATCGCAGAAAGAATAGTAGGAAATATTGTTACAACAACAACAACAAAAAGCCTTTATTTAGGGTCACTGACCCTATACAGGATTCACCAGAGGTATGCATAAGGAAATATTGTTTTATTGTGTAAAATTAAATAATCTAACATCAAGGCTAAAATTTAATGCATAGAAAGTCTTTGATATCGCCGGTCGTCTGTTTTTTTTTTTTTTTTTAAGGCGAGAGACAGAGAAAATTTTGTTCATACTTGGTTATCTCGTGTGTCTTCAATAAAGGTCACTGTAATATCTTTCAGAGTTATTGTCTGAACCCCGATATACATGCTGAAAGGTACAACTTCCTTAATTTTTGTCCGTGTGTGTGTGATTCTCACATTGGTATATTTCTAACAGGAATGTATTTATATTTTTAAATTTCCACCAAAACTAATGACAAATATCTATTACGTGTCCTACCACCATGTAAGACCCAGCCAATATTGTGTTTACAGTAGAGCTTACATTACAGAGATGTTAATCTTACCGTCTTTCAACCGCCAGGAATCTACACACACAGTTTATTTCATCAAAACATGTCTATAATTCAATAAAGTAATAACACATGTGGTATTTTTAATTATTAATATGTTAATATGCTATTCTCTAGTTGTTGCAGTCTTTGGTTTATATTTTCTACTCTATCGTCGATTGCCGAAAGACGGGATTCCAGCCTCTCACCCCAGTTATCCAGCCTTTTGGTGAGTGCATTTATCAGATCTTTGATCTCTTTATCCCTATCTAAGCTTGTTTCCAACGTCGTTTGTTTGGACAATGTTAATATGCTATTATATATTTTTATTATTATCTCTAGTACACGTGGTGCAGGCAATGATACTCATGGTGGGTAGAAGTAGGCAACTGCTTTTTTACTATAAGTACACCACATGTCTACGCACGTAGAAAGCAGTTCGACTTTTGAACTTAAAAGTGTGGCAAGAGCCCCGTTTGGTTACTTTCAGTCAGTGGTGTAGTTGGATTTTAGCAATAATCGAGGGGGGGCTTTGGATAATTTTGTTTACAATTAAAAAAAAGTGCCCAAAGCGGGATTCGATCCCGGATCGTAGCGGTCGAAAACCAACAATTTAGACCACTCGTCCACTGACCACCCTTTATATTAACATATTATGTTAAACCAGTAATCGCCTCTTGAAACATTTTATTTCTATTCTTTAAACTTAAATGTTGCATTTGTTAGGCAGTCAATTAATTGAATTATGTGATAGACGCTTTACTAAGTTCCATCTTCCAAGAAAGGTAAACCCCAACCTGCGACCTCCACGTGGGGGAGGGTAAAAAACATCCTAAAGCGGCTAAGACAGGAGACTAAGGGATAAGTCTCCAACTTCATCCTAATATGGAGAAGGAAACTTACTTATCCTTGAAGTTGGAAATGGTTCTAACGGAGGATAAACCTTCTATTACGTCAACAGTATATAAATGCGGAAGGCAGGGAGAAAAACTACTGCAGTATTTTTTCCACGAAAATGCTCAATGAATGGACCAACTGGGCCATCTAACTCATCAGACTATAGCATTAGATCAATCGCCTTGGAGTAGTATCTAGACAATTCAAACAATTTTATTAACTTCTAATCAATGTTTACTGAAAAAATAATTTTTAATTAAAAATAAATATATTGTATCAAAATATAATTTATTTTTTCCAATATTTCAGTTGGCTGAACGCCAACCTTTATCAAGGTATTATAACATATTTAAAGTGTGTCAACAACAAACTCAGCGCTACATAACGTCAACAGCATTAAGTTTTAAAAATGTGGCGCTGATTTTGTTGTTGACACACTTTAAAATGTTATAACACCTTGATAAAGGTTGGCGTTCAGCCAACTGAAATATTGGTAAAATAAATGATATTTTGATCCAATATATGCCTTTTTAATTAAAAATTTAATTATGGATTGCTCTATTTTCAAAACAAAAATAATATAATACAAAAAAGTGGAGTAATGTCTAGATAATAAATATATTATCTACATACCTTATATATTTACATAACAATAACCCAAAATAAAGTTGAAGGAAAGGTGCCATTTTTGGTATATATTTATATTGGTACTGATGAGTGCAATAGCTCGAAATCATGGTATACAGGTTATTGGCTTTTTGTCTGAATTTACCAAAAGTGGTGTTGTAACTGTGTTGTTTTAATGCATTTTTAAACGGAAGAAATGCCAAGTCAATGAATATCATCTTCCCAGAAAATTTGTACTGTGGGTTATGTGGAAGTCAGATAACTGACGAAATATACCATTTTATTGCTGAATGCGGGGATCTGGAAGGAGAGAGAAAAAAGATCCTGAAAAGTCTTCCTAGACCGCATTTGAACTCAATAAAGCTACTAAAAACTGTTTCAGATAAGAAAAGTTGGGCAATTGAACTGTTCAACTATCAAAAAGCGGTTGAAAAAAAAATTGCACTCGTGGAAGAGAGAAGAACAGGGGCACAATAAAAAGTCACCCTGTTTGCCATACCTTAATTGTAAATACTCTATCTTCCCCTTTTCTCTTATGTTTAATTTTGTCTATAACTATACGACGAATCCGTACAGGGCAAGATGCCCTAATAAAGTTTTTTTGTTGTTGTTGTTGTTGAATATCATCTTCCCACAGCTTCATGTTATATAACTAGCTATGTTTTTCGTGAAGATAGAGGCTGCCTGGCCAGCATTCATAGTTCTTAAAAATATAGATACTTCGGTCAGTAAATCTTTTTATTATCTCGACTTTTCGACAAAAATATTTTGGCCTGGTCTTAATTATCTGAAGAATAATTTTTAACGCTTTGCCAAATGTTTTAATTTTTTGCTCCTAACGAGGAAAAAAGATTTTTGTCGAAAATTCGAGGTAATAAAAAGATTTACTGGCCGAAGCGGTGGTGGTGTCTTGTCCAGGGAACAGATCAGATCGGTCCGTGCACCCTGATCACAATACCAGCCAACAAAGGTGCCTTGTCCGTATGGATGTCTTCTTCTGGATTGATGTCTGCCATATAGAGGGCTGCAAGGATGGCCGGGCAACTGTATATATGGTCCGGAGTGAGTTGGGTGTTGTGACAATTATTGCAATTCCTGTAGGATCTAGTCATGTCTGGGTTTATCTTTATTCCTTACTGGCCGAAGTATCTTTAATTTTAAGAACTAGCTATGTTTTGTTGTTAGTATCCATCAAGTCAACTTATGGTGACTATATATGGACAAATATTCTCCACTTTATAATACTGGTTATATAGATACATTAAATATTATAACGTTAAAGTAAAACTCAAAGTTTTATCAAAACTAAATAAGAGGGATGCTAACAAGGGACCAGCCAATCCGGTTTAAAAGATTATAAAGAGGATTTGTGGGTAGTTTCTAAACCATTAAAATTACCAAATCTTTAACTTTTCTTTCAAATAAATTCTTCTAACAAGAGAGAGGAAATTTCCGGTAGAAATGTTTTCTTAAAAGAATGTTTGTTCGTCCATGCGAAACTTTCAAATATATATAACCCCCCCCCCCCCCCCCCCAATACACCGTATAACAACATTATTTGATGTTTTAACATATGCTAATATGAAAAAGTAAAAATCAATATCAGGTAAAAAGTTTCTTTATATTTGCAAGCTTTCGAGCAAATATACTGCTCTTCAACGGGCTGATATTCTATGTACAATCTCTAAATAATCTTTATACAAAATAATTGAAAACGTTTGTGCATATGCCAATAACAAAAGTTTTCAATTATTCAGTATATATATTATTTAGAGATTGTACATAGAAAATCAGCCCGTTGAAGAACAGTATATTTGCTCGAAAGCTTGCAAATTAAAATAAACTTTCCACCTGATATTGATTTTTACTTTTTCAAATAATTTCTGGGTACCTATTGCTCACATATGAGTTATATATATGTAGTTGTGTGTACGTATAGATATATAGGTTATACATTAAAGATGCATATTGTCCTGCCATATTTACATATGAAGATAACCTCTGCAACCAGATGGATATCTTTGTTATCCAGAGGTTTCGGTCACTAGCAATCACCCTTGTCAGGTGTGAAACAAACTTAACCTGAAGAAGTAATAAAATACACACACAAACACAAAAACCTTTAAGACACACAGGTCTTACAGAGGATTCTCCTTGGGGTTACAAGACGGAGAAACCTATGAAAGTGGGAAATATACAAAGGGGTAAAAATGGAGAAAGATTATATACACATGATAAATATATAAAGATTATTATTTGAATGATCCTATGGAAAATAAGAAAAGTAATAAAATACATTTAAATAATAGTTGCCGGAACATCGAATAATTTAATACTTTCATTATACGAGTATTATTATTGTTATTTCATATCTCGACTTAAAATATATCCTTCGACAATTAATATAAAAAGAAAATCACCAAGAATGAGTATCTTATATTTAATGTTTACGTTTCAAGCTTGCGGATATGTAAATATATATACATATATAGCCAGTTGATCCATCTGGATTCATTCTTTAGTTCTTATTCCTGTAGAAGGGTCGTTTATATCCGAAAGCTTGAAGGGTAAACATTAAATATAAGATACTCATCCCCTTGGTGATTTGATATTTTCATTATTAATATTTCATATCTGTTAGTGACTCACAGCTCATCTAGTTGCCTTCCTGTAGTTTTCTTTATTTTTTTCTAGCCAGTTCATTGCAGGTCTTCCTCTCTTTGTTCTTCTCTTTCAACTTTCCCCAACATCAATGTCTTTTCTAAACCATTTGCTCCCATTATGTGTTCAAAGTAGATCAGTCTTTATTTACATATTTGGGATTCTAGGAATCAACCAGGATTAATTTCATTTAAGACTGAAACATTTGATTTTTATCTGTCCATGGCCCTCTGAGTAGCTTTCTCCATGCTTTTTCCAAGGGTAGCCAGGTAAAATGTAATAAAGAAGCATATAGTTTTTAAAAAAGTATATGTATAATCTCTTTTAATACTTGATATAAACCCATTTGAGAATCACCAACCAATCACTAATTGCAATATGGAAATCGTATCCTGAACGTGGAAATAGACTCAAGCAAGGCGTGACGTTGTTAGTAATATTGTTGTTTCCTGGTTTTTGTTATCACGCATATAGCGCTTTATTTATTATTATTACTGCCTAGCTTATTTACAATCGCTATTTACTTTATTGGTGTTCAGAAATAAATTATTGATGACTGATAGATATTATGTCTGAGGGAAAGTTACCTCTCGAGAGCTTGCTATATTTCAATAAAAGAAGCACATTGTAATTTAAGAACAGGACATAGTTAGCTTTCCTTGATTAATCAAGAAAAGGTATTTGGTTAATACGGGGGAATAATTAAAAAATCAACAATTAGTTTTATATTTATTCCGACAGATGGCTCAAGCCATCAGAAACTTTAAGTTGCATGATCAGGAGATGTCCTTTTCTTAATTTATTCACCCGATCCCAGTACTATTTAATTATTTTGTAACATTTCTTTTGCATTGTAATTTGTTGTTTCAAACTTTGCCTTGTTTATATAGACTTTATTTTAGCTTGGTTTGTTGAGAACTAATGTTAGTGTATTACGGGTATCGGTGTATTTGGCCTTTGTCCTTTTTGTGTATCATCTAATCTAAGATTACTAATCGTAATAATAGTACTAATCAACGATTACTTGATATTTATTCCGATAGATGGCGCAAGCCATTTATACACGATCAGGAGAAACCATTTTTTTATATTATAACTATCTTGTTATAACACTGCCAAGTAATTAGCAAAATAGAGTGGGTGGACGAGTAGGTAACACCCTCGATTCCTGACAGTCATGAACAGGGATTGAATCCCGTGTTAATCTTTTGTTTAATATGTAAATAACCTTCATATATTATTCATTGTTACAAATATCATAAAATAGGTTGTTCTTTTTGAGTGGTTCCTAATAAAGTGATTTTGGAACAAGAATTAGTGTGACAGATTATATGGGAGTGAAGCATGTGGAGTTGCCATTAATGGCATGATGGTGTCAGACAATAGAGCACGTTGCCATTAAAAAGAAGAAGTTAGCGAAACTTGTGGACCGTCCGGGAATTGAGCCAATCAGAGTGAGAGAGGGGAAAAAATAATGGAAATGACGCCCGGACAAATTAATTGGGATTTGTTCTTTCTGCTCTCTGAGCGATGCTTGTAAACAGGTGAAAAACTGATTTGGATCCAATAGAGAACGTCCTAGACACAATAAATGAGTTGTGGACGCTGGGTTTATATATACACAGCAGATATTTACTTATAGGGGGGTCGGTGGAAGGATGGTCTAAACCGTTGATTTTTCGACCGCTAAGACCCGGGTTCGATTCCCGCATTGGGCCCTTTTTTTCTGATTAAAAAAAAAATGCTCCAGTGGCCCCCGATTCTTGCAAAAGTTCAACCCCACCAGCGAGTGCAAGTAACCAAACGGGGCTCTGACATATTTCTAAGTGCAAAATCGAACTGCTTTTCACATGTGTAGTAGACATGTGGTGTTCTTACAGTAAAAAGCAGTCGCCTACTTTTACCCACCATGATTATCGTGGCCTGTACCACGTGTTCTAGGGATGAGCAAACATGAGTAGACAAGTACTGCCCTGACTGACCTAAGCTTTACTTTTATACATTTATATTTTATAAAGCTGCGAATGATATTGGAAATAACGAATCTGGTTGCTTCTACTGAATAACTTGGTGAATGAACTAATGTATTAACTTGCAATACAATATAAAGCGGTCTATGATTGTAAAAACGAAATTTGACAACTATACCGCAAATGTTTCTTTTGAACGAAAAATTGAAATTTATTTTAAGGAGAAATAACGATTATTTCTAACTCAGGGATGAATTATATGGAATGTATTAATCCCTAAGATTTTATATCCTGACTATAGACAATCCTCTACTCTTAATCCATCCATGTATGCAACTGTATAGATGTCTGATAATTATATATAAGAGATTCTGATAAATTTTCTTTCCTCCAATTTACCCAGACTAATCTATTTTTTAGCTTGATTGTATTTATATAATTTTTCTTGTATATAAATATCATATTACCATTAAGGTACTATTACTGTTTTTCCTGCATATATCCTACATTTCTGCTTGGAGAATCTGTATAAGACTAAAAGGTCTTAATAAAGTTGGTTATTGTTGTTGATTGTATATTATATAATTGTCTTATTCTGTCTGTCTGTATGTCTGAAGCTTACGGATAGAATGCGCGCCCATTGGCTGCCAGCGAACACGTGGCCTCCCTGCCCCCCTCTAGACAACCCTGTTATCAGCTGTGCGATACATACACCTGTCTATAGCGGCCACTCTAGACAACCCTGTTATCAGCTGTGTGATACATCCACCTGTCTATACAGACCACCCTGTCTATAGCGGCCACTCTAGACAACCCTGTTATCAGCTGTGTGATACATCCACCTGTCTACACAGACCACCCTGTCTATAGCGGTCACTTTAGGCAACCCTGTTATCAGCTGTGTGATACATCCACCTGTCTATACAGACCACCCTGTATATAGCGGCCATTCTAGACAACCCTGTTATCAGCTGTGTGATACATACACCTGTCTATAGCGGCCACCCTAGACAACCCTGTTATCATCAGTGTGTTACATTCACCTGTCTATACAGACCACCCTGTCTATAGCGGTCACTTTAGGCAACCCTGTTATCAGCAGTGTGATACATACACCTGTCTATACAGACCACCCTGTCTATAGCGACCACTCTAGACAACCCTGTTATCAGCTGCCTGTCTATACAGACCACCCTGTCTATAGCGGTCACTTTAGGCAACCCTGTTATCATCAGTGTGATACATTTACCTGTCTATACAGACCACCCTGTCTAAAGCGGTCACCTTAGGCAACCCTGTTATCAGCAGTGTGATACATCCACCTGTCTATACAGACCACCCTGTCAATAGCGACCACCCAAGACAACGTTTTTAAAATATATTCGCACTCGGGTAAACCCCGGGCGTTGCCCGGGCCATTCGTCTAGTTGTATATAACAGATTCTGTATATAGAGAAATCCATAATATTTATAATTTAAAAAAAGCTTATTTTGTATTTAATAAAGATGGACAATTGGTCCATAGAAATATTGGATGAATAAAAACTTTTATTAAATCCAAAATAAACCTTTTTTTTTTTAAACATATAACTCGTATTGATAGAGGCTGCCTGGCCGGCATTCATATTTATATGTAAAATAGACACTTCGGCCAGTTAGAGTTTTTTTTTCTTAACGTTTCAACAAAAATATGTTGTCTTTGTCAGGAGAGATAAATAAAAATAAAGCATTTGGCAAGACGTTAAAAATTGTTCTCTTATTTTATTTTTATTCTTATTTACTTCTCCTGACGAAGACAAAAGATTTTTGTCGAAATGTTGAGAAAATAAAAACTCTTATTGGCCGAAGTGTCTATTTTTATAGAAATAACTCGTATTGTAGCAGTCTCCTACTTCTACCCACCATGATTATCATGGCCTGTATCACGTGTACTAGGGATAAGCAAAAAAAAAAAAACTTGTATTGTTGTATATTAATCAAACAATGACAATATCCAGGATATTTAAGTCAATTACCATTGTTGCATATTTCTTTCTCATTTGTACCAATCTACATTTCTGTCCCAATACTACTAAATATTGGTCTTTAAGTAAAGGAACTGCTTGTTCTCAATTGCTTGTATATAAGTTTATACCAAGTCCTTTCTTTCTTCTTTCCGTATGACCACACATACACTGGCTATATAGATAAAAAATGCTTATGTGAGCAGTCAAAATATCTTTTTATTTTAAATATATCTATATACGGAATTTGAAAATTACCCCGCATGTGTTTCTTTTAAACGAAAAATCAAAATTTATTTTTAAGGAGAACTAACGATTATTTCTAACCTCAGGGATGAATTGTGAAGAGTAATGATAAATGGAAAAATAAAGTGTCCAGGGATGGGAATTCCCATCCCATGTCGTTTTACAATCATAAGTCGCATTATATTGTATTTTAAATATATCTATTAACTGTTTACTTATTTGTTTTTATCCTTTATTAATTTTATTTAATATATTTTTTGGATTTATATTACCTATTAAAATTATACAACAGGTTTTTCTGGAGATAAATTTATTTTTATTAATGTAATCTCTCAAGCTTTCGGGCATCTCTGTGCCCTTCTTACAGGGAGTACATAAAACTTATGGACTTACAGGAGTACATAAACGAATATCACACACAAAAAAAACCTTTATTAAGACACACAGGTCTTACAGAGGATTCTCCTTGGGGTTACAAGGCGGAGAAACCTATGAAAGTGGAAAATATGCAAAGGGGTAAAAAATGGAGAAAGATAATATACACATGATAAATATATACAGATTATTATTTGAATGATCCTATGGAAAATAAGAATATGGATTTGGAAAAAAAAAGGGAAATATGGATGGGAGAAGTGGAGAGCGAAAAGAGGAAAAAAACAGGTATTTACATATGGAACATACATATAATGGAACATGTCAATTTAGGCTCTTCTGCTCACACAGCACAGGTGGACCATGGCTTTTTTCAAGAATATAAACGAAAAACAAATATCCGTTTTATGTACTCCCTGTAAGAAGGGCACAGAGATGCCCGAAAGCTTGAGAGATTTCATTAATAAAAAGAAACTAAACTCCAGAAAAAAACTTTTGTATTATTTTGATCTATATTTAAGGGATTTAAAAATCAAGTAAATTGATATGCAAATTTTCCTAACTATGTTCTTCTAATGCATATTTCATATTTTGTTTTAATTTTTATCTATTTTTTAAGTGTTATATATATAGAATCAAATTATTTTAAAAATTAAATTATTATTTAAAGCATTTAATTAAAAAAGACAGAACCAACATCCAATTATTTGTTTAGGCAGATACGATAAGTTAACAATGATAAAACGGTGTTTACCTTACAACCCTGAACACGAGGATTTCCTGGGAAATCTCTTAAAGATTTCTTAAAAAATACATGGCCCACCTGTGCTGTGTGAGAGCTTAAATGGTCTTGCTCCATATGTAAATACCTGTTTTCTTTCCTCTTTTCGCTCTCCACTTCTCCCATCCATATTTCCAAAAATTCTTTTTCTCTTTTTTTGATTTTTTTATTCTTCTTATTTTTTATTCTTTCTTATAATCTGTATATATTTACCAAATGTATATAATCTTTCTCCATTTTTTATTTCCCACTTTCATAGGTTTCTCCGTTTTGTAACCCCAAGGAGAATCCTCTGTAAGACCTGTGTGTCTTAATAAAGGCTTTTGTGTGTGTGTGTGTGTGTGCATTTAATTAAAAAAGGCATATATTGGATCAAAATATCATTTATATTACCAATATTTCAGTTGGCTGGACGCCAACCTTTATCAAGGTATTATAACATATTTAATGTGTGTCAACAACAAACTCAGAGCCACATAACGTCAAAAGAATTAAGTTTTAAAAATATTTTGTTATATTTAAAGTATATATATAAAAACAATTATATGTGGTTATTAAAACCTTTCATCTTAGAAGTAATTTTTCAACTGAATAACGGGGTAGCAAGAAGTTATGAAATTTATAATAACAAAAAAAAAAGTATATTAACTATATTCAATATAATAAGTTCTGTTATAACAGTATATATATAAAATTTATAAACTCTGAATAAATAAAGTGACGTATTCAATAATAAAGTAGGTAGAGAGTTGTGAGTGAAACCTATATACATACTTACAGGGTAATATGCAACTGTCACCCCAGTGGGACATAAAGTGGGTGATGACATATATTATTGTGTTTTATGCGTCGAGGGAGCGGCGTGGAATAAAGACTTGGGTCTTCAACTTTTTGTTTCCCCTCGCTCCGGTTGTTGTCTGTATTTATGTACATTGTTTAGGTGGATTTATACGTCTCATTGCTATCGGAATATAACCTCTTACGTTTGTTGTCTTCACCATTTATGTTTTTATTCCATGTTACACTAAGCTTTATTTCGTCTCTTTTTTTTGAACGTAAAATAAAAACTTTGTCTATACTCATGGATAAAACTTAAGGAAGTTGTACCTGTAAATAGGCTTTATATATGTAAATAGTTTTCTTTCTTTTTTTGTTGAGTCCAGTGTTTTTCTATTCTCTCTCTGTTGCGAATTGATAGAAAGAATGAGTAGTTTAATACCTAGTGATTAATTATTGAACAGTAATTGAAGTTAAGTAAACATTATAGTTTACAACTAAGATTATGATGATATGTGCCGTGTCCAAATATCTTCTGTTACAACATTCTCCCATAATTTACGGAAATATGTAGATATAAATATTAGATAGTAAAAAGGCATATATTGGATTGAATAAATGATTTATTTGCCAATATTTCGGCTGGCTGAACGCCAACCTTTATCGAGGCATTACATTTTCGTATAACTGTGATATTATAACACTATGCGGCGCTGAGTTTGTGTATACAAAAATGTAATGCCTTGATAAAGGTTGGCGTTCAGCAAGCCGAAATATTGGCAAATAAATCTTTTTTTTTCAATCCAATATGTGCCTTTTTATTATCTAATGATTTAAGTATGGATTACTCTATTTTCAGAAAGATACTCGTATAAATATATAAAATAAAGCAGGAGTATATACCTATAACCTATTATAAATAATATTATATCAAAATAAGTATAGCTCTATATTTACATATTTCCCATATATATTGATTTTAAATAATATTTTTAAAAGGTGTTTGCACTTTTTAAAGACTTTTTACACTTTAATGACAACAATTACCGGAGTTTCCCTGAATGTATATAAATGAAAACCCATTTTTAATATCAATTTTATCTTTTTTTTCCTTGTTTTTGCCACTAATTCACTGTATATCTCTCAGTCGAATCTGTATATATGACTGAAAGGTCTTAATAAAGACATTGATTGATTACAAACAGCTATTTACTTCCAATCGTCTGTAAAAGAAGACATCCAACAGATCGCCATGACTACGTAACACCAGAATGTTGATAACAGATTGACGAAGTCCCGTTCTGCCCATAACGTTGTCTGAGATAACGTCTCTGGAGATCCCAGCTTGATGGAGGGAACATCGAGCCGCTTGTTCCAAACTTGGGCTGTTGAAGGAAGACAAGGGGCGATGGATCGGTTCGGGAATTTCTTTTAATAACTTAGCTCTCTTGATTTATGTTTGGAAATTTCAAAGTTTGGCTTCTCTCTCTATATATATATTATATAATCTAAAAATTCGAATATTTCTATATTTAAAAAAATATATATTTTATTTTATTCATTGATAATTTTACTTTTGTTATCATCGTTTTTAGAAAGACTTTCAGTTTTGTTGTAAATATGCGTAGTTAACATATCTATCCTTTTAAATCACTAATATAGGATTAATTTTATAAATTCTATATAATGTGAACAAAATAATGTGTAATATTTCCTCAAGTAATTGAAAATAAAAGCTACTTGACGGTAAATAATTATCTTTTTCTTATCACGACTGTACCTCAACCCTTTATCTTATCGATCCTTTGTCTTATCAATCCTTTATCTAACAACAACAAATTATTCATAACATATACATACTGAATGTTTTGTTTCAGTAAACACATGGAATATATTCATATATATAGCCATATAGGCATTTCTCCTTAAAATAAATTTTTCGTTTAAAAGAAACACATGCGGGATAATTTTCAAATGTCGTTCTATAGCCATTCTTTATTTATTATATATATTAATGTGTAGAGAGTAAAACTTCTTTGATTTGTGCCATGATAATATGGATTTTTCAGAAATTCGGTTATTTTTCTGTGATCCCACTCTGTAACATCTAAACTAAGGTAAAGAAAACCATAAATAAAACAGAATTTTTGTCCCAAATTTCATTATAATATGAATTTTCTTATTAAAAAAAAATAAAGATGATTTTAAAATAAAATTGATAAATTATCAAAATATTTATCATTATCACGATAAAATGAATTTATTATTATTATTATCATAACAATTTTGAATTAAAAAATGTGAGTAATTTTTTTTTTAAATATTTCATTCCAGCGTTGATAGGAGCGAGCTATAGGTATGGCGAGGAGATCACCAGACAAGCTCGGAGAACGCTTTTAAAGCTTCTCCACACAACTATACAGTAAGTGGCGTGATGTCGCTGGAGACCCGCTGGTGATGCAGCGGTGGCGCCATGTTCATTGTACATAGTGTTATGTATATATATATACATGTTATATAAAAAATATTGAGATTAGATTTTCTGTTTGATTCTGGAATTGTTGAGATTATGCTATGGTAATGCAGTCGTGGTAAAATCTTGAAAGTATGATAAAAAATAGTTTTGATCAGTAATTGCTTTAATTAGCTTATGGAATATATAAAAAACATAATTTGATAAAAGTTCCGCCTGGCTTAAGGCGAGTAGAACAAGGAAAACAAAAGATTATTTACATAATGTACAAAAGATTTGAGCCGGCCAACGGGAAACAACAACAATTATTTTTTATAGGGGAAGCGTGACCTCTGGCGGTCGATTTAGCAGAGTATTTGGATCTATGAAATATAATTTTAAATAAAATAATATTTTAATATAACATATATATATATATATAAAAAATACTAACAACCTTTCAATTCTCTACCTGTTTGAAATAAAAGTGTATGGTTCTTTCTTTATCTCTTTCCTCTCTTTTACTAAAAAATAAATATATAATCATTATAAATCTCTTCTTTATTCCTATTTATTTTAAGAGTATGTCTAAATGACGGGTAAAAGCCGATGCTAAAAGACGTTACGTTGTTAAATCTTCTTTTCTTGTTAAATTTTCTTTTTATTTTTCAAAAAAAATTTTTTTTTCTATCTAAAATAAAAACATATTATTCTAACATATAATTACTTTTATTACATTTTTCTCTCCTAAATAAGATATAAATATAATACATATAAAGAACTTTTTAATCTCATCTAACTTAAACACAAAAATAATTATCAACTTTTATCTTATATAATTAATTTAGATTTAGCTTGCTAATCTAATAGAATTTCCTTTTTATATATAAATATTACTATTATTAAAAGTTTTAAATATAGTTATATCAATATATAAATCCATCTTAAATCACTCTATAATATCAACTTAATTTAAATTATATTTAAGATTTATAATTTTATTTGATAAACTTTATTATTTACATTTCATATATATATATATATATATAATTATCTTTTTTAAATAGTGCACACCGTGTACTTTTGCATGTATTGACAAGATGTCAATAAAATTATTTTAATTATCAATTCTCTACAGTAAGAGTGCCTCACATCACCTTTAAACCCCTTTTATGAACAAACATGGCCACATTTGTCCTATAAGAAGGCATGGTCCTAGAGGCTTCTTGAGAAACCAAGAAATGGATATTTTATAGAAATTTATATATATAGAGGAAAACTTAATTAAGACAATTAAACTCATCAATAGATTGGACTGGGTAAATCCGAGGAAAATAAATTTCTGTTATACATGTATTTACCATTGAGTCTACAAATAAGGGGAAAAAAGAAGTAAAAGTTAATCATATATAATAATTATAATGTAATTTATATACAGGAAAACTTAATTAAGAGACAAATCAATTTTTAACGCCTTGCCAAATGCTTTTATTTATTTATCCTGACGAAGACAAAAGATTTTTCAATACAATATAATGCGGCTTATGATTGTAAAACAACGTTTGACAAGTTTTACCGCAAATGTTTCTTTTGAACGAAAAATCGTAATTTTATTTTAAGGAGAAATAACAACTATTTCTATCTTTAGAGATGAAGTATGAAAGGATGAATTGTGAAGAGTAACGATGAATGGAAAAATAAAAGTGTCCAGGGATGGGAATTTTTTGTTCAAAAGATACATTTACGGTAAAACTTGTCAAACAAAAGATTTTTGTTGAAACGTTGAGAAAATAAAAATTTAACTGACCTAAGTGTCTATTTTTTTAAAAGAACTATGAATGCCGGCCAGGCAGCCTCTGTCTTTACAATAATTAAGAGAATTAAGGAATAAAAAAGACATCTCCTGATTGTGCAACTAAAATTTACTGATGGTTTGCACCATATATCTATAAGGAGAGTTAAGCTTGTTGGAATATTACACAGAGTAACAATGGCTATAGATGAGCTCGTGTTTGAAAAGGAACTTGTATGTATATAATGTTTATTGTTTTTGTTGTTTTCACGTAAACATATATACTAAGATTTGTTTTGTTATAATTGCTATTAATAATAAATAATATGTAAAGTTAAATTGGTTACGTCCTTCTTACTTATTTTAATTACATAATAAAGCTTATAAACAGATATTAACAACAATAATTCGTTTTATAATATTATAAAATAAATGAAGCTTCCAGGGTTAAGTTTCTTGTGCAACTTTTTATTTTCAAGCTTTCGGACTTGTCAGTCCTTTAACAGGATTATCACGTTAACAACTTAACTATGAATACTATATTTATATACACATTATTATATACATATATTAGAAACTTATTATATATAATAATATATATACAAAAATAGTATTTATTATTAAGTTTTCAACGTGATAATCCTGTTGAAGGACTGACAAGTCCGAAAACTTGAAAATAAAAAGTTGCACAAGAAACTTAACCCTGGAAGCTTCATTTATTTTATAATAATTCGTTTTGTTGAGAAAGGTATCTCAAATTATTCATATTTCTGGAAGATAATAAACACAAGAATGTGAACTCTCGATGAAGTTTTAAAAAAGTCTGAGGTATCCCAGTCGGACAATTAGCTGTAAATGAGGTCATTAGCATAGGGTAATTGGGATTGTCAACATTTAACCGATCACTATTGCTAAATTAGTTTCGGGAGAGAGAGAAACACAAATGTAATTTGACAATTCATCATTCTTATATCGATGTGATGCGAAAAGAAGAATTTTACTTTTAAAATAGTTGATCCAATCTCATCTATTCTTATTTTGAGTTATATAATCACCAAAAGCAAATTTATAAAAATCGCGAAATCATAAGTCGAAATGTTTCTTTCAAAGTTTTTTTTATTGTTTTGCCGAGCTTTCGAGCGGGAGAGGGAGTTATGGGAGAGAGATTGAAACTACTTTATTTCAATGTCCATATAAGATTATATAGGGTTAAATACAGAATAAATATAAATGAATATGATTATATAATGATAAATATATGAATAAATAATATATCTAAATATGGGAGAGAGAAGAAAAACGCTTGACTCACAGCATAAAAATAAATTGTTTCTTGATTATCTCTGAAAGAAATTAGCTTGGCAATACCATTTAGTACTATATTCGGAAAATTTGCATACTGTCGCCTGTTAGAGGCCGTTATCAGTACAGGGATGATATTTTTAGCAAACAGATAAGATTTTTTTTTTTAAATTGTTTTCCGAGCTTTCGAGCATTACTGCTCTTCTATAAGAGAAAAGTAGAAAACGTATAAGAAGATGAACTGTATATATGCAAATATGTATATTAACAATTCATCTTATACGTTTCCTATTTTTCTCCCGTAGAAGACCAGTAATGCTCGAAAGCTCGGGAAAAAAAAAAATTCTTATCTGTTTGCTAAAATCTCGTCCCTGTACTGATAACGGCCTCTAAAAGGCGAGATTATGCAATTTTTCCGAATATAGCACAGAATGGTATTATCAAGCTAAGTGATTTTAGAGATAATGAAGAAAGAGAATTTATTTTTATGCTGTGAGTCAAGTGTTTTTCTTTTCTCTATCTCAATACTTGTGAAAATCGGTAAATAAAAAGGAGAGAAAAAGAATACCTATATACACTAATGAACAAAACTAAAGGAAATAGAAAGTTTTTGATATCGCTGGTCGTCTTTTTTGTAAAGGAGACAAGCTGTTCACACTTGGTTATCTGGTATGTTTCCAATAAGGTCATTGTAATATCGTATTTCAGAGTTATTGTCTGAATCCCGATATACATGCTGAAAGGTACAACTTCCTTAAGTTTTGTCTATGAGAAGTGCATATAATAATAAGTTGAAATAATCCATTCTATATCCATTAAACAATTAAAACCCATCAATGATAGCTTATTCAACCATTAGCCGTTGTAAACAGAAACCAACAATATGTAAATACATAAACCGGGCATCAACAGATACGTAGGTGAAATCAGCAATATGTAAATAGGTAAACAAGGAAATTAAACTCCTGACAGAAATCTCTCCTAGCTATGCAACCTACCATAATATAATAATTCCTTTCACCGAAATCAACAATATGCATAGAGGCAAATAAGGTATCAACAGAGAACAAACAGACCAAGGTTTCTCCTAACTATGAAAATTAACGTTGCCAGATGCACACTGCTATCTATCGGAAAAACTATCAATTAAATGCTATTCCCTTACATTTTCCCCTCTTTCAGACTGCGGCCAGCAATTTAACAATCCCCAATCGATCTATTTGGACGGACGTGATGAGCCACGGGGTGTATATGGCGGCAGGTCTATCTGGGAAATTAAAGAAGCAATCCCCCACCCACCCACCCACGAGGAGGGGTAGACAAACTGAGGGGTCTATTTCCTGCTTCCTACAGCGGGGAGCACCCACATTGTCTCTCCCTCAGCTAATTTGCCCCCTCGACCCCCGTGCAAACACTCATGTTGTTCTAGCGGTAATTGCAACAGTAGCTCCGTTTCTGACCTTTACACTTCAGCTGGGGGCGGTGGAAGGATGGTCTAAATCATTGATTTTCGACCGCTACGACACCGGGTTCGATTCCTGTATTGGGTACTTTTTTTTTCTGTTAAAAAAAATGCTCTAATGGCCCCCGATTCTTGCATAAGTCCAACCCCACCAGCGAGTGTAAGTAACCAAACGGGGCTCTGGCACATATGTAAGTGCAAAGTCGAACTGCTTTTCACATGTGTAGACAAGTGGTGCATTTACAGTAAAAAGCAGTCGTCAACCTCTACCCACAATTATTACCATGGCTTGTACCAAGTGTACTTGGGATAAGCAAAAAAAAAAAAACTTCAGATGTTTTTTGTTTTTTTTACCAGGACTGATGGTTGTTTGTGTTATTGCTAATTCCGAACACATATGTTACAAGAGAAGGGGATAAACTGTCGATTTTAAACAGTCCTGTGGTTAAATCCCGCATTGGGAACTTTTTCTGAAAAAAAAATTGCTTCAATGGCCACCGATTCTTACAAAAGTCCAACCCCAACAGTGAGTGAAAGTAACCACACGTGGCTCTGACACACTTGTAGATACAAAAGTCGAACTGTTTTCTGCATGTATAGATCTTATAAACATTTATTGATTCTTCTAATTAATTGTTATAAAGGTGGAAAATATCTAATTAAGGGTAGATGAAATGTAGGGGAATATATATAGTTATATGAAAAAACGAAAGAAAAAAAAAGATAAAAAGGTCAGGTGTTGAAATCAATAATAAAAATGGCATATCCTGACCAGGAGCACATGTGCTTTACAGAATGGCGCTCTGCCTTCTGGAAAGCACATGTGCTCCTGGTCAGGATATGCCATTTTTATTATACAATTATATGTGCACAAATTTCTTCATCAAGGAAGACTTCCCTACCTTGAGAGAGTTCTCCTCCAGACAAGGTCTTCACTCCTCAGTTCCACACCGTATGTATGCAGATCTTCTGCATGTATAGACAGACATATGGTGTCGTTCCCAATCTTCTCAAGACTTTTTTTTCCCTCTAACTGCCTCTCAACCATCTTATTCCATCCATTCTTCTTCATATCTATATTCCAAATACCTTCGATCCTTTTTGTTCTCCATTGCCCCATCCAGCATCGGCACAACAGTCTTGCATCGCCTGTGGGTCCGGCGACCTGTCGCTGGTTCACAGGTACTGGTCCTGCCGCTACATCAGGCCTCTCATCCGGGAGGCATTTACCGTCATCGGGCGGCCCCCTGACCTGCAGGGCTGGGTCTTCTGGCGAGGCCTAGACGATGACGCCCTGGCCATCCTGGCGTCTGACAAGACCCACATCTATAGGTACTTTCTCTGTGTGGAACTGAGGAGTGAAGACCTTGTCTGGAGGAGGACTCTTTCAAGATGGGGAAACCTTCCTTGCTGAAGACATTTGTACACAACTATATATATATTCCCCTACACTTTATATGCCCTTTTACTATTTTATTATATATATTTTTTCCACCTTTGTAAAATTTGATTAAAAGAATCAATAAAATTGCTTAAATTGTCAAAAAAAAATTGTCTTTGTTCTCCATTTACCACTGACCATATATC
The DNA here is from genome assembly GCA_030710605.1 of Cordylochernes scorpioides. Classification (NCBI taxonomy): domain Eukaryota; kingdom Metazoa; phylum Arthropoda; class Arachnida; order Pseudoscorpiones; family Chernetidae; genus Cordylochernes; species Cordylochernes scorpioides. The sequence continues at coordinate 59,311,065 of CP092884.1, forward strand.
ACACACTTTCCTCAAACTCCTATACTAACCATAAATCTCCAAAATGTATAATAAATGACAAAAAACGCAGCAATAGGAAGATCTGGAAGAAAAAAACCCAACTTTCCAGGTGATCTCGAGAACCACGTCAACACCATCCCCTCAGCGGTGAAACACGCGATCTACGTATTCTTCGTAGATCGCGAAATACATGGTGTCGCTGGAGACCCGCTGGTGATTCTCACCAAACTCTGCAGCGGTGGTAGAGACGCCATGTACATTGTACATAGTATCATCCATATATATAATTATCTTTTTATAATAGTACAGACTGTGCCCATGTATTGACAAGATATCAATAAAATTACTTTAATTGTCATTGTCTAGGAAAAAAACGACAAGGGAGAGAGAGAAAAAGATAGATAAGGGACGAGTTCTTTGTTTAGTGTTGGAATGTAACAGGCTGAAGAGGAAAATATAAATTGAGAACAATAGTAATATAGGCTCATATGTGGAGACATACATGCGCTGCTGTATGTTGAAGACATGTTCTCCGGAAGAATCAATGAAGTGAATGTGAACTTTTGCTGGCCGCTGGGGTGTGAAGGAAGGCCACGGAAATCTCTGGGAAGGTCGGCAAACAAACGAGGAATTATCTTCGACACGCTTGGATGGAGCGCTTCAGGGGAGGGAGGTCTCTTAGAAACCTCTTAGGGAGGTCTCGGGACTAGCTCCCATCATAGCTCTAACACTAACCTAAACAATAGTATAAATATATGTCCACAGTTTACTTGAAAACCATTTCTAAGATTCCATCCTTCAGTGTAGCATATAAAAGCAGAATGATCCAATACAGTATTAGAGCTCTGGAAAGCGGTCTGGTGGATTAAATTGGCGAAACCGCTGGGGGGGTTCACCACTGATGAGTCAAGCCCTCCCAATATATTTTTTCATCGCAGTAAGGACAGTAGAAGTTCGTTTTATGTATAAAAGAAACATTCGCGCTTTTAAGTCCTTTTATTTTATATGTATAGATGGCGCGTTATTTCTTTGTGTTAATAGAGAAGATTTATTTATTTATTTCAACACACAAAACGCGATATACCGGCTAAGGATAATTGCGTCGATTTACTTTTTTTAACACTTTTTAACAGAGACAGTTATAAACATTATATAAAAGGGCGTACCTGGATCTGTAAAGAAAAAAAAAAGAACACTTTTTTTCTTAAAATATGTCGAGAGATTTCTCCCTCTTTATCAATTTATTACATAAAGAATTTCACTGTGCAATAAATTGATAAAGAGGGAGCAATCTCTTGAAATATGCCCTTTTATATAATATTAATTGGTTCCCTCGGTAATTGGAAGTTAAAGGAATAGTATCTTGCCTTGGAATTGTATCATTATTCTTGTATGGATGTACCCGGCTTCGCCCGGGTTATACCCGAGTAAAGGTTTGTCTAACGAATCTCTCGATAAAGTGAACATTTTTTCCCGGTCCCTTTAAAAGTACTCGATAAGTTGAATAAAATCAATATTAATTGGTTCCCTCGGTAATTGGAAGTTAAAGGAATAGTATCTTGCCTATGAATTGTATCATTATTCTTGTCTCAAATAAATTGCCGTGTCATTCTGAATTTTGTCTTTCCTAATTTTCTACAATACAAAATCATCGTATCATCATGATAATATTTAGAGCAGATTGTTGAATTATAACAGATAAATTAAAATATTTATCTTGATTATTTTTAGGCGAAAAGTTATTTAAAAAATTTTATTTGCTAGAAACCTTCCCAGTACTATACTAAATAACTTCCCAAAGTTTCATGGCGTTCCAATGAGTGGTTTGGTCAGGCATAAAGGACAAACAGACACACATACATTCATTTTTATATATATAGATTAATTAATGGATCGCCTTTTGACTCAATTTATAAACATATTATACAAGAAAAAGTAATCGAAATAAAAAGAGAAACAATAATATATATTAGGAAACTGAACCTTTCAGGTTTGAAAGAAAATCGTAAATATATTTACAAAAATAGTTAAATCTATGATAATTCTCTCTGCTTAAAATAGAGAAGATGGATCAGTGTAATATAGTATTAGAAAACGGAAATTAAAGAGAAGTATATCAAGTATTCGTAAAAGCCTGTAGAAAGGACGTCCGAAAGCTTGCTAATAAAATTTGCACAAGAAACTCCAATTTCCGTTTTATTTTTCTATTTTAACTCGAACAGTTTATTTTAGTCAGTAATATAATCTATATATATAAAATTGAATGTCTGTCTGTCTGTCTGTCTGTCTGTGTGTGTGTGTCCTCTATGGATTCAAAAACCATACATCCAATCGCCGTGAAAATTTGGGATATTATTAGGTGTATCCCCGGAAAGGTTTACGAAAAATAATATCTTGAATATCTTTAATATCCTTAGAGTTATTTGCAGATTTGTAGCTTTAACTCGCAAGCACCATTGAGACGGAGATAGGCTTAGGTTTGCTGCTCCTGATGACCTTGGGTCTGCCCCACCCCGTGAGAGAATGGATTCGCCCGGCCGCCAGTACCCACCGACCAATCAGGGCAGAGTTGGTGTCACAGCTATGCCAAGTAGACAAGAAAAAAAGCCTCGCGGGAGCTTGCCCAAGATGACCTCGGGGAACTTCGTCCATCTTCCATAAACGACCATGAATTTATTCAACCTTATCGAGTATTTTTCAAGGGACCGGGAAAAAATGTTCACTAGATAAAACGATGATTTAGTAATGTAGAAAATTAGGAAAGACAAAATTCAGAATGACACGGCACACAGGGACCGGGAAAAAATGATCACTTTATCAGTTTCAAATTATCAAAATATATCTATTTCTTTTTATAAGTTTATAGAGAATTGTTTTAACAAATGTTCGTTAGACAGATCTTTACTCGGGTACCGATTAATATTGATTTTATTCAACTTATCGAGTATTTTTCAAGGGACCGGGAAAAAATGTTCACTTTATCGAGAGATTCGTTAGAGAAACCTTTACTCGGGTAAAACACGGGCGAAGCCGGGTATACATCCGCTAGTAATATATATTAGGAAACTGAACCTTTCAGGTTTGAAAGAAAATCATAAATATATCTACAAAAATAGTTAAATCTATGATAATTCTCTCTGCTTAAAATAGAGAAGATAGATCAGTGTAATATAGTATTAAAAAACGGAAATTGAAGAGAAGTATCTCAAGTATTCGAAATAGCCTGTAAAAGAACGCATACGCCCGAAAGCTTGCTTATAAAATTCGCACAAGATACACCTCTTCAATTTCCATTTTATTTTTCTATTTTAACTCGAAGAGTTTATTTTAGTCAGTAATATAATATTATATATTATAATGAAAATTTTCTGATTATGCAAATGAATGTTACTGATGGCATTCTGCCATTTATCGAAAAAATGTATCAATTATATGTTTAATTTTTTTCCTCAAAGTTGGCCTATACACTTGAAATATCAAGAAAAACTTAATATGTACGCGTTTCGGGCTTGTTGGTCCTCATCAACGCAATGCAGGTTGCACGTTGAAGGCCAACCATGAAGAGCTTCACAGTATCTTTATATTTCATGAAAAATGTGTTATTCAATACACCATTTTGCTTCACGATCTGCGAGATGCACTCTTTTATTACGAATAAAGACATTAAGACGCGAATGTTTCTTTTCACAAATAAATCAAACATGTACTATCCTTACTGCGATGAAAAAATATATAGGGAGGGCTTGGCTCATCAGTAGTGAACCCTCCCAGCGGTTTCGCCAATTTTTAATCTACCAGACCGCTTCTTTAGAGCTCTAAAACTGTATTGGATCATTCTGCTTTTATATTCTACTCTGAAAGGTGAAATCTTAGAAATGGTATTTAAGATAACTATGGAAATAAGCTTTTAGGACAGTAGAATTACATTTAAATATTTGCATCGAACAATGCTCTTCAGCAAACTATAAGGACAAATTATCGTAAAGATAGAGGCTGCCTGGCCGGTATTCCTATTTCTTGAAAATAAAGATACTTCGGCCAGTAAAGCTTTTTATTACCTAGACGTTTCGACAAAAAGCTTTGTCAGGAGCAAACAAAAATTTAAACATTTAACAAGGCGTTAAGAATTATTCTAAGGCTCCAAGGGCGTTCTCACGCGATATTTATTTTCAAGAAAGGACAAGTAAGGCATAAATTTATACATAGCAATAACGCGTCATCTATATATAACATTATTATTAGCATGGCCCCTACGCAAGGATGACACGCAAAATCGTTAAGCGTTCCATACAATACACGTACACGCTTGTTCGATGGTACATATACTAATATTGGAACGATACAGAGATGATTAGCATGGTCCCTGCGCAAAGATAACACGCAAAATTGTTCCATACAATACACGATAGAGATTAAATAAAAAGAATGACAAGTCACCGAGTCTAGCTCAAATCGTGAAGCGTTGACATGCGTCGTCATCGTCGTCAATATTAGGGTTATAGTAAACATGGGAGCTAGTGCCGAAATCTCCTACTAACGTTTACACCATCAGAATTTTCGCTGAAAAATCTTCCTTTTTCACAACATGAGACTTTTGAAAGTGTTCAAGGCCGAGGAGGCTGCAGGACCCTAACACCATCAAGCAAATCTCGCTGGGTTTTTTTATCTTCTTTAATCTGTCTTGAAGGCTACGGCTTGGTGCAACATTTATTTCTCATAGAGGTGCCCAATGTCCTACACGTGTAGTTCTGTAGACAAAAGAGGAATTTAAAAAAAAAAAAAATTAAAATGTGATTCTGTTTTAGCGCTTTCGGATTTTTGATCTTTCTCAATTCAAAGAAAATTTAAGTTTAGGTGGCTATTTGAGAAAAATACTCAATTACAATTTTTAATCAACTACATCATTCCTTACGTTTTACCCATGAGTGTATATAGACACATTCATGAGGTGTTTATAAATAAATTGACTTGAAAAATGATAATGCGGTTGATTTTTGGAACTTTTTTCTTGGCAAAAAAAAGTACCATCAACATACGTAACACGACCCGGGTTCGAATCCCGCATTGGAAACTTTTTCTAAAGAAAAAAAAAATACTTCAACGGTTCCCGATTCTTGCAAAAGCCAATCCCACAAGTAAGTACAAGTAACCAAACGGATCTCTGACACATTTGTAAGTGTGCAAAAGTTGAACAGCTTTCTACAAGTGTAGACTTGTGGTGTACTAGAGTAAAAACAGTCGCCATCTACCCACCATGATAATCATAGCCTGTACCGCGTGTACTTGGTATAAAATATTAATAAAATCAATAAAGCATCCAGGAATAAGTAAGTTTCTTGTACAACTTTTTCATTTCTCAAGATTTCGGACATATCAGCCGTTCGACGGGAGGAAAACAATAACTATTTCTCTGTGTGTCTCCCGTTAAAATGTTGATAAATCCCCGAAAGCTTGAGAAATAAAAAACTTGTACAAGAAACTTGTTTCTGAATGCTTTATTTATTTTATTGAATTATGAATCAGGGGAAAAAACGTTTATATATATATTTTAAACAAGGCCTCTTCCCCGTCAAAATAGACGCTAAAACGACGCGCCATCTATAGACCGTCTTTGCATATTAGCAGACTCAGGTCGGTTATCAAGCTATGATACTTGCTTCTTTAATTTCAGAAATGCCATCTGGAGCTTTGGACTTGGGCCATATATCGTTGAAGAACAAATAAAAATGTAAAAAATAACTGTATTGCATATATGATTCCATTTGCATATATCAAGGATTAAATGTTGCCAAAATATATTTTATATACAAACTGAATATAATACTTGGAAAAAAAGATTAAAAACATCGACTCAGAGTTTCTCTTTTAAAATAATTAAACTTTGTTGTTATTATTTCAAATGTAATTCCCAATAGATTTAACTACACTATGTTATTAGTCGTTCGAATTTATATTATTTTACTTTAAAACTTGTTTTTTATTTAATAAAACTTTCACAAAAACCCTTGGCAAACATTTCTATTACTTTGTAAATAGATTATTATGGAAATTCTATCTGTAAACATATCTTTGCGATAGAGAAAAAAACATTTTTCAATTTTATAAACGTAAACATCTTATTTGCATATTGGATATTCTCTTTGATCATAATAGGCCGTAGAAATGGTATATATAGGCAGGTATTTATTTTTGTGAGAGCGACAAACAAGATAACTGGAGATATTATTTCATATATATATATACATAAAATATATGAAATGTAAAACAGTATATAGAATATTAAATGTACATATAAATTGGAATTTTAAGTTTAAATGTCTTCTTATGGAAATAGAAATTTGTTACATTAAAGCAGTCTACCCACATAGTACAGGCCATTATAAATATTGGTGGAACGGGCGATTGCTAGTACTGTAAGTGCATCACATGCTTCCACGCTCAGAAAGCAACTCGACTTTTACATTTATAAGTGTGCAAGAGCCCCGTTTGGTTACTTGCACTCTGTGGTGGGGTTGGACGTTTAAAAAACGAGTCATATAGACCATAATAATAATTAAAAAAAAAAAACTAAAAACATTATGTAAAAACACTGGTAGGTGTAATGGAAGATTTTTAAATATTTTTCACAGGTCCACATACTCTTTTTTATATAATTATATTCATAATATGATAATCATTAAAAGATAAGTTGACCAATAAGCGATCTCTACTTGGGTTAGTTTATTTGACTAAAAATATGTATAGTACAATTGCTTATTTGTCGAGAGTCCAGTATTTTTATACACTCTCCAATAACTTACAGGAATTTATATAGTAGAGCAGAAGAATACCTATAACCCCTATATGTATATTATATCAAAATAAAATTATAACTCTATATTTACATATTTCCGATATTACTTTGTTTATGCTCATTTCTTTCTCCCTATCTTTTCCACTCATTTGCTGTACCCCTCAAGATGATATACTGTATATGTCACTAAATAGATCTTAATAAAGATATTGATTACTTGATTGTTTTTCTTTTAACAAGGCTTAATGGCACGAGCTTTCGGACTGAATTGATCTTCTACAATTGAGATACATTGTCCTTAAGTTTCAGCTTCTTGCTATCCCGTTCTTCAGTTGAAAAAAATTTGCATGAGACGAAAGGTCTGGATAAAGGTTTATGTAAGTATGTATCATATATGTAAATATATGTATTTTCTTCTTTTATTGTTTTATTTTTTCCTTCTCATACAAATAATCCATGAATTATGCTTAATCTGCATTATAATTTTAAAATGAATAAAACTTTTACTTTTTTTACTCTGTTCCTTTGCAGACTTCAAGGTGAATCCATGTCTTAGCAAAGACTTCTGTTGTATTGAAGATGGACATTATCGGAAGGAAGCAATGCAGCATTGTAAGAAGGAAGACGAATTAGAGCGTAACGACAAAATGTCGTGTGCAATGGTGCAGAAAATGCAAGGCATTATCAATCAATGCATCCTTTAGTAAGACCTTTAGTTTCACATACTTATCCTTCCTAGATTTACAGAAAAAGAGTTGAAAATAAAGAGAGAGAGAAATAAATTCGAATTTGCATAGTTATATGCAAACTATGCACACGTATATAACTATATTACATATAAACCCAGGGTAACACGCTCGATTCCCGACATTCATGAACTGGGATTGAATCCCGCGTTTAAAATTTGTTTAATATGTGAATAACCTTCACATATTATTCACTGTTTCAATTATCATGAACTAGGTTGCTCTTGCTGAGCGGTACCTATTAATGTGATTTTGAATATAAACCCATAAGTTATGGGAGAGAGTAGAAAACACAGTGTGTGGACTCAACAAAGGACAAATATACACAACTATAGAACCTATATTTATCGTTTATCCTTTTTTTTCAGAGAAAGGTATAGAATAAAGAATACATATACAAAAGTCTTTATCAAGACATATTGTCTTATACACGGGATTCGTCACGGAGTCTGTAAAAGGAAATAATTATGAAAAAGAAAAAGCTATTTAATGATACTTATGCAAATGATATATACGCGAATACGGCTAATTAAGATAATTAGGAATAATAGCAATAAAGATAAACCCAAACATGACTAGATCCTACAGGAACTGCAATAACTGTTACAACACCCAACTCACTCCGGACCATATATACCTGGCCATCCTTGCAGCCCTCTATATGGCAGACATCAATCTATAAGAGGACATCCATACGGACAAGGTACCTTTGTTGGCTGGTATTGTGATCAGGGTGCACGGACCGATCTGATCTGTTCCATGGAACCAGGAATAATAGCATCTATGTACATTGCATCAAACCATAAACTGACTAGTTAGTGAGGTTCGTTATATAAAGGCCCAAAGGCGCTAAAAAAAATTAAAACGTTTAATTAATGGAATATTAAATATAAAATATTAACGTTGTACACCCATGTACACGCTTGTTCGGCGGTACATATACTAATATTGGAACGATACCGAGAAGATTAGCATGATCCCTGCTCAAGGATGACACGTAAAATCGTGAAGCGTTCCATACAATACACGCACACGCTTGTTCAACAGTACATATATATCATATGGCGCGCTATGCATCATAGTATAACTGTTCAAATAAAATACTCAATTTAAAATTTTCGGAAGAGCGGTTGCTCGATATATATTTATAATTATATGTAATTCTGCTGTCCTCAAAGCTTATGTCCATGTTTCATCTAAAATACCCATTCCAAGAGTCAAGCATCAGTATCACTATAAAAGAAAGTTCCAAAAATGTAATATAACAGCGGTATGGTAGATTAAACTGGCGAAACCGCTGGGAGGGTTCACCACTGATGAGCCAGGCCTTCCCTTTAATTTTTCCATTGCAGTAAGGACAGTAGAAATTGTTTAATTTTCAAAAGAATCATACGCGTCTATAATAGTTTCGAATTTTGAGTACATATACTAATATCGGAATGATACAGAGATGATTAGCATAGCCCCTGCTCAAAGATAACACGCAAATCGTTCCATACAATACACGATAGAGATTAAATAAACAGAATGTCAAGTCACCGAGTCTAGCTCAAATCGTGAAGCGTTGACACAGAATGCAAGGAGACGCAGGCTGTGATGTCTGCTCCCAGCGGCAGCTAACACGTGTCCTCCCACATACCAAGGGGCGGGAACACAGCGGATCTTGTCATCTCTCGCCCACCCACCGTTTGGGTGCTTGCCCTCACCCCTTAACTAACCCTTTTCCACATCCATCGTGGCATCTACAGATAAAATACCATCATGAAGATGGTAGTAACATGCCTAACGAATTTCATTCACTTTTTTTTTAGTCGCATTTTTAATCATTATAAATTTAAATGAGCGACAATAAGAAGTGAATGACACTTCGTTAGATACTGCCATCTTCAGGCAGAATATTATATTGATGGCTGTGGTGTGGAGCAGAGATTAAAATTGATTTACTAATCGTTCATATATATCGTTTTTATAACCATCAAGCTGGAGAGTTTCACATAAATACATGTTAATAATTAAAAATAAATTGATTTGTTCCATTATATGCATGTTCCATATGTAAATACCTGTTTTCTTTCCTCTTTTCGCTCTCCACTTCTCCCATCTATATTTCCAATTTTTTTTTTCCAAACCCATATTCTTATTTTCCATAGGATTATTCAAATAATAATCTGTATATATTTACCATGTGTATATAATCTTTCTCCATTTTTACCCCTTTGTATATTTCCCACTTTCATAGGTTTCTCCGTCTTGTAACCCCAAGGAGAATCCTCTGTAAGACCTGTGTGTTTTAATAAAGGTTTTTGTGTGTGTTCATAATTTAAAAAAGACTTTACTCTCGCTTATTGGAAATGTTTCATTTAGGTTTGATTCACGTAAATAAATACACTTATGGATAAAACTTAAGGAAATTTCATATTTAAAGCATAAACTATTTTTTATTTGCTTATAAAACGTCAGATTTCCCATACATGTAAATTCGAACGTTCTCCTTAAAAAAACACAGTAAATATATAATAGAAAAAAAATATATATATATACATGCTAAAAGGTACACTTTCCTTAAGTTTTGACCATGAGTGTATATTGTAAAACTGCGGAAAGATTATACTTGCATTTATAAAATGGGGCACCTCTCTTTTTTTTTTTTTTTTAATATAAAATTCATATTTCTATTGCACTTTTACAAAGTCTTCAGTTCTGCAATTTCACCAACATCTCTTTGGAAGATGCGACCAATTTCACAACACCTCCCGTAGGACGTTACGACCCTGTACTGATGAGGACTTGTATTTCCAGGCTCCTCAAAACTGGCAGCCATACAAGACCGCTCCTCTTTCCAGGATGGTCTCAAGATTTTCCAACAATACGCCATCTGCAGGAGCAAAGAAGCCTCACCAGACCACTTCTTGGAATGTATGGAAGCCTCAAGACAGGACCTATATTCCAATCCTATCAAGATTTTAAATTTAATCCATGAATTCATTCTCCATGACTTTGGTATACAGGTTATTGGCTGTTGTCTGTATTTTTCAAAAATGGTGTTGGGGCTATATTCATTCATTTGAATTTACGCGTTCCGCGAAGAGAACAAAAGATGCATTGTTGAACTATATTTAATTAGGAAAACTTTGTCTCTGGTTGATCCGGGCTTTTCTGGTGCATAGCAATGATTATAGATGATGATATTGGCTGCCATCTATCGGTACAATATTATTTTAAGAAAACGGAACTAAGTTAGGGGATGATTTTTGAAGACAAGGTCGAAGACGGATCATCTATGCAAATCGAAGGTGTCCACCGCCCACCTGGGGCCGACAGCACGTGTGGGCGGGTTGTGTGTCATGATGATCAATGATGACGGCGGAGGAGACCCAGCTGTGAGGGGGGTTTGTTTTGTTTCAACGTCTTGGTGGTACACGCCGATCTATATACAAGATTCTGCTTGAAGATGGTAGTAACGTTATAAAATAAATAAAGCTTCCAGGGTTAAGTTTCTTGTTAAAATTTTCATTTTCAAGCTTTCGGACTTGTCAGTCCTTCAACAGGAGTATCACGATAATAAATTGATGGTATATACTATTTTTTATATACAAATTATTATTTACATATGGTAGTGACGTGCCTAACGAATTGCTATGTTTTTGTCGCATTTTGATCATTATAAATCTAAATGCTCGACAATTAACAAGTGAATGACATTTCGTTAGACACTACCATCTTCAGGCACAATCTTATATTGGTGGAAGTGGTGTGGAATCCTGGCTGTGGTGTGGAGCAGAGATTGACACTGATATATAAGATTATATAGATGGAAATTTTGCCGGGAGGATATTAATCTAAAGAGACAAAGGTCTCCTCTCCCGTCAAAATAGACGTCAAAACTAGACATCACCGACCCGAGGCCGCTAGTTTGCGGCGACGGTCAATAGATGGCGTCTAGTTTTGACGTCTATTTTGACGGGAGAGACGACCTTTGTCGTCTATATAAAATTATCGATTGAAAAACCCCGTACAATTTATAAATGAATAAAATAAAGCATCAAGGGCAGCCCTTGATGCTTTATTTTATTCATTTATATAAGATTATATATATGGTTAAGTATTATATATATAGAGCAATCTATATTTAAATAATTAGATAATAAAAAGGCAAATAATATTATAACACGATGCGGCGCTGAGTTTATATATACAAAAATGTAATACCTTGATAAAGGTTGGCGTTCAGCTAACCGAAATATTGACAACTAAATATTTTATTCAATCCATTATATGCCTTTTTATTATCTAATATATATATATAAATAAATTAGATATTAAATAAAAAGAATGTGGAGCAGAAAACCCCGGGTGTTTCTGTGGTATTAGTGTGGAGCATTTTCCTAACATTTCGGCCACTTCTTACCGGCTTTCTCAGAGGAAATGTATTCTCGAATTCGAGTGTCTCTCTACTTATCCAGAAACTCTTTTCTACAATTCTAAGAACCCAGTTCTTACCCAGTCTCACCCAGTAAGGGTGGCAGGGAGTCGTCTTAACGTCATCAAATTCAAAGAAATTTAAGAACGGCTGATGTGTTGCGTGTGTGTAAAAACTATATTCATTTAAAAAAAAACTTTTGTCAACAAGTGATTTCAAGTGGAAACATATGTAAATAAACAGAATATTCAAATTAGACCGTTATCGCATATTCCGGAGTTGAAACTATGACAGTGTATGAATACAAACTCGATACTGTATCAAAGCTTTATCGAGATAAAATAAATATTGTGGAAACATATGCAAATTAAATCTTTATCTACATATTCCGGAGTTGACAGTGTGACTCCAAACTGTATCAAAGCTTTATTCAGATAGGTCAAATATTGTGAAAACGTGTGCAACTACACTTATTTATTATTTATTTATTTATTTTTATAGATATAACGTTCGATCGCGAATAAAATGATTTAACTCTCATTAAATATGAATAGGTTTTAAAAAATAAACATTACATTTATATTATTGGCACTATTACAATCATTCCTCTATGTACCCTAAATTTCTGCTTTGGAGATTCATTATAAGACTAAAAGATCTTAATAAAGATTTTTTTGTTGTTGTTGATTAAGTATACGGTAAAATGTTAATTAAATAAGGTAACGAGTGTTTCATTATTGACATTGTTGTTCTCCTTTAGGAGGGTGATAATGCCCGAAAGCTTGAGATTTCAATAAAAAATGAAAATAAACTCAATTTCATAAACCTGTTGACTTATTTATTTCACACACAGGAGATTCATGTTGTTTGTATTTATACGGTTATGTAGGGGAAACAAAGATTATTATTATACTTATGTGATAAAAATCGGTAATTGTGTGTATTGTGTTCTCGAATTGGAGTATCTCTCCAGAAACTCTATTCTCCAATTCCTAAAGAGCACAGAGGTAACAACTCCGCCTTTGCCAGTCCCAAGCCCAGATGAAAAAGGAGGAGGGGGAACAGTAACAAGCTCACTAAAAAACCTGGGCTCAGCTGGCCCGGCTGATAGTACCCTGTAAGGGCTCCTAATCCAGGGATACAGGATGAGCAGTGTTTGTACTCCATGTTAGGAGCAGCTGCACATGGCGTCTGTTCCTCATGTCAGAGGCGGCCATTTCTTTTGGAGCTAAGTCAGCCTGCCACTGAGTAGTGCTCCCTGTCTTAATGACAAAAGCAGACTCATTCTACTTCACCCAGTCATGATGGTTTTCAAATTCTCAAGCTTTACAAGCTTGATACCCTAATATGATTGAGTGGAGATAAAAAAAAAGAAGAAGAAGACAGAGGTAACAGATGGTAAATGGGTTAGGAAGTTGGCGTGGAAGAGAAGGTTGTATCGAGTTCAGAGACCCCAGAAGAAACAACAGGTTGCATTCTAAATATTCCCAACTTATTTTTACCCGGCCCCATGTGGAGACCCCCAGCGACACTCAGTGCGCGTGTGGTGGTAGTTCTCCTGTATTTATAAAGTGGCGCGTGATTTATTGCCATTGTAGTTCTAACCTTGAGTCCTTATTTGGACAAATCCGTTGGGGTTCAACAATTTCTTGCCATATGCAACTTTGTACTTACATCTGGGGGATGACATAGGAGTACAATATGTAACTACTCGGCGCATTTATAATAATAATAAAACAACTCTGTTCTTATTATGATGGAAAAATATTGGAAGGCCCTGGTTCATCAGTGGTAAACCCTCTCAGCGGTTTCGCTAGTTTAATTTACCTATTGTATTGGGCTGTCCTGTTTACATAGCAGGGAATTTTGAGACATTTTTGATTCTCGATAAAGATTATTTAAGATAACTATTGGACATAAACTTTGAAGTCATTAGAAATCTTTACAAAATTGGCGTTCATTAGCTTATAATTTAAGATACATATGGCGCGTAAAATGTCTTATTTTATAAAAGATGGCCCGGTGTCGTCCCGGGATGTGGTACGAACGGGATATGCAAATTTATGTTGGCTAACTATCGGATTAATTTTCATAATCCGCGGCTTGTCAATGACTTCTTCAGACCAGGACTCTAGGTCAAATTTTCAAACGAATAGGTCAAATATTGTGGATACGTGTGCAAATAAACGGAATATGCAAATTGGGCCGTTAACGGCATATTCCGAAGTTGAACTTATCACAGTGTGATTCCAAACTCGATACTGTATCAAAGCTTTATTCAGATAAAATAAATTTTGTTGAAACATATGTAAATAAATAGAATATGCAAATTGGACCGTTATCGGCATATACCAGAGTTGACAGTGTAACTCCAAACCTGATAATGTATCAAAGCTTTATCCAGATAAAATAAATATTGTGGAAAACGTGTGCAAATAAACAGAATATGCAAATTGGACCGTTATCGGCATATTCCGGAGTTGAAACTATGGCAGTGTGACTCCAAACTCGATACTGTATCAAAGCTTTATTCAGATAAAATAAATATTGTGAAAACGTATGCAAATAAACAGAATATGCAAATTGGACCGTTATCGACATATAACAGAGTTGACAGTGTGTAACTCCAAACTCGATACTGTATCAAAGTTTTATCCAGATAAAATAAATATTGTGGAAACATATGAAGAATAAACATACAAACACTTTTATTTATTTATATATATATATAGATTCACACACACAATAATGCATAGATAGAAGATAGATAAATTGTAAAAAGATGTAAAAAAAGGAGAGAACACAGCGGAAGATCAAAGCTGCCGGAGTATTGCTACATTCCACATCGACGGTTGCCAGGCCTCTGGTATTTCTTTGGAGCCGTTAATACGGTCCTGCACGTTTATTACAGTCGCCGGAGCTGATGACACGGAATTTCAACAACACAGAGGAATATTCTGCTGTGACATTCTGACATCCTATAGCCGCTTTAACTCTCTACAAACCTTAATACAAAGTGTTTTTAAAGACAATTTTGTTAAAATAGTGATTCCTTATATTTTATACTAGATGGCCTGGCTTCGCCCCGGGATGTGGTACAAACGGGATATGCAAATTATTGTTGTCTAACTATCGGATTAATTTTCATAATCTGCAGCCATGTCAGTGACTTCTTCAGACCAGGACTCTAGGTCAAATTTTCAAACTAATAGGTTAAATATTGTGGGTACGAATGCTACATGCAGATATGTTTGACTTTTTGTCAGATTTACTAAAACTAATGTTGCATTAAAGGTTCCGTTCTAAATTTGCAAGCGTTGAGAAGATAAATTCGAGAAATACATTTTAAAGGGGGAAGTGCCCACTTTTGTGGTATATAGAAGATTAACCAAACCTTCTCATTCAATACATTTTATAATTGCAGTAAGGTCTGTAAAGATAAGATTTTATTATATATGCAAAAAGAGAAAGACATTGCCAAACAATGTATTGTAACAAGTATAAAAGACTGGCGAAACCGCTGTGAGGGTTCACCACTGATGAGCCCATTAATTTTTCATTGCTATAAGGGCAGTAGAAAATTGTTTAATTTTTAAAAGAATCATACGCGTCTATAATGGTTTCGAATTTATATAACAGATAGCGCGCTAATATATCATAAGTATAAAATAGTATAAATGCATTGGAAATTATAAAGAAATGGCGAAGCTCCCCTTATTAGGTCTTCAAACTACAGCCTACGCCACGCTGACAAATGCTAACAGCCCGAAACGCGTACGTGGTCGGTTTTTCTACAGGATAATCAGGTTTAGTATTTACACATTGGTCCACCATTACCACCGCCGTATTTGTCAGAATTGTTTTGTGGCGCTAATATAGAAAGTCTGCTACAAGTTATATGGAAATACATAATGTATATATGCAATTTTTACTCATTTATACAAAACGATCTCATGTAAATATGGTAAAGCCTAAGAAAGCAAAGGTCGCCACTCTCTTCTCACTTTGCCAAAGCTAGTATTTTGGCTTTGTCACTGACCCGAGGCCGCTAGTTTTCCTGACAGTCAATAGATGGCGTCTAGTTTTGACGTTTTTTTTTTTTTTTTGACCGGAGAGGCGCGACCTATAATTTTATAATTTCCATCAAAAAGTAAAGTTTCTATCCTCATAAATTCATATTTATACTTTTAGATAATACTATTGAAATCTCTCTCATATAACACACCCGCACTTGATGTCTATATTAATAATTAAATTGAATAATTAATTTTGGATATGCAACTTTTTGGATTGTAAATTATATAGATTCTGATGTTTATAGATTTGTGTATCACTTCCTTATTTCAACATACCGGCTCCATTTGTATTTCGGTGTACAAAAAAGCACATGTTTAAAAGTATTTTCTTAAAAAGCTATTTTGACTATTGGTGTATTATCTGAAGAATATGTAAATATATATGATACATATTTACACTTATGGACAAAAGGAATTGTAATGTCTTTGATATAGCCGGTCGTCTGTTGTTTTTGAAGGAGACAGAGGCAATTTTGTTCACACTTGGTTATCTCGTGTGTCTTCAATAAAGGTCACTGTAATATCTTTCAGAATTATTGTCTTAATCCCGACATACATGCTAAAAGGTACAACTTCCTTAAGTTTTGTCCGTGAGTATAAAATATCAAACCAATGGCCCAGAGAACTCCCACAGTAAGTTTGTCCATGAGTGTATTTCGAGAAACCTTAAAATTGAAGGTTATGCAAATATTGAACTAATATCTCGCCCTACCTACACTGTAGATCCACCTACGTGTATATGCAAATATGGCATTGAGGTTAACTACATTCGACACCTACACGCCCTTGGCACTACAACCTGCGTGGTGGTATCTGTCCCACGCTGTGGTAGATCATTTCCTGCAAGAGTTTATCTACCTACGTACACTACGTAACCTTGTAACGACCTACAGGTAGAAGGGGAAAAAATGGCAATTTGGATCCAATACGTAAGACAACGATAATTTCCCTATATACGTTATAGAAGAAACACAAGTTGGGGAGAAGAACTTCGATAAGAGGACAATCGTACAAGCTTTCAGGCAAGACGCCCTTCTACGGGTACCAATAAATATTAGAACTCTATAGCGAATTTGGATTTGAGTAAGTTACTTGTTGAAAAAGAAACACAAGTCGGGTAGAATAGCTTCTTTTACAAGAGGACAATTGTACAAGCTTTTCGACAAGACCCCTTTCTACGGGTACCAATAAATATTCGAACTCTATAGCGAATTTGAATTTGAGTAAGTTACTTGTTGAAGAAGAAAAACACAAGTTGGAGAGAAAAGCTTCTTTTACAAGAGGACAATCGTACAAGCTTTGGGACAAGACCCCTTTCTACGGGTACCCGTAAATATTCGAACTCTATAGCGAATTTGAATTTGAGTAAGTTACTTGTTAAAGTAGAAACACAAGTTGGAGAGAAAAGCTTCTTTTATAAGTGGACAATCGTACAAGCTTTTGAACAAGACTCCTTTCTACGGGTACCCGTAAATATTCGAACTCTATAGCGAATTTGAATTTGAGTAAGTTACTTGTTAAAGTAGAAACACAAGTTGGAGAGAAAAGCTTCTTTTATAAGAGGACAATCGTACAAGCTTTTGAACAAGACTCCTTTCTACGGGTACCCGTAAATATTCGAACTCTATAGCGAATTTGAATTTGAGTAAGTTACTTGTTAAAGTAGAAACACAAGTTGGAGAGAAAAGCTTCTTTTATAAGAGGACAATCGTACAAGCTTTGGGACAATACGCCTTTCTACGGGTACCAATAAAAATTCGAACCTTGTAGCGAATTTGAATTTGAGTAAGTTACTTGTTGAAAAAGAAACATAAGTTGGAGAGAAAAGCTTCTTTTATAAGAGGACAATCGTACAAGCTTTGGGACAATACGCCTTTCTACGGGTACCAATAAAAATTCGAACCTTGTAGCGAATTTGAATTTGAGTAAGTTACTTGTTGAAAAAGAAACATAAGTTGGAGAGAAAAGCTTCTTTTATAAGAGGACAATCGTACAAGCTTTGGGACAATACGCCTTTCTATGGGTACCAATAAATATTCGAACTCTATAGCGAATTTGAGTAAGTTACTTGTTGAAGAAGAAAAACACAATTCAGAGAGAAAAGCTTCTTTTATAAGAAGACGATTGTACAAGCTTTGGGTCAAGACGCCTTTCTACGGGTACCAATAAATATTCGACTCCTGGAGCGAATTTGAATCCGAGTAAGTAACTTGTTGAAAAAGAAACACAAGTTGGGGAGAAGAGCTTCGATAAGAGAACAATCGTACAAGCTTTGGGACAATACGCCTTTCTACGGGTACCAATAAATATTCGAACTCTGGAGCGAATTTGGATTTGAGTAAGTTACTTGTTAAAGTAGAAACACAAGTTGGGGAGAAGAGCTTCGATAAGAGGACAATCGTACAAGCTTTTAGGCAAAACCCCTTTCTATGGGTACCAATAAATATTCGAACCCTGTAGCGAATTTGGATTTGAGTAAGTTACTTGTTGAAAAAGAAACATAAGTTGGGTAGAAGAACTTCTTTTATAAGAAGACGTACAAGCGGGTACCTGTAGAAAGATATCTTGCCTGAAAGCTTGTAACATCGTCCTCCTCTTATAAAAGAATCTCTTCTTCCTGACTTGTATTTCTTCTTTAACTACAAGTAACTAGATCGATTCCAAATTCACTACAGGCTTCGCATTTTTCTTTAAAGTTGGTATCACTCTAAACGTTTTTTTTTTAAACCGAATTATTGATTCTCCTCCTTTCGAATCGTTTTACCATACCCGAATGATTTACCATCTTCAACATGAAGAAGAATAGCTATTGGGTCAACCTTTGTTAATCATTTTGGTGATATTTCTGAGCAGCTGGAGTCACTGAAGACATCTAGATTGAAGTTCGAACAGCTACAGGATTCACTTTCTTCTAGCTAAAGAATCACTGCTATTGGGGAAATCTCTGGTAAGTCAAATCTTCCCAATCATTTTTCAGTTGATAAATTGCAGAAAAATCATTGCTATATAATAAAGAAGCACAATGACGTTACAGAGTTCTACAATAGCAAAATATAACGACGATTGAAGAGGAGTATCTTATACGAACTTTATTCGCAAGCTTTCGGAGGCATGCATCCTTCTACAGGCTTTATAATGACGCCTGTAGAAGGAAGTCCGAAAGCTTTCGAATAAAGTTCTGATAAGACACTTCTCTTCAATTGTCGTTATATTTTGCTATTTTAATTCGAAGAGTTTAATTTAGTAGAGTTCTACAATATCTCTACAGTATCTAATAGTAGAACGCTTCACGATTTGGCTTGTCATCCTTGCGCAGGGATCATGCTAATTTTCTCTGTATCGTTCCAATTTTAGAATATGTACCACCGAACAAGCGAGTACTCTATTCCGTTAGTGTAAGCTAATATCTCCTAGTAGAGAGATAGAGAGCGATGGTGGGGAAAACAGAAAACAAAACTGATTAAGAAGTCATTAAACAGGTGGGACGGTGTCTCACCGCCTTATGGAAATTTGTCGCCAAGGGAATGGTGACCCTCATCGCTGGATATATATTTGACTTTCCCCTTGTTTGGTCCATTCCCCCTTTGGTTACCCTAGCAACCTTTTGTCTATTTGTCTTTCTGTCTGTCTGGGGTCTACATGCTCCTATCTAACGTCCTGTTGTTACCTTGTAATCTAATACAACATTTAGTTAAACAAAGATTGTGGTTTGTATCTCGTGTTTTAAGACACCATGTAGATATGTACGCTTTAAATCGGCAGTCTTCCACTTTCTTAGTAACGTAACCGATCAAAGAAGAACAAACTTTTCTCTGATTCAATGACCAATGAGAGCTTTATCTACTTGTAATCCCAGTTGTACAGTTCAACATAAAGTTGAGAACAACGTTATAAAATATAAAAGAAGATAACTAGAAGTTATAAATCTATATACACCAAGATACTGTATAGTACTGGTTACCTATTTACATATTGGTACCTTCTTCCTTTATTTGTCTTTTTTTTTTATCCTTTCTTTGACTATGGGCCGGTTCTATGTAAGACACAAGGTCTTAATGACAGGATTTTTGAAAAACGTTAGAGTTCTTTTATTAAGGCAAATGTGGAAAAAACTCGTTTACACTTATGGATAAAACTTAAGGAAGTTGTACCTATTAACATGTATATCTGGATTCAGACAATAACTCTGAAATATATTACAGTGACCTTTATTGAAGACATACAAGATAACCAAGTGTGAACAAAATTGTCTCCTTAAAAAAAAAAAAATGACGACCGGCGACATCAAAAACTTTCCACTTAAGTTTTGTCCATGAGGTTAAATACTTTTTTTAAGCAAGCAGAATATCAATACACAATGTTTGTTAATATCAAAAACAACACCTATATATACTTGTAGTAAATATTTGAGATGTCAACGTCAAAAAAAGTGCCATTAAATTTATAAAACCTTACAAGAAAACGAATGAAATATTCCTCAGAAGGCGGAAAACCGGTGAAATAGAAGCTTCGTCTTGTGTTTACAAAATATTCTAATCTAAAAATTTGCATAAAGTTATTTGCATTTTACATATTAGCATAAAGATATGTAAATATATAAATATTATGTTATTATTCTATAACTGCTTATAGAGTTTTACTTTATGTTTTATGTCTCGCCATTCTTTGTTTCTTTGAAGAATGGAACAAATAAAACAGCTTTAAAATTCCCATTCTCTCTCTCTCTCCACACATATTTACATATTTACGTTTAAAAAATAAAAGAAGACAAAGAGAGCCCTCACCTCAATATCTCTAAATTCACGGGACATTCAGCGCGATGACAAATCGCCATAAAATCTCGACAAATAAAGCGACGGAAGTGAGGCATGCACTAAGACAATTTGGAAATATGGCCAATTTTGTGTGAGGAGGTTCTCATTTATCTTTCCAATGGCTCTAATCTTGGTGGGTCTCTCCAGGTGGATATTATTTATGCCCTTTATTTACTTCCCTGGGAGTTGATTATTGGGTTAGGTTTAAGATTTTGTATAGAATAATACTCTATCCTTGTTACTAAGATGGTATAGGAACTTTTTTATTATTATTATTCCTAGTACGCGTGACCATGATAATCATGGTAAGAAGAAGTTGGCAACTACTTTTACTGTAAGTGCACTACATGTCTACACGTGTAAGTTACATGTGCAAGTTTTAAGTGCAAAAGTCGAACTGCTTTTGACAAGTGTAGACATGTGGTGCACTTACAGAGAGTAAAAGCAGTCACCATATTCTACTCACCATGATTATCATGGCCTGTACAACGTGTACTAGGTATATAAAAAAATCTGTCTACACATGTGAAAAGCAGTTAGACTTTTGCATTCAGAAATGTGCCAAATATAACTTCATCTTTGAATGTAATTATACGAAATTTAAAGTGTCTACCATCATTAATTAGATATGCAATATTGTATAGATACGCTCTATATTTACACATCGATAAATTAAGAAAATAAAATGCATATTCTAATCGTGAAACTGAAAGTTGATGATGGTTTGCGCATCTATCAAAATAAATATCAATTAATCGTTGATATTTTTAATTATTTCAGAATATTGGCTTTTATTTCATTTATTTATTTTTTTTTAATTTCAATTTAAAGCGCTATGTCCCCCTAGGGACACTTACGCTGTCATACATGTATGCTTTACATTTGTCTATACATATATATACAATAGTTTTAGGCCGTAAATAGAATAGTCATATGATATTAACAATGAGAAAGAGAGAAAAAAAAAACGAGAAAAAAAGAACTGTGTACAAAAGAAAAAGAGTGTCTGGCAATTTTTCAAATCAGCATACTATAAATATCAGTTTCTTAAAATATATTTGTTGCTATTGGCTTAATACCCTTTCTTTATAATTAATAAAAATTAACCACCTACGCGTTTGTATGTCGGGTTATAAGACTATATGTTTTAATAAAGGTTTCTGTGTGTATTCCCTCGTCAGTGTAGTGCAGGCTGTAGCTCAACGACCAATAAAAGCTAGTCATAGAGGACTTATTGAAAAATCAATGATTGGGTAATATATATAATTATCTTTAATATATCTATATATAATTTTCCATTTACGTATTCGTTATTAGATTTATAGGAAAATCTATAAACAACACAAGCGTTGCTATGGTAACCCAGGGAGATACTGTGGTGTACGGGATGTTAGCCGCTCTCTCTGCGATTGGTTAGTTCAGGGATAATACTGAATGAGAGAAGATGTGATAGACTTTAAATCTTTCATGAGAATTCGAAACTATTGTAACAAAGTATTTATTAATTTAATTATTTTTATTAACAGAGTGATCATTTTTATGTTTATATATTGCTACTCTGTAAATTTCCCTCGTGACTTATCCTTTTTTTACCATTCATAGTTTGTCCTTGCCTGAAATAAATTGTTGTCTCCTCCTGAAGTTTTTATCTTCCCTAATTTTCCACGTGACACGTTATAGACACGTATGATTCTTTTATAAATGAAACAATTATCTACTGTTCCTTACTGCAATGGTAAGTTAATAGGAGGGCCTGGCTATAAATCTCTCATAAACACTGACACCAAGAGTAAATTTAAAATTAAATATCTATTAAATATATATTTACACAATTATACATCAATATAATCACATTCTGTAATGTAAATATTACCTTATATTTCTAATAACATTCTATCATAACATATATATGCACACTCTAATATGTAAATAAATATAATATGTAATATTTGTGTACCTCACACTGGATACTGCTCTCTTGTAGCTGATTAATTAATATACGAATTATTTTTAATGAGATTATATAATTATATATAATCATAATTTGTATTAACATTATATGTAGTATGTATATATACTACCTATAGTGTTATTAATTAAGATTAAACGAATTTGGAACAGAAGAGTAAAATATAATAAATTAAGAAATACAGATTTTGAACATAAAATTGAATCCGAACAGCAAGCTAATTCTGTAATATATATATATTACAAAATAAGGAATCTCAGTATAATATTATTGGAAGAAACCAAAAGTAAACGCGACGAATTGCTTTATTTAAAAGGCTGCGAGCTTTCGGACCATAACGTCCTTCAACAGGTGAGAAAGCTCGTAACCCTTAAATAAAGAAATTCGTCGCGTTTACCTTTGGTGTGTCTTCTACCATATATACATATATGTTAAATGTGCACATCAAAATATTCAGTTAGATATTTTTTAACGTCTAGTTTTGTATAGTGAGAGTGATGCATTCTATCAGATCACATTGTGTAAATAAGTACTAGCCCCATATGTAAACTAATTCAAGTCAGGACAACCAGCTTGAGGTCAAATTACGGCCAAAACTACACAGGAGGTATCTACTGCACCTATATATTGTGACACCATTGGATAGTGGGTTACCTAAACCGAAAAAACGCATATATATTGTGACACCATTGGATAGTGGGTTACCTAAACCGAAAAAACGCATATATATTGTGACACTATTGGATAGTGGGTTACCTAAACCGAAAAAAACACATATATATTGTGACACCATTGGATAGTGGGTTACCTAGACCGAAAAAACGCATATATATGGTGACACAATTGGATAGTGGGTTACCTAAACCGAAAAAACGCATATATATGGTGACAATTATCATCCAGTACTGGCCTTCCTTTCCTACACGTGATTGTCAACCAGCGGGTGAGAAATGGAGAAAAGAGAATAAAAAAACAGCCGCCACAATAGAAAACAAAGAATAAAAAAACCTCCTTCTATCGCCTTTTTCCCATTAACCTCCAAATGCAGGAATCCGATTTCTGAGCTAAAGAAAATTTGGGACTTAAATGACTTGAGGATTAAGTGTTGGGGCCATTTCTTGGAATATTCCAAGATGATGATGGTAATGATGAATCGGAAGAAATTCGATTTCTATTTTTTAATCAAGTGTGTCTTCTGAATTATTCATTAATTCCCCCGATCAAATTTCCTTCCAAATTAGTTGAGTTAATGTTTAGAAATGGCCGACGTTCTTTATAAGAATGGTTGAATTGGAGAAAGATTTATTTTTTTGAAAAGATTTTGTTTCCTTTTTTCTGTTGTTTTTTAATAGCTTTTATTGAAAAATCAGGGATTATACTAAGGGTAAAAAATTCTATTTGATAACTTCTTATTAACAAAAAATACAATCTATAGAGAAGTATTTTCTAAGGAAGCTTTCAAAAATTGTTCATCGGATATGCAAATAGAAAGAAACTATATAAAACATTTAATTTCTAAAAAAACAAGTGTGTTAGTGAGAGAATGGTATAAACAGTTGATTTTTAACAGTAAATAACCGGGATCGAATCCCGCATTTGGCACTTTTTTTTGTACGAGTACGATTTTACCAATGAGTGTAATTAATCCAACGTAAATATGGTACAATATAATACACTAAGCGGAACATTGTGGGTTCGATTCCCATCCCTGGACACTTTTATTTTTCCGGTCGTCATTACTCTTCATAATTCATCCTTTCATACCTCATCCAAAAAGGTTAGAAATAGTCGATATTTTACCTTGAAATAAAATTTTAATTTGTCGTTGAAAAGAAACTCATGCGGTGTAACTTCAAGTGTCGTTTTAAATATGGCACATTTACAAGTGTAAAAGTTGAACTACTTTCTACGTGTGTAGAAATGTGGTACATTTAAGGTAAAGGATAGTCGCTACTACTCACCATGATTATCATGGCCTATACAATGTGTGTGTTGTTTCTTATCCCCTTGTACAAAGATTACACAAATTTCAAAAGTCCATGTTCTTCGAGCTGTTTTATGATAAGCAGCGGCCTCTCCCAAAGGTTCTGTTTAGTACATTTAATGCAAGCCAAAATGTGTTCTGGAGCTGCAGGTACCAAGTTACATTTTGGGCAAGTGGGGTAGATTTTGTTGTTATATTCTATCTTCAATGGCTTGAGATGGTCTGTTCTAAATCTTGTTAGTGTTGTTTCTTTGTACCACGTGTTATTGGGATAAATGAAAATTATTCATCTAATTTCCCCAACATTTTGATTTGCCAATTTGTCAGGTCGAAACATCTCGTGAACACTCATACGTAAAGACTCCATCATTTCTTTTGAAGGGAAGACTTTTTTTTTGGCCGAAACGTAAAAGATGCATACTAGATGGCGCGTTACATTTTTAGGTATCGAAGCTGTGTCCCTGTACAGATGATGACCAAAGCCCGAAACCATGATATACAGTTTGTTGACTTTTTGTCTGAATTTGCCAAAACTGGTGTTCTGTGGCTCATTCTTTTTCATCAGTAGTAAAGGTTTTTACTAGGGTAATGTCTAATGCATCGTTTTGATGTATAATTAAAGGGAGAGGTGCCTCTTTTGGTGGATGAATATTATCTTCCCGTAACTTTATATTATATTATGATGGTATTTTAAATATTTATTTAGTATCAAAACATTCTTCTGTAGATCGATGTTAGGGTATTTTCTTACTTGACTACGTTCAAAATCAAGACATCTTTGATTAACAAATTTATTTTATAACAGAATGGAAAAACTTTACATATTACCCTATTTTACATTAATAGAAATTTAAAACATTACATACCAATTAGCAGCAAACTCTCTCTAAATCTAAAAAACTACATATGCAAAAACAAACGAGAGTTCTAAATATAGCAATTACAATGTTGCCAAATATAACTAAACATAACAAAAACTTTTCACACACACACAAAAGCCTTTATTAAGACACACAGGTCTTACAGAGGATTCTCCTTGGGGTTACAAGACGGAGAAACCTATGAAAGTGGGAAATATACAAAGGGGTAAAAAATGGAGAAAGATTTTTATGCACATGGTAAATATATACAGATTATTATTTGAATAATCCTATGGAAAGTAAGAAAAAAATATTTGGAAATATGGATGGGAGAAGTGGAGAGCGAAGAGAGGAAAGAAAACAGGTATTTACATAATGGAACAAGTCAAAACAAAAACTATTCATAGAAATATATATTCAAATATATTTTGACAATATGTACAGAAGCCGTTGGCCGGATCCCAATATATTATAGCCTGAAAATCAGCCCTTATCACTTCACTAGCTTAAACACCTGTTTGGTAAATTTGACCGATTTCATAACTTCTCTCATAGGATGTTATGGAATTGAAGCTGTCCCTGTACTGATGAGGGCCATAGTCCGAAGCTATGGTTTACAGGTTGTTTTTTTTCCTTAAATTTCTGAAACTAGTGTTGTGAATTATTCTTTATCATCACTAGTCGGTGGAAGGCTGGTTAAACCGTTTGGTTTTCGACCACTACGACCCGGGTTCGATTCCCGCATT
The DNA here is from genome assembly GCA_030710605.1 of Cordylochernes scorpioides. Taxonomy (NCBI): domain Eukaryota; kingdom Metazoa; phylum Arthropoda; class Arachnida; order Pseudoscorpiones; family Chernetidae; genus Cordylochernes; species Cordylochernes scorpioides. The sequence goes on from CP092884.1 coordinate 59,337,473, forward strand.
TGACACATTTTGCAGTCTTATAAGTTACTAGAAAGGGTATATAAGTAATTTCAAATAAAATAATTAATGTAAGTAATCAATTTTGTGATTTATGAATTTTTTAACAACACTCAAAAAATGCGCGTCCCAGCGGAATTTGCCCTTCTTTTTCTCACAGGCTCAAAGTGTTAAAAAAAGTTCCAATCGCTCCCAATTCTTGCAAAAGTCCAACCCCACCAGCGAGTGCAAGTAACCAAACGGGGTTCTGGCACATTTGTAAGTACAAAGTCGAACTGCTTTTCACATGTGTAGACATGTGGTGCGCTTACTCCATGAATATCATGGCCTGTACCACGTGTACTTAGGGATAAGTAAAAAAAAAAAACTACTAAAGTTTTACAAGGATGTATTTGTATTTAACATGAATCATGAAAATTTCTCTTATAGAATTGTAAATAGTTATAAAACGAAGAGAACATTTTTTAATTAAAATGCATGGGCTACAAGCTTTCGGGCTTCACGCCCTTCGACGGGTACAACATATTGAGAGAGAGAGATATGTTGTACCCGTCGAAGGGCGTGAAGCCCGAAAGCTTGTAGCCCATGCATTTTAATAAAAAAAATTTCTCTTCGTTTTATAACTATTTACAAGGATGTATTTGTACTAGGGTGATACATAATACATCACGGACAAGGCACCTCGGTTAGCCGGTATTGTCATCAGGGTGCACGGTCCGATCTGATCTGTTCCATGGACAAGAAACTACCACCATATAATCCATGTGATGCACAATTAAAGAGAGACGTGGTTCTTTAGTTGTTGTTGTCGTGTCCAATGAAGTCTTAGATGTCTCCATTGGGTGTGTGAAGTTCTGGGTCAATTTTCTACAAGGCTGAGACCATTTCTGGGCAGGAGAATATGTGAGTAGGTGTTAGGAGGAGAGAAGTCCGACTACACCAGTCTTCCCTGTACTCTTGGAATATTTGACTAAATTCTGGTCCAAGGTAGTTACCCACCAAGGTAGTAACTAACGTCACCTATTTTCCAATGAAGTGTAAAACCGATATCTTCAACGTGGTTCTTCTAATATATTTTTATGTAAAGAGACATGGGTCGCCTCTCCCGTCAAAATAGACGTGTAAAACCAGACGCCATCTATTGACCGTCGCCTCAACTAGCAACCTCGGGTCGGTGGAAAAGCCACAACACCAGCTTTGGCAAACTGAAAAGCGTCCACCTAGAGACAATGGTTTGACAGGAGAGGCAACCCGTGTCTCTTTAGATCAATTTTCCTCCCGGCAAAATTTCCATCTACATTTTTATGTATAATTATTCTTTTAAAATGTTTCACGTCGCGGGTCGTGTAAAGAGATAGGATTTGAAGAGATCAAAATACGACACGAAACAGGTCAGTGGGACAGTGGGCAGTTGTCATGCGGTGGTCCCCGCACGTGCTTGTCCTCTAATTTCCCCCCAACCGATTCACGCCCGGTAATGACGACACCCGGCACTACAAAGAGATTCTTTTTTTCTCTGTTGACCTTTTTTCTTTCTTCTTCCCTTCTTAGATTCTATAAGAAGGTTTGTTTGTTATTACTTTGATGATTGAAAAGGTGCTCACTTTTTTTTTTAACTGAAGAAAGTCTATATATATATAGTGAGTATATATATATAAAACAAGAAAAAAAAAATAGAAAAATGGTCAGGTGTTGATATTAAAAAAACAAAATTGGCATTTCTTGACTGATCACATAATCATTTTAGATGTCAGAGCGTCATTTCGTAATAAATATGAACTAAAGGTTAATTTAAGTTTATGCCACTATAAGGAGGATAATCAATTCTATTAATAAATCATTAAAAACAACTTCGTACGCGTATCGGGGTTGTTGGTCCTCGTAAGTGTGGTGCAGACTGTACTGTACTTTAGCAAATTATTAAGGTGGTAAAAGTTTTTTTGTTCATGTTTTTTTTTCTTTTCATTTTTACGGGAAATACTTAAAATCTGGTAGAATCACTGCCATAGTTAAAATTACGGAATATGTTAATAAGTCCGAGTAAAGGTTAATTTGCATATTATCCGTTTTATTTGCATACCTGGGCGATGCCAGGTCATTTAACTAGTAAATGAACATGGCGTTTTCACGAAGATGTATTCAGAGGAGGATAGAAAGACAGAATGAACCAATCATGACTTCAACAAGATTAAACAACCGGCTAAATCAACTCGTACAGAGGCCATTAAGGAACACGCCGAATATCTCACCGTGTAAGTGTTAACTATTTAATTATTTACACGGCGTCGCGTGAGTTATTCACATTAAACATCAATTATTCACACCAATCATGAGGCTATGGTTATCACCCCACGTGGCCGTTGAATTTTTTATCTTTAGTGGTCATATCGCCCGTTCACACGTCACGTTAATCTGATTGGTTGAGTGACATTTATCAATATTTACATATCATACCCATTCCATATCAATATCTCCTTTATTATAATCTCAATACTGCTTCTCCTGAGATATACAGAAAATGAGTGGAGGAAAAAAGGGGGAGAAATAAATTCTATTTTACCAAGTTGAATGGGAAATATGTAAATATAGAGCTATATAATTATTTTGGAACAATATCCAATACATAGTTCGAAGTTGAAAGGAAAATTGCAATAAGTATATACATAGTAAATAAGGAAATTTGCATAGCGTCCCATTTATTAGGTATATGGGCAAAGTTTCGTGTATTAGCTCTTCAACAAGCCTTTTTATTTTCAACGTACAATTTTCCGTAAGTTATAGGATTGGTTAAAACACAGCACTGAAGAGAGAAACTCAACAACAACAACAAAAAGAGGAAACTATATTTGTATATTTCCTATGTAAGTATTCCCTATCGAGAGATTTCGTCTCATTGTAACTCTTTGTAAATAAATTTGAAAATATTTTATTTAAAAATATATATTCTTTATATATAAAATTTTGGGTATATGCAAAAATGTTATTCTTCAAAATACAGGCTTATTTTATCTTCTGTAGATAATTTCTGAAGATACCAGAAGATAAATATTACCGTATTATATAAATTTGCATATGCTGGGGGTCGTAAATTATGATAACATATTAATGTATTTCTAATTCACCACTACTACAACAATTACTACTGCACAATATTCATAATATATTGGAAATATTAAAAACAACAACAAATTAAGCAATTTTCTACGGTCGTTACTGCAATTATAAAATATTGGGAGGGCCTGGCTCATCAGTGGGGAACCCTTCCAGCGGTTTCGCCAGTTTAATCTATCTTTGGTTGAGACAGTAAGAGCATTAGAAAATTATTTTTAAAATCTTATTTTATTTTAAAGAGAAACAGTCTCGAAATATAAAAAGTTTATATGTCAAATTACGAATGACGCGGATAATGCATCATATTTAATATATTTTATTGCATAATATAGGGAGGAAGAGATACCAAAAGAGGCACCTCTCCCTTTAAAACTGTATTTAAACAATTTTATTTTGTTTAACACCCCAAAACAGAACGTTAGTGATAAAGAATGTGCCACAACACCAGTTTTGGTAAGTTCAGACAAAAGCCAACCTGTATTCTGTACTGAGGTGATTTAAAAAAATTTTTAAAGGGAGAGGTTCACACACAAATATTACAATATTGGTTCTCCAAACATCCCTTCAAACAGAACCCGGGCGAAGCCATGTCATTTCACCAGTTAGAATATATAAGTAAATATGTTAATATTATAACCCCTTCGGTGTAAAATGATAAATAAAAGACAATCTGTTGAGTGAAGAGTTTCATTTATCACGACAATACAAGCTTTCGGATGTAACAGCTCTTTGACAGGTATAACTACGGTACTAGAACTCACAAAATTAAACAAATCCATCTATATATATTAATTAAAAAGACATATATTGGATCAAAATATAATTTATTTTACCAATATTTCAGTTAGCTGAACGCCAACCTTTATCAATGATATTTTGATCCAATATATACCTTTTAATTAAATATTTATTTATGGATTGCTCTATTTTCAATATATATATATATACATATAAAGAAGTAGAAAATATGAGATCGATATGCAAATACTAATTAACATAATACAGTTAAATGATAAAAATATGGGTTACTAATTAATACTAATGTGCTATTGAGGCAATGTGTGATTAAAGGAAAGATACAAATCATATTTGCATATCCATCTTTTATAATTCTTACTACTTTATATGTAAATATATGATTTTGTTTAATCTCCAAGTTTTAATATCGTATAATTATACCTGACAAAGGGCTGTTACACCCGAAAGCTTGTCGTGATAATAATAAAAAGAAACGCTTTCCTCAGCGAATTGTCTTTTATTTATAAGTAAATATGGGATACCCAAACATCTGATAAGAAGTAAAACACTCCGATAATAAAAAAGAGAGAAATTTCTCCCAGGGACGAAATCTTCGAAGCGCTGTAACCCGATGTGGAGGCAACACGACGCCAGCAGTTTTATTCTTGGAAAGGAATTAGAGGTTTGTTTCTGAGATTGTTATGGTTAGGTTAAAAGCTGGGAAATTGTTAGCGAGACACTTCAACTTGGCTCCCTTTATACTTCTCTCTATTCTGGGGAAGTAACCACACTCGAAGTTTTTAATGTTTTCTTATTGCTTTTATCTTTTACAAAATATTTTTGACGTTGTATTTTTACGTGAGAAATAGATACCCAGAAATTATTTGAAAAAGTAAAAATCAGGTAAATTTTTTTTTTTTAATTTTGAATTTGCAAGCTTTCGAGCAAATATACTGCTCTTCAACAGGCTAATTATACTCTATATATATATAAAATGAAAGGATTTAAAAGCACGAATGTTTCTTTTATACATAATACAAACTTCTACTGCCCTTACTGCGATGAAAAAATATATTGGGAGGGGTTGGCTCATCAGTGGTGAACCCTCCCAGCGGTTTCGCCAATTTAATCCACCAGACCGCTTCTCAGAGCTCTAATACTGTATTGGACGATTCTGCTTATATACGCAACACTGAAGGATGGAATCTCAGAAATGGTTTTCTATGTATTATACTCTATGTACAATCCCTTTGTTATACAAATTGATTGAAACTAGAGAATTAAACATATTGTTATGTCAAAGTGGAAATATCAGGCTTCCTGGAATTAATTAATTTTTTTAAACCATTTATTTCATAAATCTCTAGCTTTCGGACACGAAATCTCTTCTACAGAAGAAAAAACTCATAAATAAATCGCTAATAGAACTAGAGTTATTATCTTCTTCTTTCTTATCTCCACTCAATCATATCAGGGTATCAAGTTTGTAGAGCTTGGCAACCATCATGACTGGGTGAAGTAGAATGCCTTTGTCATTAAGACTGGGAGTACTACTTAGCTCCAAAAGAAATGGCCGCCTCTGACATGAGGAACAGACGCTCCTAATATGGAGTACAAACGCTGCTCATCCTGTATCCCTGGATTAGGAGCCCTTACAGGGTACTATCAGCCGGGCCAGCTGAACCCAGGTTTTTTAGTGAGCCTGGGACTTAGCTCCAAAAGAAATGGCCACCTCTGACATGAGGAACAGACGCCATGTACAGCCGCTCCTAACATGGAGTACAAACGCTGCTCTAGAGTTATTATGAATATTATAAGTATTTATATGTGTATTATATGAACGCTATCTATGGTGTCAATGGAAAGTGTTTTTTTTTTATATCGATAATGTATTAAGCTTTTCTCTATGAAGCTATTTGAAAAAGAAAGAATAAATAGAATTAAGGTAAAGAGGTACTTTTAATTTTGATTTCTCAAGCTTTCGAGTAAAATATCTGCTATTCAACTTTTATCGAAAGCTTGAGAAATCAAAAATTAAAAGAAACTCTTTACCGCAATTTAATTTATTTTTTCTTTTTCAAATAATTTCTAGGTAACTGTTGCTCACATATGAAATTATAAGATGAAAAATTGATTTCGAATATAATTATACTGAAAACTATCGGAAATATGTAAATATTGCGACTATATTTCTTGTCGTGCGAAGAATAAGGCACATCATCCTTTATTTCATCACTTTACTACAATTGCATATAGGGCTCTCTACCCTATCTACATATATCCTTTTTAGGACAAAATAATAAAGCCCCCTAAAGAAAGAAACGCAACCTCGGAGGCTTTATTATTTTGTCCTAAAGATTTCACAGAGGTTATAATATTGGAATATATCCTTTTGTTAATATCACACACAGAGAGAGCTTTTATAAAGACCCCAGTCTTATTCTCCTCTCTCATTGCCGGCTTACAAGGATATCCTCACGATGATCAATCATGTAGTGGAGGAACTTACTGCTTTGTTATATAGAGACAGACTTTATATGGTACTTTGTACTGAGGTAACTGTCGTTTACCTTTGAGTGGAACGTCTCTTTTTATTAATATCAGATCTACCTACATTGACAAGAAATAAACATTTTAAGAATATCTTTATCCTCTAAATGGACAAAAACAGGTCATCGAAACGTTAAGAAATGAATAGAAGAAAAACTTTTCATTCATTTAGGATATAAATCAATATGGGTTACAAATACGATCATTCACAGTATGTAAATTTTCTAAAAATCATTTAGTAAGTCTCGTTCCCCCCTGTGCTCACTTTCAGTTGTAACTTCTCCCTTTAAAGAGCGAGAGCTCGAAAGTTCGCGGTATATTTGTAATAAAGAAATTTATTGCCTAAGAAGTTTTTAGATATTATTTATATAAGTATTAAAAATAAAAAAGGCATATCCTGACCAGGAGCACATGTGCTTTTCAGAAGGCAGAGCGCCATCTAGTGGAACAGAAATCAACTAAATATTGATTTAGCCTGTTCCGTGATATTTGGCCAACCCAATTTCTTGATAAATCGAGGAAAGCCATCCACCTTCTCCCTCACAATCGCAATTTTCTTATATCTGAGTATGTAAATTAACTATCTATTCAACCATCATCCTATAATAGAAAACATCAATCAATAAATTAAACACCTGTCTCCATGTACATACACTACTGTAACATGACAGAAAACGCCATAGAATAAAGACTATGAGCCGAGACATGTTATTTACGTATCGTCCAGTCCCATAACTCCAAGTTACCTAACAGCCATGTTCTGTAATCCCTAGATACACCAAATCTCTCAGTCTACACACAACTTCTGGAAAACTTATCCGTGCTAACATACATAACTCCAAAATTTTATATCTTCATATCAGATAGAAAGACAATTTTTCTTGAAATAAATAACTTCATGTTTTATTGATTTGTTCATAAATAAGGTAAGCTTTTATTTATTAGCAGTTCCAAATAAGACACGCTATATCCGATCTGGATAATTGCGCGTGATTTAGGTATTCTTGTTTTTACGAATAAAACAACTTTAAATTATCCTTAATTCAACGAAAAAATATTGGGAGAGCCTGGCTCATCAGTGGTGAACCCTCCAACGGTTTGGTCAGTTTAATCTATCATACCGGGGATCAGTGGAAGGATAGTCTAAACCGTTGGTTTTCGACCGCTACGACCCGGGATAGAATCCTGCACTGGGAACTTTTTCTAATAAAAAAAAATGCTCCAATGGCCCCCGATTCTTGAAAAACTCCAACCTCACCAGCGAGTGCAAGTAACCTAACAGGGCTCTGGCACATTTGTAAGATAAGGTAAGATGGCTGATATAGAAAATTTGATGATATTCATTATCTTTTTAAATGAGTAAGGGAGGTATTTAGCTTTCTGGTTTATCAGTACCTACACAATACAATATTGGTTGTAGTTCATCACTTAAAAGTCACTTTTTTACCTTCAGGTGATTGTAGTAACCTTTCACCTACAGTATAGGTTCCTCCTTGTTGAGTACACGCTTGTTCGGCGGTACATATACTAAAATTGGAACGATACAGAGAAGATTAGCATGGCCCCTGCGCAAGGATGACACGCAAAATCGTGAAGCGTTCCTTGTTGAGTCTCTTTTTTTATTTATATATTTGTATACTACTTTTAATAAGCATAGCTAAATATATATATACTTCAAAACGCACTTTTTTTAAATTAAAAAATTAAGCTTTCGAGTTTACGCTGCTCTTTCTCAGATGATTTGAGGAAAATAAATGACCTAAGTTCGAAAGTTTACATCCTTAAATAAAAGAGAAATGCTCTTTGAAACGTAGTTTAGCGTTTTTGTCTTATTTATGGAAGAAATTGTAGGTTTTAAATAAGAGATACAAGTGTTTGTAATTACGTATATATTTTTTAAATATCTGTATGGATTTTCAGAACCTTTAAATCTATACTTTACAATAAAAATGTATATAAATTAAATCTTTAAATATATATAATAAATAAAGAATAATATTGAGTACACATTAAAAAATATAAAATATTTCGAATGATTGCTCCATCTTTCTCAGTTTATTAATAATAACAAAAGTTTCCACGAGCCAAATAGTTTGTAACCTAATGAATTAGCGGACCGTCTCTATACGAAAAATTGAACAATTTTAGCTTTGTTTTCTTATTTTACAAATAAAATAACTTTAAATTATCCTTAATTCAATTATAAAATATTGGGAGAGCCTGGCTCATCAGTGGTGAACCCTCTCAGCGGTTTGGTCATTTTAATCTATCATACCGGGGGTCGGTGAAAGGATGTTCTAAACCGTTGGTTTTCGACCGCTACGACCCGGGATAGAATCCCGCATTGGCCACTTTTTTCTAATAATAATAAAAAAAAAAAGCTCCAATGGCCCCCGTTTCTTACAAAACTCCAACCCCACCAGGGAGTGCGAGTAACCTAACGGGGCTCTGGCACATTGTAAGTGCAAAGTCGAACTGTAACAAAGTATTTATTGATTTTATTATTTTTATTTAACAGAGTGGTCATTTTTATGTTTATATTTTGCTATTCTGTAAATTTCTCTCGTGGCTTATCTTTTGTTTACCATTCATAGTTTGTTCTTGCCTGAAATAAATTGTTGTCTCCTCCTGAAGTTTTTGTATTCCCTAATTTTCCACGTGGCAGAACTGATTTTGATATGTGGTGCACTTACAGTAAAAACAGTCGCCAACTTCTACCCACCATGATTATCATGGCCTGTACCACGTGTACTACGGATAATAATAATGAAAAAAATCTACCATAACAAACTAATATTGTATTAAGATGTTTAGCTTATATCCTTTAGCATCCCACCTTCCCTGAAAATTCCCCATCGGATAAGAACAACAAATCCCTTTCTACATTATTACTCAAGGAAGCTAAAATAAGAGAGCGAATGAAATATCTCAAATAACGCAATGGAATTCTGTGATCCCATCTATGAAGGAAAAGGGTGTCTTTTGTTCCTCTTTCTTTTTTGCCTTCTTTCATCTGATACAGGAGGACAGTTTTAGATGTCTTCACTTTAATGAAGCCCTCAGTGCTGATGTGTTTGGTGGAAGTTTGCTGTCCCCAACGGCAGTATTTCACTGTCTTATCAAGAGAGCTGTGATGTGAACTCGGATAAGGAAGAAGAATGGATGAATGGATGGCCTTTATAAATTGAAGGACACATTTTAGAATCGTTTATCTATTAACTCTGATGTGAACATTCCCTAGACTTGAAGAAAAGTTTTGAACGAAATTTCTTCTTTCACTTCTACATTGTACTTTGCTTATATATCCACCCTAGTTAGGTATACCACAACAACAACAATAACATGAAGTATTCGTACAGTAAGTAAGTTTCCTTCCTGGTGTTATCCATATTCCGTATAGTATTTCCAGTTATATTGTTGTAGTATTTTATTTCAATCAATATTTGTTATTGTTGTCGTGTCCAAAAAAAAAGAGCCTCAGATGTCTCTATGCATCTCTATCACAGCAGTCGTTCTCTATCTTGGGTGTGTATACTGTATTGTTGTTGTTGTCGTGTCCAAAAATGAGCCTCAGATGTCTCCGTACATCTCTATCACAGCAGTCGTTCTCTATCTTGGGTGTGTATACTGTATTGTTGTTGTCGTGTCCAATGAAGAGCCTCAGATGTCTCTATGCATCTCTATCACAGCAGTCGTTCTCTATCTTGGGTGTGTATACTGTATTGTTGTTGTTGTCGTGTCCAATGAAGAGCCTCAGATGTCTCTATGCATCTCTATCACAGCAGTCGTTCTCCATCTTGGGTGTATATACTGTATTGTTGTTGTTGTCGTGTCCAAAAATGAGCCTCAGATGTCTCCATGCATCTCTATCACAGCAGTCGTTCTCTATCTTGGGTGTGTATACTGTATTGTTGTTGTTGTCGTGTCCAATGAAGAGCCTCAGATGTCTCTATGCATCTCTATCACAGCAGTCGTTCTCTATCTTGGGTGTGTATACTGTATTGTTGTTGTTGTCGTGTCCAATGAAGAGCCTCAGATGTCTCCGTACATCTCTATCACAGCAGTCGTTCTCTATCTTGGGTGTGTATACTGTATTGTTGTTGTTGTCGTGTCCAATAAAGAGCCTCAGATGTCTCCATGCATCTCTATCACAGCAGTCGTTCTCTATCTTGGGTGTGTATACTGTATTGTTGTTGTTGTCGTGTCCAATGAAGAACCTCAGATGTCTCCGTACATCTCTATCACAGTAGCAGCAATGCCCACTATCTTGGGTGTGTAAAGCTGCTGCTCTGCGTCTATGTCAATATTTATATATAATATATATACAATATTTTCTATAATTATTGCGGGCTATTGAAGGAAGATTGATCGATTTACCTACAGGTTTATGGAGATAGTTGTATACTGATTTTCCTACCGTTATATGTCCCAGAATGTCATCTCTGGTCAGATGGTGACAGTGACTGGTGAATGTACCGCCCTTCCATCACTGCACTATTATAGTAGTAATTACTATAGCTGTGTGGGGTGATTGTTATCTTCTTATCACATGACCTAAATATTGACATTTCTTCTCAACACTTGTTTATATTGTAGCGTAGAAATCAAGTCTTTGTATATCTGGAGATGTGAAAGTATTTATTCTCAAGGTGGGGAAGCCCTCCTTGCTGAAGATATTTGTATATATATTCCCCTACACTTTATATGGCCATTTACTCTTTTATATTTTCTCCTTTGTAAAACTTGATTGTAAGAATCAATAAAATTGTTTAATTTGTCTTTATTGATGACGACTTGTCGACAAATATTAACAAATCAACCAAACTATCTACAGCTAGAGAATATCGAGCAAGCAAGCTAGGTAACTAAATGATGATTTTACAAATGTAAAATTTTAAATCTGTTTCAAATATTTTCATTGAATAATTAAATTAAATAATAAATTATTTCTTTGCCACAATATTACGTTTCAATTCGTCGTCAGACTTTTGGTGTTTGAAATTGTATCCATCCAGAGATTTTTTTTCAGCATTTTTCTATAAAATCTCGTTACATTTAGACAAATACCAACGGATCTCTGTCGAACAGTGTGATTAGATAGTACACATCGATATGAGAAATAACTTCCCTCTAAGTATTAATTATTCCCAAGTACTATCAAATACACTTCTTTGTATTAAAAGATATTTCTACTTTTTTGATAACGTCAAATAAGAATAGAAATAATCCAAATCATTGAAATTTTTTAACAAAGCTAACATTTCTAATTTGTAATCATTATTTTAAAGTGAATTAGTCCTAGTGTACAGTTTCCTCAACAAGTTCCTCCAAGATCCATTATCTGGGAGTAAGTTCACCATATACACCATATTGCAACTACTACAATAGGAACAGAGAAGATTAGCATGGCCCCTGCGCAAGGATGACACGCAAAATCGTGAAGCGTTCCACTAATGTAGGATAATGGTCTGTTACTGTCTACAATCTTTTTAGTAGATTATCATGTCTAGACACATGGTCTATCCAATTCAGTTCGAATCCGTTATATAATCACGAGTGTTTTTATCATTAATTAAGACAATTCTGAGCTAATTTTGAATCAAAACGCAGTTTTCTACCATAACGAAAGTAAAATCTCTTGGGAGAGGTTTGTATAAGAAGGAAAGAGATGATGAAGTAGGCACCATCTGGAGAACATGTCTTTCTCCACAGATGGTGGCCAGCTGGGGGTGGACAGCCGTACATGTGGACTGACCACACCCAGTTGTTTACCGCCTCTCATATCTCTCTCCAGTACCCAGAAATACACATTACACATAGTTTTCGACCGCTACGAACCGGATTCGATTCCCGCATTGGGCTTTCTTTTTTTTTTTTTTCTGATATGCTTCAAAGGCCCCCTATTCTTGCAAAAGCCCAACCCCACCAGCGAGTGTAAGTAACCAAACGAAGCTCTGGCACATTTGTAAGTACAAAGTTGAATTGCTTTTCACATGTGTAGACATGTGGTGCACTTACAGTAAAAGCAGTCGCCCTATTCTACCCACCATGATTATCATGGCCTGTACCACGTGTACTAGGGATAAGCAAAAAAAAAAAACACATAGCTGCATATTGGACCCCTTTTTATAACTGTGTCCCTAGATAACATAGTTTTTAACTCTGTGTGTGTAAAATTATAAATGAGACCTTTTTATGGATCTGTTTGAAAAAGAAAAAAAAAACATCAATAAAAAATAAAAGTTGTTTGTTCCTCATATCTTTCCAATATTTTAATTTTGTCAAAAATTCGACTCCATATATAATTCGTATTGGAAATAATCACTGTCAGAAAATATATAATTATATATAATTTTATATATATCGGAAATATATATTTACATGCTAAAATTACACACTCAAAGGCTCTCTTTATTAAGACATAAAGTCATTGGATTCGCCTCGAATGTAAAGTTATGTAAAAGTTATTTACATTTTTAATATATAATTTAAACATTATATATATGATCTATCAATTATTTTACATAAAGAGAAATGTGTTCGTTCTATAACTAATTTATATATAGATTTTCTATATTGCATAAACTATTTATAAAGTCAATGTTTAAGATAATAGCTGCTAAATAAATGCATTTGTTATGTAAATACAACTGCTATGTAAATACAACTGCTATGTAAATACAACTGGAATCTAAATACAGTTTCTATGTAAATGCAGCTATTATGTAAACATAGTTGCTATGTAAATGCAGCTATTATGTAAACATAGTTGCTATGTAAATGCAGCTATTATGTAAACATAGTTGCTATGTAAATAGAGTTGCTATGCAAATAGTTTCCATCTATGCAAATACAGATGCTATGCAAACACACTTGCTATGTATATACAGAGAACTTTTATGAAGACAATAATTCTCACAAAGGAAATGAAACTGTAGAGCACAATTATTTCTAATGCTTTATGTTCAATGAGTCTCATACACAAGTCCTTATGGCAAGTTCAAAGAGCCAACAAAAAATCACCATAAAAAGTAAATAAATGAAAAATATATTTACATATCCCATCAAATGTGGTCTCATGCACTAAAGTCATATTATCTCACACTAACCTATTCAAAATCATCTTTTAGCAGAATTAAAACTTTATTTTAAAAAATATTTTTTACGTCGTATATATATAAAGAAATAAATTAGTATATTAATCAAGATTGACTTCTCTCAATAAGGAGAGAGAAAGAAAATGTATAAAAATAAAATAGCCGAGAAAAAAACGTAGGCCTTGATAGAAGTTCCAGCTTTTACTAAAACAATAAAGAAAATAATGGAAGAAGATTGCATTCGAGTTTTTCGTTGGCTGCTTTGGCGCAGTATGTAACTAGGGGCCTCTCACAACAGCAGAACATATATGCAAATATAAATATATGCAAAAATTTATATATACATATGAAAATATAAATATATGCAAAAATTTATATATACATATGAAAATATAAATATAAGCCTTAATTCATAAGTGAAAATTAAAAAAGATTAGTTTCAACGTCTGTAGTTCATTTTTATTCTTGTTTTTTTTTTTGTTTGAATCTTGAGGTTTTTTTTTTCTTTCATATCGTTCTATCTTGTTATTTTGGACTAAAAAAAAGTTATTTTTCCATGAAAGCTTGCCAAGTTTGAATAAAGAGAATTATTGTGAGAGAGACAGTAACTGTTGAATGGCTGTGGTTAATCAACAATATTATAGACTCACTAAAGTAAATATCATGAAACTTAATCGTACCTTTATGAAAATCATTTATCAATAGAGTGGCCAGAAGGTGAACGATTGTAATAACGATCAATAAGGACCGTGATGAGACGTTTTTTTTGAAAGTTTTCTCCGTTAAAAAATAACACACACATTTTTGTGCGCTTCTCTATTTTTTTCATTCGTGACTAAATATTTTTAGGCAATTGACATTTGAAATACTCCACCCCAGTCACCGGGTTATAGTGGATGTAAATATGTTAATAGTATGCATCAGGGTTGTAGTAATATCTGATGAAGAGCCTGGTTCTCGAAATCTTACATGTTATGCGAAAATATTAATAGAGAATCTAGTTTCTTAAGATATTTAATCAAAAGTCGATATGTAAATAGGAGGATGTTTATTATCCAATATATTCTTAGAACACATATGATTATTATGAGTATTACTTTACTTTAGAAGACATAATTTCCAGTTTAGAAGCTGTCTGTATTTGCACATAGGTCGATGGCAGGCTCGACGCAGGAATCATTAGGTGCACGTGGGGTGAAGATGGATGGGCAGGAATGAACTTCTCCGTCCAAAATGTTGTCTTCGCTCAGCAACGTCGACTACGTACGATGATAAATGTTTGGATTTTTTTTAAATCTCTCCAATAACTAATGTGATCAATCATTTAAGATTTTTTTTTCTATCTTCTTACGGGGGGAGAGAGAGTCAAGATTAAATATATAAAAAGAGAAAGAATTTAAAGAGACGAAAGAAAAAAAAATCGAAATGCAAGTTTCTTTTTCACACTTTTTTTTTTTTAATATTCT